>JALAZF010000294.1:7800000-8124451 GCA_022829125.1 Lathyrus tuberosus
GTTGACCTCGGGAAAAGCATAGTTGATAAATTCTAGTCCGGCAAGCTTTGCCAATTCATCATCGTACTGGATATTTTTTGAATGACCTGAGTGTTGATCCCATGACATGGTGGAGACACAGGTATTCTGTTCAATGATGCTCAGCTGATTTTCATTGTTCGGCTGATATTCTTGCCCCGTCTCTGGGATACGGCTGCCAGATAGGCAAGCCATCCATTGGGCCATAATAGTCGTGGTCAAAGTTGTATTTCATCGGAGTGTCTTCTCTAATGAATTTGGCGGAGCACGGCATCCTTCAGGATCACAATCTCCGTATATCATTTCAACATCTGACCTCGATATAAATCTCGGACTCTGTGCGGGATAGCAAAAGGGAGTCTGTGTTTCTCCCTGAGACGTATAACCGTCCTCGTTGAGATAGGACTTCCATTCTTCCTCCGTATCGGAGGAATCGTCTTTATTGATGGTATGCACTTCTTGAGTCACTAGTTGAAGGAAGCCTCCACTGTGGAAGAAGTCCTGAATGGGAGGAAAAATTTGATTGTTCGCAGCCGTCTGAGTACAGGTTGAGGAAAAGCCAAGACCTTTCTTTGTTTTATTATCAGTAGGAATGACAAGCTGTCCCCATCCTGTTGTATTGGTATTCTCGACCACTTTGATAGTATCTTTGTATGAGGAAATCGAGGTTCCTTTCTCTGATTGATTCTCATTGCCCACCGTAAGTGCTTGGAACTGAGTCCCAACACCTCCTCGGGTTCTACACAAGTAGATGATGATAAGTTACTCACGAGCAAGGCCTGTTCTCCACAGACTGTGACGAGTTGACCGTTTTGGACGAACTTTAGCTTTTGGTGGAGGGTCGAAGTGACCGCCCCAGCCTGATGTATCCAAGGTCTTCCTAATAAACAACTGTATGTTGCCTGGATGTCCATGACCTGGAAAGTGACTTGGAAAGTGTGAGGACCGATAGTTATGGGAAGGTCGACTTCACCGATAACCGTTTTTCTGGATCCGTCAAATGCTTTGACGACGACCTCGCTGGTTTTCATCGGAGGTCCTTTGAATGATAATTGCATCAAAGTGGACTTCAGCATAACATTCAGGGTTGACCCTGTGTCTACCAGTACACTGGCTAAAGCATCGTCCTGGCAGTTGACCGTAATGTTGAGCGCCATGTTATGACGGCGACCTTCTTCAGGTAATTCCTCATCACTAAATCCCAAGTTATTGCAGGAAGTGATGTTAGAGACAATGCTATCAAACTGTCTGATTGTTACATCCTGTTCCACAAAGGCTTGCTCCAAGACTTTCTGTAGAGCCTCCCTGTGCGCTTCTGAACTGAGTAAAAGTGATAGCACTGAGATCTTTGAAGGAGTTTGTAACAGCTGATCAACAATGTTGTATTCACTCCTTTGGATGAGCTTCAGCATCTCATCGTCATTTTTTGAAAGGTCGGGATTACAGGATTGACCGACTGGTGGATTGGGAACTTCTGTCTGAGGTTCCTTTTCTTTGCTGGGTTCTCCAACTCCTCTATTGAAGATTCTACCACTCCGTGTTACTCGACTGATGTCTGCAATATTCACGACGGAGGGTAACGAAATTTCCTTTAAATTCTCAATTGTTGTTGTACCGTATTTGTAAGGGATAGCCTTAGTTGATTTATACGGTAGCGGTCCCGGTAGATAGATGATTATGGGAGCCTTCTGATTTTTCTGACCATCGTAACAATTTCGATCCGTTCCCGGTTAGGAACTCTCGATTCGTCAAGTAGAGGGATAATGGTACAAACATCCATAGTCCTCTGATGATCAGATATTACGACGACATCCTCGATTTAATCAGCGAAATAGTTGACTGATCCAGAACTTGACCATGGTTGAATCTCTTTGCGGTCTAACTGACTTTGAAGGGCTGCTCGCACGAGGTAGCATCCTTGATTATCCACTGAGCAAACTCCACACCGCTCATAGTTGTGTAGTGGCACCTGGCCACGTCCGCTTTGAATAGAGTGTAACCTTACTAGGTCTGTTTCCATCGACCGAACATCCTGACTTTGATATCTAGTAGGGTTCCCGTTAGTGATACTAATTTGCTGGGTGTCTTCGTCCATATAGATTGGAAGCCACCAGTGGTTCAACAAGTGCTGAAGTGTTTCCTGGACAAGGGCACAACCCTGATCGTCTTCGCAACCCGCTTTACAGCCCTGATAATCATGTGATACCAGGAACCCGAGCCGGACCTGTTTAGCATGTAACTCCACCAGGCTGGTATTCATCAAGCGAATATCGAAGATTTGAATCATGTTGATTTGATAATGATTCCTATCATGGTAGTTTGAATCCATCCAAGATCCATCTGACGCTGGAGGGTCTCTTGTACAAAAGAGCATCCCTGTTTGTTTACCGAGCAAGTCCGGCAGGAATTATAATCGTGACGCAGCAGATTATGATACTAGCTTTGCCTTGAGTGCATTACCACCAAGTTGACATTCATCGCACGGATATCATGGTTTTGAATGATGTTGGAATTTGTATAAACCATGTTGACTCCACGAACTCGGTGCTCTTGGATCCATCTGAGATCCATCTATTCCTGTAGAGCTGATTGCACCACAGAACATCCTCGGTTGCTTTTAGAGTAGATATCACACTGGTGATAATTATGAGGTGGCACATGGCCATATCCACTCTGTCTACAATGCATCTTGACCATGTTGGCCCTTAACAAGAGTACATCATGAATTTGATAGATGTTGTTAGACTCTTCCTCTATCAAATTAACTGTAGCCTTCTCGTGTTGAGGCAGCGGGTTCGTGAGAACATTCGGATTCGTATCTTTGAAAGATAAGACCCCGCTCCTAACAAGCTTTTTCACGTCGGATTTGAAACAGAGACAGTTTTCTATGTTATGCCCTGGTCCTCCTTGATGGTAAGGGCAAGTCTGATCCACCTTAAACCAAAAAGGCAGATTTTCCGGTACTGTAAGAGGAGACTTAGTCTGGACATGCCCCTTGGCCAGTAGTAACGGAAATAGTTCTGTGTATGATACGGGTATAGGATCAAATCCTGGTGGCCGCATTGTACGATTGTTGTTGTATTAAGGACGAGCCTGCTGAAGAGGTTGTTGTTTCCTTTGCTGAAATTGCTGCGACTGCGGTTGGCTTTGAGCAACCTGAGGTTGATATGTAGAAACAGGCGCAGGGTTGATAGCAGGAGTTACAGCTGCTACTGGTTGATACCGTCGCCTTTGCTTTCCGAGAGAGATATTCCCAATATCTTGCTCCTTTTTCTTAGGGAGAGCACTACCGTATTTTTTAGTGTCGTTTGTCGACCCGGTGTCTTTGACTAGATGTCCTTCTCGAACGGCTTCCTCGAGACGCACTCCCATACCGACCATTTTGGTGAAGTCGATGGGCGCACTGGCAACCATTATGTCATAGTAAAATGAGCTTAAGATCTTTAAGAAAATATTTGTCATCTCTTTTTCCTCAAGAGGTGGACAAATTTGAGCGGCAATTTCACACCATCTCTGAGCGTATTCCTTAAAGGTTTCCTTGTCCTTTTGCGACATTGATCTGAGTTGATCTCTGTCTGGTGCCATGTCCAAATTGTATTTATATTGTTGGACGAAGGCAGTGCCAAGATCTCTGAAAGTGCTAATCGTAGTGCGGTTTTAACACATGTACCATTTTAATGCGGCACCGGTTAAACTATCCTAAAAGTAGTGAATCAGTAGATCCTGGTTCTCTGTCTGAGCTGACATTCGCCGAGCGTACATCACCAGATGACTCTGAGGGCAAGAATTACCCTTGTATTTTTCAAAGTCGGGCACTTAGAACTTATATATTTTTCAAAGTCGGGCACTTGGAACTTATGTGGGACTTTCACATTGGGGACCAGACAAAGGTCTATGGCGTCCTTTCCAAATAAATCCTGACCGTGAATAGCCTGCAGTTCCTTCCGCATTTCCAGGAATTGCTCCTAGAATTCATCCATTCTATCGAACATACTTTCCTTTCTATCAGAAGGTATCTGTGGAATCTGTCCTTCCGGGACAGTGTGCACCACAAGGGGTGGTACCGTTACTACGGCAGTGAATCTTGGCATTTCCTGAAGTTTGTAACCTTCAGGAGTCCTCATTATGCCTCTGGCATCCTCGCTTTCCCGAAGTTTGTAACCTTCAGACCCATCGGCTTCTGCTATGATTCCCTGATCTTCAGTGATCGGCGGAACATATCCTTCCGAGATATAGTTAATAGGCATGCCCCAGGGACGATCTTTCGGCATTTGATACCTAGGATCATACTTCTCCACTATGGGCGTTGAGGTGATCTCTAAGATCACAGTTCTTTGTAGCTGAGCTTCTGTCATGGCTTGCATGTCATTACGAAGCTTTCTCAAATCCTCTCTCTGAGCGTCAATCTCTTCTTTCAACTCTCTGTTCTCTTCCTCGAGATCATCCATCTTTTTCTGACGATTGGCCCGAGTATTGTACGAATGAGACAATGTGACTCTAGAACTGAGACACAAACGTGAGATTCGTAGGTAAAAAGAATACGTGACGTGAGAATGATGAATGCAATGATTATATTAATTGTTTTTTGGTTTAATCAAAATAAACTTCGACAATTAGATTGCAAATATCAAACAGTGGGGACACCCCCGTTTTATTGAATTCAAAGGATTGCGAAAATGGAAATACAATAGATTACAAGGTGCAGAAACAGAAACCTAAGCTAAAGGGTCCCGAGTCCTCTCTGAGGAGAACTCGGGTACTGATTCTGGTACTTTCCTTTTCTTGGACCGGGGCTCTTGGGCCGTTGTTAGGTTGTCATTCCTTTGCCAAGTGAAAGGAGCGAGCAAATTCCTTTGGTCATCCTGATTTTCTACAGCATGTTGCTCCAAAATCTCAATTAGAGCATCCTTATCTTTCAGCAGTTGCTGTATTTTGGTACACTCCACATTGAGAATGCGGTACTTGTTCTTCCAAGACCTCCTCTCTTGTTGAACCTTGTTGAGAGTAACCTGAAGTTTTTCCGTTTCAGTCATGAAGTACATGACAGATTCCCTTGGCGGAAGAACTTCGTGACAAGGATAAGGCATCTTTAGCTTGAGAGCTCTAGTTTGTACCCAGTGGAGATAAGGCTCCACCGAGACACAGTCCGGTTTTCCTAGAGACTCCCGTTCTTTCTTATGAACATGTTTCCAAGCGTGCACTATTTCCATCTTTAGTGCCCTGTCATTTTCTCCTTCCTTGAAGAAAAGACCTTCTAGATGAGCATTACGTGGGACATGCCTCATCGGGTATCCAAATTGACGATGAACTAAGACTGGATGGTAATTGATTCCTCCCTTAGTTCCTATGAGGGGTACGTTAGGGAAGTTTCCACAACGGTCAATGATTCTGATCCCGTCATAAATCCTATTGTACCAATCTATGTCAGAGTTGGTAAGAGACATGATTTTCTGCGACCAACGTAAGGCACTCTTATGATCCCAAAAAGCGGCAGACTTAGGCAAATGGGAGATAAACCATTTATATAGCAGGGGTACACAGCACGTGATCATTCCTCCGCTGTATAAATTCCTTAAGTGTAAAGAATGATACGCATCTGCGAGCAAGGTTGGTACGTCGTTTCCAATGAGAAAAACCTTAATGGTGTTGATATCGACGAAGTTATCAATGTTGGGAAACAGAAATAACCCGTAAGTGAGTAAAACAAAGATGCTTTCAAAAGCAGTCACGTTCCCTATACTAGCAAGGTACAGAGCCTTCTTTACCAGAAACTTGGCTGGTAAACCTGGGATTCCTCCCTTGGTGGTCATGTGAGTCTTGACTTCTGACTCATCCAAATAGATTGCTCTTGCAATGGTCTAATCCTGTGGAATTCCTTCCATTCCAGAAAAGGGAGCTTGATCAGTAATGGGTAGATCAATCAGATGAGAATACTCCTCCACCGTTGGTGCGAGCTGGTAATCCGGGAATGTGAAACAGTGATAGACCGGATCGTAAAACTGAATGAGTACCTCCAGGATTCCCTCAATTACATGGACCCTTAACAGAGGTAGCAGACCTCCGTACTTGGCTCTGAAAGCATCAGGGTTAGTGATCATCCTTGCTAATCCTCTCAAATCCCCTAGTTTTGGAAACTTGAAGGTATACTTGTGAGTTTTTCTTCTACCGAAATCCATTAGCGCAATCCTTTTCTCTCTCTGACATTTGCAATCATTGTCTTAGTTTAATTTGAAAAAGAGAGACTAGAAGAGAAATTTTTTTTTTTGCTTAATGTTTTTTTCTTAAATGAATGCATAAATGCAGCACACAAAAACATAGAAAAAACATGGGGTCAAATGGTCGGTGTCATGAAGTCAAGGCTCTACCCATCCCAAAGGTTTATACTAGTGATTTTTGTACCTGTCTCTCAAAATCATTGATTCTTATCGAGATAACATCAGCGGGCCGGGAACCGTGCTAGGTGATGTATTTTGAAGAATCTCAGAAGAGGGTAGTATCGCGTGACAACTATTTCTGATAGCTTCCACACTACTGAAAGAGGTTTTTCCTAGGTGTATACTCAATCTTTCCACATGCGGCATCACACGCATTCCCATTAGTAGAAAAATAAACACAGATATCAATTAGGAAAAGCAGTATATATATTTGTCCTAATGTCCTAGATTTTCTAAGAGCTATGAATCCTATGATCCTAACAGAAAATGGCTCCTCGGCGGAGTCGCCATTCTGTGGTACCTTCCCAACTTAAAGGTTTTTGACCTAAGATCCTAGTGAGGGCCGATCCTAGCAATAATGACATTTCCCAATGGAACCGTCATTCGGTGATACCTTGTGAACCCAAGGACTCATCCCAAGAGAAGGTTTCAACCAGAGAGGTAAGAGAGACAAGATTCCTTTGTTTGGCCCCACGGTGGGCGCCATTTTTCTTGTGAAATTGTCTAAACTTAAGGTTTCCTCCTAAGAGACGGGAGAAGAACAAGTAGCTCCCACTGTGGTCGTCATTTTTCTGTAGCGCGGTTTTTGTGGTTTCGAATCACTATCGCTTTGATACTACAGTTCGATTCATTTTTTATCCTATTGAAGCTGATGAAGGAAGGGAAATAGATGTCTCCAATTAACCCTGCTTTCATATTGAGTTTAAATAGTCAAAACTGTTGGTTTACAGATGCGGTCAAA
The DNA here is from genome assembly GCA_022829125.1 of Lathyrus tuberosus. Classification (NCBI taxonomy): domain Eukaryota; kingdom Viridiplantae; phylum Streptophyta; class Magnoliopsida; order Fabales; family Fabaceae; genus Lathyrus; species Lathyrus tuberosus. The sequence goes on from JALAZF010000294.1 coordinate 7,807,195, forward strand.
AGTATGGGTCTCTCTTAGGTTATTTTGTTAAGAATAGAATGTATGGAGGGATTCACTGGGAATTTGTTGGGATACTGCGCTAGATGGAGGTAGGGGACTTTGGGTTTTTTTATTAGTATGCTCGCTAAGATTCTTTTTCAATCTTATGCCTACGTATTCCCGGGATAGGGAAATCAGAGCGATCATAGTTCCTCCTATTCTATGGGAGGAAAAAGGTTGTTTTGGTGTCTTGTTCAAAGCTCAAGACGTGAAGCTAAAGGTGGTTTATATCTTGTTCAAAGCCCAAGATGTGAAGATGAAGGGTCTATTTGCATCTTGTTCGAATCCCAAGATGTGAAGCTAAAGGGTTTTGACTTTAGAGAGAATTTGTCATCTCTAAAGGGGGTCTGTTTGTCACAACTGTTGGGTGACTGATTATAAAGGAGAATTACTTTAACTGGGATATGTGAATCCAGTAATGCCATAATTTCCTTTATAGGGGATTTTTAACCTGAAGGAGAAGACTTTAAGTCAGTTTAGAGCAATGTTATCTTTCCTTAGGAATTTCTCATGCTAAAAGAGGGACAATGGCGTGGATGTAAATAATCCAAAGGCTTGCCGCTTACAGCAATTAGATGAAGGAAAAGGAGTTGTTGAGGTTTGTATACTGTGAGCAAGACACATATTTTGATGCTAAAAGGTTGATTGCCTCAACCGGGGTTTTCCTTATACGAAGCCTAAGAGAGGAGGCTATTGACCCAACAAGAGGATGCTTTTGTGTCTCGTACGAAGCCCGAGATAGAGGCTAAAAGGGTTGACTCAACAAGAGAGTGTTTTTATATGTGTCTTGTGTAACGCCCCGGTTTTTGTTAGATTTATTTAATCGAGTCGATTTAATTATTTTCGTTTTTATATTATTTTTCATCGTTATTATGTTTTATCGCGTTTTGAGAGCGTTTGCGAGATATTTGAGCCGAGGGGTAAAATAGTCTTTTTAGGGGTTTAGATATTTTTATAAATAGAGATTTGAGAGAAAAAGAGAGAAAAGAAAGAGAAAGGAAAGAAAGGAGAGGAAAGAAATGGACAAGAGGAAAAGAGGTGGAAATCGACATAGCTCTGTTTCAAGCGCAATTAATTGGGTAAGGGTGAGAAGTCTCGATTATATCTTGCTTGTGTATGTATATGTGTTATTTGTTGGAATTGTTTTGGTTGTTTCATAACTTTTTCTTATTGATAATTTGTGATCAATTAGATAGAAATCGATGTTTTCACTGTCGAAAATCGACATAAGTTGCGTTGTATGATCACACTGTGCATATGAACATTTGTTGATGCTTGTTTTGCTGTTTGGAATTAATTGGAGATGAAAATGGTGAATTTTTGGGTGTTAGGAACCCTTAACCCGCAGCAGAAAATTCTGCTTCTGGTGCAAAGCGTCGGGCGACGCTTTGGGCACCGGGCAATTCGTTGCTTCGCCGAGCGATGCTCAAGAGGCGCAGCATGTCATGCTTCTGACTCTTTTAAGTTTTGGTTGGGGAATGTACGGCGCTACTTCGCCGGGCGACGCAGAGGCGAAGGGGTCACCGCCGGGCGACAATTTGTTGCGCCGGGCGCTCCTGGGGATTTTTTAATAAATTTGTTTTCTTTGAAAATGCATAACTTTTGATCCGTAATTCGGATCGGGACGTTCTTAGTACCGTTGAAAAGCTAATGAGATGTTCTTTCTTATAAAAATGGTTTTTAAATTGGTGGCCAATTTAATTGTGTCGGGAATTTGGAAATGTGTCGTTTTGTCGACTTTTATCGTCGTAATTGTGTGCGATTGATGTGTTATCATGCGATATGTTTTTGGATATATAACGTATGGCTTGTGTGCTGTTATGTGATGTGAATACATGTGATGAAATATTGTGATGGTGGTTTGTGGCCTTAGGGCAAGTAAATGCATGGTGTGGTGTTTGATTGTATATGCATGATTATGGATGTTGAAATGGTTCACATGGTTTTATATGTGTATACATTTGAATGTCATGAGTCATTGTATGCCAAGCATCATGATATGCATTCTTGTGATGTCGTGTACCCTTGTGGGGTGTGAGCGACGAAATGATTCCAGAGGGAATCTGCTGTAATGGTCGTGAGCCTTATACAAAGAGGACCTAAAGCGACATTATAGATAATCGTGAGCCTTATACAAAGAGGACCTAAAGCGATCGGATCGTGAGCCTTATACAAAGAGGACCTAAAACGATCCATAAACGTCATGAGCCTTATACAAAGAGGACCTAAAGCGACGGGGAACATCGTTTTCCCGATGGGGAGTTACACTAAGTGACAAGCGATGATTCCAATAACTCCTGAGTGAATTAATGATGAGAATGATGGATGGATGGTACCGCATTTGCATAGAGTCGTTGTGTCGGTCTCTCTGCATTTGCATAAATCATGAATGGATTGATTATGTGTGGAAAATCATGAATGGATTGATTATGTGTGGAAAATCATGAATGGATTGATTATGTGTGGAAAATCCTGAATGGATTGATTATGTGTGGAAAATTGTGAATTGATTGATTATGTGTTGAGCTCGTGATAGCATTAGTGAATTGATATGCATTTGTGATAAATGTATTGGTTATGGATGATATGTTTTATGTATAGACATATGCCACGTTTTGTGGGGATGTTGCACATTACAATGATTGTATTAATTATCTATGATATGCTATATATGTATATACGTGATGTGGTGGTGTGTTTCCATATGTCATGACTTTGGTATGCCTTATATGTGAATATGCTATTATGTTGGTATAATTGATATATGCTATGTGGTTGGAGTATTAGAAATATCTTATGTATCTGTGGCATGCTATCTGTATTAGTGTGTGATGCTTGTGGTGAGAATAAGTATGCATGTGAATTTATATGTGTTTGCATATTATTATGAAATCTTGATTTAGTTGTTATTTCTCACCCTTCTGTTGTGGTTTGTTGCTCTATGAGGCAATTGTAGATTAGTACCTTGGAGGCTTTTGTGAAGATTAGTTCTCCATCCTTTTGTCGGTCAGTCTGCTCTGATACGTAACATGGGAGTCGGGGAACGCTTTTGTTATATATGTATACATTTGTTGGATCTATTTTGTATTACCTTTGTATGAATATTTTGATGTTATAAAATAATTTATTTTGTAAAACAAGTCAGTTATGGATCTTTCCGCTTTATTCCATAATTGAACTTTCCTTTTTGTTGGAAAAAGTTTCCCTTTTATGTTTATTCCATTTTGTGTTATGTATCAAATTTATGAGCAGGGATTGTGTTTGCTTTCTTTAAATGTGGCATCCTTGTTTCTGTCTAAGGATAAAAATTTTATTTACTCTGATTCATTTATGTATTATTTATTCGCGATGGGAATTGGGGTGTTACATTAGTGGTATCAGAGCAGGTCGGTCCGTCCGGCCATGTTGTTGAGTCAGTTGGTGTGACAGTTGAATACTGTCGATGTTGTTTATTCCTTAGTATGTGATATGTGTGTGAAACATTGTCAGTACTTTCTGGATTTCTAATCCTTTGTCTTCAGGATTGAGAATGAGATAAGTGGGGGAGAAGCTGGTGCTTCTCCAAGTTTCTTCGGTTGTGTGCCGTAGGTTACAAGAGTGTAAGTGTTGTTTGGACAGTGTTGTTCCCGGTTCCGGAGGGAATGCGGAGGTAAGGTTTCTGTCGACTAAGGATTTGTGCCTTAGGTAGTTTTGTGCACAAGAGGTAAGAAATGCTATTATAGTTTGGTAAAGACGGTTTATGCCCCATCATGATTGTCGGTTGTCTATTGACAAATTGAGGAACTGATCACCCTTAATCTCTTGTTGATAGTAGACGAAGTTATGTTGGATGGAATAGATGTGTCTTTCCGGCTTTGATAGTGTGTGCAAAGAATTGGTTGGAATTGAGAAAATGATTACGGATTGTTTTGGTGAGTCGATGAAGATTCTAATATCGGAAGATGAGACGGATTAGAGGTTTTGGTATGTTGGTCCAGTTGGGAAGTCATTGAGAGAGAACGATTGGGTATCGTTAATGGTTGTTCTCAGAGAGTAGAGTATGAACTCAAATTTGACGAAGATGAGGATTTGAGGTTTGGATCTGCTAAGTAAGTAGAAGAAATTTTAGGAAGTGAAACTCAGATGTTTGTTATGTTTGTGATGATAGTTTTCTAGAAATTGGCAGAAAGGCCACAGTGATGGGCTGCCAGTTGTGCGTGATTTTCAGATGTATTTCCGGATGGAATATTAGATGGTAGCATTAGAAGTACCCGGACTGATAGAGCAGTTGGAAGATTTACTGGAAAGGAGAATTATGAGGCCAAGTGTGTCGTCTTGGAGAGCTCCAGTATTTTTAGTAACAAAAAGGATGGATGATTGAACAGAATAACAAGCATGATGTGTATAATGGTATTGAGACTATGGAAAGCAAAACTTAGAGTTCTGGTGAGGTTTGGAGTCTTTGGAGTTTTAGAGCATTAATGGAAATCTTAAGAAAAACCCTTATGTGTGCATGTAATATTGATATTAAGAGTTCTTTTTGGTTGGTTGTTGATACATGTTGGAATTTGTGGAATGGGACGGTCAAGAGAAGGAATTGGGTATGGATTACTGACAGTCGAATAAGGTAACGATTGAGAATAAGTGTCCACTAACAAGAATAAATGATCGGAACGGTTTGGTTGAGTTTGATTGAAATTACAATTGTTTGGAACATTTGACAAGAGTGGTGAATTTTGTGAGTTGAGGCTTTGATCGATTTCATGTGACTGGTTATGTTTGTTATCATCGGCATAGGTTGTTATTTACTCAGTTAAGCTTGTATGTGAGTCTGGACCAGTTGGATGAGGTTTGGTTTGGTTGGGCATTACAATGGATAGTGATGTTGTTCGGTGTTAGTAATGCGTCAGGAATGTTTGTGGAGTATATGAATCGTATCTTCCATATTTAATTGGATAAGTTTGTGGTGGTTTTGATTGAGGATATTCGGATCTGTTACAAACTCAGAGGAAGAACAGGTAGAGTGTTTGAGAATTAAATTACAAGTGTTGAAAAGAGGCGAAGTTTTATGCTAAGTTATTCAAGTGAGAATTTTGGTTGAAAAAGGTTAGTTTTCTTGGTTTGTTATTTCAGATGAGAGTATGGTTATGGATCCATCGGAAGTAGATGCAGTTCTACAATGAGAGGCTCCGAAGTTGGTTAAGGAGATTAGAATCTTTTTGGACTTTAGTTGGTTATTACCGGAGGTTATGGAAGGCTTTCCCAAGTTAGCATTGTTGTTACTTCAGTTGACTTGCAAAGGGTAAGTCGTTTGCTTTGGATATTCATTGTGAGGAAAGTTTGAGAGGGCTAAGGTAGAATTGTCTAAGACTCCAGTTTTGATTCTGCGTGATCCTAATAAACCGTTTGTGAGGTATTGTGATGTGTCTTTGATGAGTTTAGTCAGTGTGTTAATGCAAGAGGGTAAAGTCGTAGCTTATGCTTTACGACAATTGAGGATTCATAAAAGGATCTATACTATTCAGGATTTGGAATTGGTTGCGGTTGTAGTGTGTTGGAAAATTTGGAGGTATTATCTTTATGGTTCTAGGTTCGAAGTGTTTAGTAATCACAAGAAGATTGAGTACCTGTTGGTCGGAAGAAATATAGTATGAGACAGCGAGGATGGTTGGAATTTGTGATGAATTATGACTTTAGCTGGAATTATCCTATTGGTAAAGTTAATGTCGTGCGTGATGAGTTAAGTCGAAAGTTTTTTTTAAATGTCTGTTTTGATGGTCAGGGAGTTAGAATTATTTGAGCAGTTCAGAGACTTGTGTCTGGTGTGTGAGATAACACAGTAGAGTGTGAGGTTGGGTATATTGGAAGTGAACTATGATTTTTCTGGTGAATATTAGAGAGAGTCAGAAGTTGGACATGAAATGGATAGATTTGATAGTTTCGGATAATCAGAGTGCGCATCGGAAGTGTGATGTGGCATAATTCGTATATGCGTGTGTGACTTATAAGAGTTCATAGATTGAACATTGAAAACATGTAGGAATGATGAGACCATTGGACTTTTCAGAATGGAAGTGTTAGGTGAAAAGTTTAAATATTATTCATGGGCTACTATGTAGATGGATGTTTTGGTTATATGTTCGATTGGTGAATCGTAGCATTGTTGTAATATTGTTGTGTGACAAGGATGTGGGTATTGTGGTTATGTAGAGGTTGTTGAAACGATGTTGTGTCGTGGGACTTTAGGTTCTTGTCTTTGTTGTTGCCTCATTTCCATGGTGCTGGTTCGAGTGTGTGTGGTTAATCCCTATGTGGGAGATTAGGGGAGTGTTACCTGGGTGTTGGTAACATGGTTTTCTTTGAGTCGTGAGTTAGTCGTCAAGTGCATTGTATGGGCTTTGCATCTTGTTTTTGTAGTTGTCGTCGTTGTCGTGTCGTTGTTATAGCTGCTGTTAGCAAGGTGGTTTGTCAGTTTGTGTTATTCGTGGTATGCCTTTTGTTGGCATGATAGTTTGTTAGTCGGACGCGAGAGTCGTATCCGGAGTTGTTCGTATCAGTTATATTTTCGAGGACGAAAATGTCTAAGTGGGGGAGAGTTGTAACGCCCTAGTTTTTGTTAGATTTATTTAATCGAGTCGATTTAATTATTTTCGTTTTTATATTATTTTTCATCATTATTATGTTTTATCGCGTTTTGAGAGTGTTTGCGAGATATTTGAGCCGAGGGGTAAAATAGTCTTTTTAGGGGTTTAGATATTTTTATAAATAGAGATTTGAGAGAAAAAGAGAGAAAAGAAAGAGAAAGGAAAGAAAGGAGAGGAAAGAAATGGAGAAGAGGAAAAGAGGTGGAAATCGACATAGCTCCGTTTCAAGCGCGATTAATCGGGTAAGGGTGAGAAGTCTCGATTATATCTTGCTTGTGTATGTATATGTGTTGTTTGTTGGAATTGTTTTGGTTATTTCACAACTTTTTCTTATTGATAATTTGTGATCAATTAGATAGAAATCGATGTTTTCACGGTCGGAAATCGATATAAGTTGCGTTGTATGATCACACTGTGCATATGAACATTTGTTGATGCTTGTTTTGCTGTTTGGAATTGATTAGAGATGAAAATGGTGAATTTTTTGGTGTTAGGAACCCTTAACCCGCAGCAGAAAATTCTGCTTCTGGTGCAGAGCGTCGGGCGACGCTTTGGGCGCCGGGAGATTCGTTGTTTCGTCGGGCGATGCTCAAGAGGCGCAACATGTCACTCTTCTGACTCTTTTAAGTTTTGATTGGGGAATGTACGTCGCTGCTTCCCCGGTTGACGTAGAGGCGAAGGGGGCACCGCCGGGCGACAATTTGTTGCGCCGAGCGCTCCTGGGGATTTTTCAATAAATTTGTTTTCTTTGAAAATGCATAACTTTTGATCCGTAATTCAGATCGGGACGTTCTTAGTACCGTTGAAAAGCTAATGAGATGTTCTTTCTTATAAAAATGGTTTTTAAATTGGTGGCTGATTTAATTGTGTCAGGAATTTGGAAATGTGTCATTTTGTCGACTTTTATCGTCGTAATTGTGTGTGGTTGATGTGTTATCATGCGATATATTTTTGGATATATAAAGTATGGCTTGTGTGCTATTATATAATGTGAATGCATGTGATGAAATGTTGTGATGGTGGTTTGTGGCCTTAGGGCAAGTAAATGCATGGTGTGGTGTTTGATTGTATATGCATAATTATGGATGTTGAAATGGTTCACATGGTTTTATATGTGTATGCATTTGATTGTCATGAGTCATTGTATGCCAAGCATCATGATATGCATTCTTGTGATGTCGCGTGCCCTTGTGGGGTGTGAGCGACGAAACGATTCCAGAGGGAATCTGCTGTAACGGTCGTGAGCCTTATACAAAGAGGACCAAAAGCGACGTTATAGACGATCGTGAGCGTTATACAAAGAGGACCTAAAGCGATCGGATCATGAGACTTATACAAAGAGGACCTAAAGCGATCCATAAACGTCATGAGCCTTATACAAAGAGGACCTAAAGCGACGGGGAACATCGTTTGCCCGACGGGGAGTTACACTAAGTAACAAGCGATGATTCCAATAATTTCTGAGTGAATTAATGATGAGAATGATGGATGGATGGTACCACATTTGCATAGAGTCGTTATGTCGGTCTCTCTGCATTAGCATAAATCATGAATGGATTGATTATGTGTGGAAAATCATGAATGGATTGATTATGTGTGGAAAATCATGAATGGATTGATTATGTGTGGAAAATCCTGAATGGGTTGATTATGTGTGGAAAATTGTGAATTGATTGATTATGTGTTGAGCTCGTGATAGCATTGGTGAATTGATATGCATTTGTTATAAATGTATTGGTTATGGATGATATGTTTTATGTATAGACATATGCCACGTTTTGTGGGGATGTTGCACATTACAATGATTGTATTAATTATCTATGATATGCTATATATGGATATACGTGATGTGGTGGTGTGTTTCCATATGTCATGACTTTGGTATGCCTTATGTGTGAATATGCTATTATGTTGGTATAATTGATATATGCTATGTGGTTTGAGTATTAGAAATATCTTATGTATCTGTGGCATTCTATCTGTATTAGTGTGTGATGCTTGTGGTGAGAATAAGTATGCATGTGAATTTATATGTGTTTGCATATTATTATGCAATCTTGATTTAGTTGTTATTTCTCACCCTTCTGCTGTGGTTTGTTGCTCTATGAGGCAATTGCATATTAGTGCCTTGGAGGCTTTTGTGAAGATTAGTTTTGCATCCTTTTGTCGGTCTGTCTGCTCTGATACGTAACACGGGAGTCGGGGAACGCTTTTGTTATATATGTATACATTTGTTGGATTTATTTTGTATTACCTTTGTATGAATATTTTGATGTTATAAAATAATTTAGTTTGTAAAACAAGTCAGTTATGGATCTTTCCGCTTTATTTCATAATTGAGCTTTCCTTTTTGTTGGAAAAAGTTTCCCTTTTATGTTTATTCCATTTTGTGTTATGTATCAAATTTATGAGCAGGGATTGTGTTTGCTTTCTTTAAATGTGGCATCCTTGTTTCTATCTAAGGATAAAAATTTTATTTACTCTGATTCATTTATGTATTATTTATTTACGATGGGAATTGAGGTGTTACATCTTGTACGAAGCCCAAGACGGAGGCTAAAAGGGTTTGACTCAACAAGAGAGTGTTTTTATACTCACCAAGAGAGTGATTTGTATCTCGTACGAAGCCCGAGATGGAGGCTAAAGGTGATCGACTCAACAAGAGAGTCTTTTTATACTTAGTATGTTACAAAGTCAAAGGAGAAAGTGCTTTTGAAAGGAAAATTGGGGCTTACAGCTCAAGGAGAGGCCCAGGGTTTTATCAGTGATCGCACTGTCGTTTTGTACAGTGACTTATACAAGTGACTGAGGCCCGAGAAAGGTTTTCTGTACAAGGGGATGGGTCTTACACTCTCTCAAGAGGCCTAAAATGATTGAAAGAAAAAGAAATGGGGCTTATAACACGAGGGTAGGCCCAGATGATTTTTTTTTTGAACTGGCGATCGCGCCGAGCTTTTCTTTTAATGCATAGGGACTTATACAATATCTGAGGCCCAAAATTATTTTGGTTAAAAGGTGATTGGGTCTTACACTCTATTAGAGACCCAAAATGGTTTTGAATAGGTCTTATAGCTCGAGGAGAGACCCAGATGGTTTGTTTTAAACGGGCGATGATCGCGCCGAACTTTTGAAATACAACGGGACTTATACAACATTTGAGGCCCAAAATAGGTTTGTATTTACAAAGGATTGGGTCTTACACTCTATTATAGGCCCAAAGTGTTTTTAAAAGGTTTGACGAGGGTTGAATTAATCAAAATCCTAATTTGTTTCCAAAATGTATTTTAATTGAATAAAAAATTCAATTAAAATGATCAAAATTGTTTAACATGTGGAAAACAAATTGTGATCTTGGATTAATGTTTCAAAAATCATGTTTTGACCTACAAAATGATTAGAAATCATAAAAATTTGCAAAATCAAGAAGAAAAAATATTTTAAATGTCAAAAACAATTAAAATATTAATTCTTGGAAAAAATATCAATTATATGAAATAAATAATATTTTTTGGATTTTTTGGTAAAATAAAATATTTTAACATTTTTGTGAATTATTAAAAAAAGAATCAACTCAAAATCATTAAAACTCAGAGAGAAATTAATTTTTGAATCAATTAAATAAAATCACAAAATTCAAATATTTGAATTTTCAAAAAGGGCGCCAAGAACAAGGGCAAGAACACGCGCCACCCTCTGTTTTTGCAGATTTGCATTTTCTATCCAATCTCACTGAATACTTGACTATATCATGCAATCTACATATCAATCTACTCGTTTCAACCTCACGATCATATCTATGGTCTTTAATTTCATTTATTTTAAGCATGGAATAAGAAATCAAAGAGAAACCTCAAGAACCCTAAATTTTGCATGAAGGTTCAGAAATTCCATACACGATTCATACAACGCAATTGATTGAGGGTAAACACTATATGCATGATTATGAACATATGGCCAAATTATTGTGCAGCAAAAAATGCATGGGTCATAGAGTTAGAAGAGCTCATGCTCGCCTCTTGCAGCTGGTGATCGTGTTTTGGGTTAGAGGTGTTACAGCTAGGTTCCAATGATCTGGATAGCTTCCCTAGGTGCCATGGAGTGTGTCTGGATGATTGGAATGGATTGAAATGATCTGGAACTTGAGATGGTACCCCCAACTGCAAATCTGTCAAAGGTTTGAGCAATTGGCTGGTGATTTTGTGATTTTGGTGTTCCAGATGTTATGTGAGTGTTTGGATCACTTCTATATGATGTTTATGAGGTGTGTGTGTGTGATTGGTTTGGTTGGAATAGCTCTCAAACTTAAAACCCGATGGTGACTTGCCTTAAAAGGCAAAATTGGAAGTGAGAAGGTGATTTTGAGGAAAGCATCTATTTGATGGCTTTGGTGTACTCAAACTGAGCATAAATGAGCTTTATTTATAGTAGAGCAAGTTTGTTTTGGGATCAATAGTGAATGGCAACTGCAGTAGAGGTTTAGCCAATGTTGATCAATGAGAATCCAAGTCTCCTCTAGCCATTGACTAGAGGTTAGAGCACAGAGTTGTGGTTCCCTAGTTGTTGGATCATTCTTGACTGAATTCAGTTGCAAATGTGTCAGTCCATGCCAGCTTGGTGCATCCATTAAATGCTCCAATCCAAAATTGGAGTCTTGTCCCTCTTTTAGGGATTTCTAGGTTTGACATGCTACTTCTTGTTCCAAAGACTTTGGAGGCTTGGATCAATGTTTGTTCCCTTTAGATCTGATCCTCAGATGTGTCCAAAGTGATGACAAGGCTTGGAATTATCTGATTTTTCCAAATCAAGCAAAAGTGCAAAATTCTGCCTAGCCTTGGCAGTTTTCAGCAAGGTATATTGCCATTGTCATATCTCATGGCTCAAGTAGAATTTGATGGAGTTCTTGGCCATTTTGGAAAGCCCTCATATGATACAATAACTGTTTGATCATAATTGGTTTTGATACTTTTTGGATCCAAGTGAAAAATGCCCCTACATTTGGAAAAAAGTGAAGGCAGATTCTGACTTAGTGAAAATTTCACTAAGTGTTGGAAAAAAGTGACATTTTCACTTTTCTTGATTTTGATCATTCCATAACTTGAAATCCATGGGGAATTGGAATGAGTGGTAGTTGAAGCTTTTGTAGAGGGTAATGAGAGCTACAAATCCAGCTTTGGATGGGAAAAAATGGCCTTGAGGTTTAGGAGTTATGATCCTCTAAAGTTGGTACCCTAGCCACTTTGTTCCATAACTTAGAAAATTTTCTAAGTTTTTTATGGTTACCCCCTTTTACAAGTTATCCCACTTTTCTTGATTTTTCTTGATGAATGATGATTCCAATCACACATTAACATCATTTTAGGGTTAAAGAACCATAATTGTGAAAAATCTCAAAAAGTCAAAGTTGACTTTTGTGCACAGTTGACTTTTTGTCAGATGAATTCCAAACTGTGCGATCCTCTATGAAATCAAGTCCTTGACCTAAATTAAACTTGATGGATTGATTTAATAGGTATTATAGGGTGTATTGAATCATGTCGTAGGGTTTGGGAGCATGTCCTGGTCAAAAGTCAAAGGTACAGTTGACTTTTCTCGCGAAACCCTAATTGTGGTTCAGATGAAATTGAAACTTGTTGATCAAGCTTCTTGGATCAATCCATTGTTGCAAATGGATCAATGTGGTTTATTAGAGACCCTCAAATCCTCTCTTGAGGTCTTGGCTCATGATTTGTCCCAAAAGTCAACTTAGGGGGTGAATTAGGTCAAGAAACCCTAATTCCTGATTTTTTGTGAATGCATCCCCTGAGGCAAAATTGACTTGATAATTGGGTTCATGATGTTCCATGGAGCATCATAGATTATGCTTTGAAGCATTGGCTCATGCCCAGAGGAAAATTTCCATCTGGAGGCCCTGGTCGACCAAACCCTAATTTGGTGACACCGGCGATCTTAAGGCTTGATCCACCTAGAAGGGAGAAGCCTTGTGCTTAATCCTTGAAGTGGGAGTCCTCTTGATCCTTTGTGGATGTTTGAGAGGCTAGACAAGTTAAAGATCGTGTCATTTCTTGATTGATCCTTTGTCTAAGAGCTCTGAGAGGGCTTGAAACCCTAAGTCTGATTGTAGTGAATGCTCACCCATCTTTGGGGAGACTAATGGTTCATCCATATTGTGATGATGATTTGCACAATGATGGGAAATCTTAGTGGTCAAAATTTGGGGTATGACAATAAGCATTTATTCAGCGACAAAAACCATGTTCAGATTTTTCTTAATATAATCAAATTAAGCAATAGCTAAGATTTTTGTAAATATATCATCCCATTGATGTTCAGAATCAATAAACTGAATATCTATGACACCCTTTTGAACATAATCTCTTATAAAATGATATTTAATTTCAATATGCTTGGTTCTAGAATGTTGAATTGGATTCTTCGTTAGACAGATAGCAGTAGTGTTATCACAAAGGATAAGAATATTGTTTCAAAAAATCTGATAGTCTTCAAGTTGATATTTCATCCATAGTAGTTGAATACATCAATCAGCAGCTGAAATGTATTCTGCTTCTGCTGTAGATAGAGCAATAGTTGCTTGTCTTTTACTACCCCGAGAGATAAGGTTTTCACCTATGAATTGACATGTTCTACTAGTGGATTTCCTTTCAATTCTATCTCCAGCATAGTCAGCATCACAAAATCCAACCAGCTTATAATCTGAAGATTTCTTATAAAGAAGTCCAAGATTGATTGTTCCTTTCAGATACTTGAAGATCCTTTTAACAACTGTTAAGTGAGGCTCTCTAGGATCTCTTTGGAATCTTGCACACAAAAATACACTGAATAGAATATCAGGTCTTGAAGTAGTGAGATAGAGTAAGGAACCTATCATACCTTGATATTTAGTTGGATCCACCTTAGCACTACATTCTTCATCATTTAGATTGCACGTTAGATGAATATGAGTTAACATGACTTTGCCTTCTTCAAGATTGAACCTTTTCAAGAGCTCTCTTGTGTACTTAGACTGATGAATGTAAATACCTTCAGACTTATGATTAATTTGAATTCCAAGAAAGTATTTTAATTCACCCATCATGCTCATCTCAAATTCAGCCTGCATAATTTTAGAAAATTCTTGACAAAGAGATGCATTAGTAGAACAAAAAATTATGTCATCAACATAAATTTGAACAATCAAGATTTCTTCTTCTAGAGTTTTCCTAAATAGTGTAGTGTCAACCTTGCCTTTAACAAAATCATTTTCAAGTAGGAAATTACTCAATCTCTCATACCAAGCTCTTGGAGCCTGTTTGAGACCATAGAGTGATTTCTTGAGCTTGTAGACAAAGTCTGGATGGTTTGGATCTATAGACCCTGGAGGTTGCTTGACATACACTTCTTCAATAATCTCCGTTCAGAAAGCACTTTTCACATCCATTTGATAGAGTATAATGTCATGTTTTATGGCATATGAGAGAAGAAGTCTTATGGCTTCTAACCTTGCTACAAGAGCAAAGGTTTCAAAGAAGTCAATTCCCTCTTGCTGATTGTAGCCTTGAGCTATAAGTCTAGATTTGTTCCTAACGACTTCTCCTAGTTTGTTAAGCTTGTTTCTGAAGACTCACTTGGTCCCAATGATGTTTTTCTTTTGTGGTCTTGGAACAAGATCCCGCACATCATTTCTTTGAAACTGATTTAGTTCATCTTGCATAGCCATGATCCAACCATTATCTGTCAAGGCATCATCAATAAAAGTAGGCTCTATCAATGAAATAAGTCCAAGCATTGAATGATCATTTTTGAACTCAGATTTGATCCTTAATGGCTCGTCTTTATTACCAATGATTTGCCCTTCTGGATGAAATGTTTTATATTTAAACGGTCTCTTATGTTGAACCGAGGCTTCAGTGCCATTTTGAGCAATCACTGAATCAGTAATAGTAGGATCAGTTGGACTACCTTCAGTTTCTATAGCTTTTGGTATTTCTTCTAATATGGTAATAGATTCTTAAACATCATCCTCTATACTCTTTTCTTTAGGAACACATACCACAAGTTGTTCTTCAGAATTCTGGATGCCTGCAGAGATAACATTTTGGGCCAAAGATTATGACTAGTCAAGGTCAGGTATTTTGTCATCAAATTTAACGTGCATAGACTCTTCAACCACTCTAGTTTCTAAGTTATACACTATGTATGCTTTTGAACATTAAGAGTATCCCAAAATGATACCCTTTGAGCTTTAGCATCAAATTTCTTTAGGTAGTCCTTATTATTCAAGATGTAACAAGTACATCGAAATTGATGAAAATAAGAGATGCATGGTTTTCTACCTTTAAATAATGCATACGATGTTTTATCCAGAATTGGTCTAATATAGATTCTGTTCTGAGGCACTAACATTAGTATCCTCAGTAGCCATATTTTTCTCATTAGATTTTTTACTGTACCACTGTTAAGTGTTACATATAGACCTTGATTTGATGCCAACTGAAGGCAAGAAAAATACACAAGAAGGGGGGTTGAATTGTGTTTGCAAAATTTGTTTTACTTCTGAACCAGAGTTCAGATTCCAAAACTGAGTTCATAATTTGATAATAGGTACAGCGGAAAATTTAACAAAAGTAAAGTAAAAATACTAAAGAACACACATCAGTTATCCTAGTTCCTTTCCCAACTGAGAGTACTCCAGTACCCTTGCCTTGCAAGAGATTCTCCACTATAATCAACCCGATTACAGTTGCTTATACACACATGTATAAGACTTTCCTTGCTTAGACCTCCAGTCCAAGACTTTCCTGCTCAATCAGCACCTGATCGAGACTTCCTGCTTAGATCCTCAGATCCTAAGACTTCCTTTGCTTAAACCACCTAGTTCAAGACTTTCCTGCTCAGACACACTGCCTAAGACTTCTCTGCTCAAGCCTGCAACAAGAGACTTTTATCTAAACTGACTCTTTAAAGAAGGAATAACTTACAACAACACTTGATTAATAATCAGAGGTGTTTAAATATAATAGAACACACTTTTACAAAGGATTATTAAGCTATACAAGAATAAGAACTCTTAACAGATTTTGATTCTGATATGCAGTGCATGTATTTCTGAGTTGTAGTTGCAGCGTTATTTCTTGAGTTGGTCTTCAAATCTTCTGCACTTTTTATAGTTGAAGAAATATAGTTGTTGGAGCATCCACAACGACTATAATCAGATCAAATCTTCTAGTACATCTTCTTTTCTAATAAAGCAGTTGTTGGAACTTTGAGTCAAGGAATTATCCACAGAACAAGGCCTTTGTCCAAAGGACTTATCTCTGATTCAAGTACAACACAATCCGTAGAAGATAATGTCAATATATCTCGAGTCCCGTGTTAGCATAACTGAGTTGACACTACTCAGTCTCAGAGGCAGCCATAGCACGCTTCTGATTCTGGAGTGTATTAGCAACTTCTTTCTAATCAAACTCTCTCACGAGTGTATGATCAGAACCGAACCAAAGCTAGTCCTGTGTTAGAACCAATCTCATCAACTAAATATAATTTTGCACACACGAACCAGCTAGTTAGAAATCCTAATTGTTTTTCAAATACTTTGTCATCATCAAAACCTTAGAGGATACATGGTATGAACCAAACTTGTCTCAACACCATCTTCATTGATACTTGACAAAAAGTTAAATTTTAAATGGTTGAAGAAACTATTGTCAAATGCTACAACATGGCCACTGATGATTATATCCTAAATACATACAAATTAATTAAAATGAAATAGTAATGACTATAGAAATAACTTATAAGGAGAGATTCAGTTAGTTTATTGACAACTTTTGTCGAGATAGCAAAGGACGAAACCACATTAAAGAATAATGTTCTACTTACTTATCATGTAGTTACAATACACATGGATCTAAAAGCACACAAATAGAGTGGCATTACTTCTGTTCAGGCTACTTAATTGAATATGTGGATATCTTTATCTTTGATGCACTGGTTTTGTTTGAGGAGTCATGTCATATCATCTCCATCTGATACATAGAAGAAAATTTGGTCATTGGGTGTAAATTATGGAATGATACAATATTGTAGAGCTTTGAGTAGGACTACATGATTTGTTGTTCAAAAATCAGCTCTGACTATTGTGAAGCCCAGTGACACGTCGTATGTCAAGCCCTGTGAATCTCCGTCTGTTGTTAAGAGCCTGTGCAGAAAACATCCAGTAAAGATTATAAGCCTATTTGGAGGTTTAGTACAATATTTTTAAAATCAACATTCTTATATTTTGGATACTATTAGAAGAAATCTTAGATATTTTGAAGATTTCAGCTCTAAAGTAGGTGGTTGTCTCATTTAAAACACCAAGTGATCAGTCTGGCTAGCTTTTTTTCTTCCTGGAAGCAAGCATGGTGTCTAAAATCTTCAAACTAAGCTAAAAATAAGTTTGAACCTCAACACCTTCTTATCAATAACAAAGACTATTGTTTCAGCAGCCTTCTTAGCAAAAGTTTGAACCTCCTAAAATTTCAATAATCAACAAAAATGAAACACAACACAAACATCCATAACACATGATAATTAATAATAATCACATATATAACCCAACCCATCAATGGCACAACACAAACATCCAAATACAAATCATTTACGAATCCGTACCTGTTGAGTTATTTGATATGATTTCATTTTTGTTTTCGTTTCTATGTTAAATACTTGAAAATGATCATGAGTAGTTCCAGGAACTTGAGCTACATTGACAAAAGCACATTTAAAATAAGGCAAACAAAAAAATCCACATGGACTTATCAAATATAACTTCCTATAGCTAACCAAATCATTTCCTATCACAAATTTTAGATCTACAAATCTAATTAACAATCACAATTAATTGAATCTTTAATCACATTACATAACCCGTAAATGTAAGCCGACAACACAAATCAGAGGAGTAAAATGTTTACCTTTAAGAGCGAGAATTCTGGTATTAGAGTTCATAAGAGCAGAATCAACAGTAATTGGTCGTCTCAAAGGCTACATTCGGATATTCATATATATCATAACAACACTATTCGAAGGACCAGTTTCCCTAACACATAAACTTCTCAGATTCCATCGTCACGTGAGTAAACGTGATGAATTGCGGATTGATTCCAACTTTTCCCAGCTGCAAAATTCAAAAGCAATTAATCAATTAATTTGAAAATTAAACTGAGAGGTGACAATGTTGATTGAAATTGAGATCTGAGGGAGAACTTAACGGTCCCACGTGGCCTCCGCTCTGTGTCTCGACTAATGAACCATCTCTCATACCAATGTAGAGTTATTTATTATAACATCTAACATTGGGCTACCAAAGAATTTTGGAAAATTTCTATACGACCATATCTGGTATTTGGGCCAGGACCACCGCGACTGCTTCTCGGGGATAAACAAAACAAATTGTCATCAGTGACATAAAAAACAAAATCACAGAAAGCATATTGTCATAACCCGAAATTTGACCTCCCCTTTTGTCGTTTGCATAAGTATGTGCATTCGCATCGCTGGCATACGCATTATTATTTTTATTTGTGGTTTTGTTGCAGGAATATTCATAATTTCTCAAGGTTTTCAAACCTGATTAATCGTATCCTCACAAAGTCATCACATCATCAATACAAGCAAAATACAATGGTTTCTATGCCTATTCATCAAGGAAAAAGGTTTAAAAACAGAACCATGGCCATAACACCTTTTTTCAAGCAAATTGGGCAAGTTTTGGCTGTGTTAATCAATTAACCATTTGCTAGTGCAAAATGGTTAATCAATTAACCCTTGTATTTTGGCAGAGTCTGCTGCATTTTCATGACAATAACTTTTCACTCCCCATTTTCTTGTGGTCTATGTTACTCTAGAATTGTGTGGAATATTATAGACATTTCAAGATATTTCAAAACACTTCAAGGCATTTATTCCAATACATCACTTTCAATCATGATCACCATGCACCCTTTCTTCCAAGTATGTGAACCATTGGATTTTGGACTTGCATTGGGATTGTTCCACTGAGTTAACAAATAACTAACTGAGTCAACTTCCGACTCAGTGAGTTAGATGTAACTAACTCTAAAGCTTGCTCCAAAGCAAGTTCTAAAGTAAACTCCAAACCTAGCCCACTCCCAACCTCCACTCTATATAAAGAAACCTTCACATTTGTGATAGGGGATTCAACCATTCTCACTATTTTTCACTTGATCACTCTCTCATTTCTCTCAATTCTCTCTGATTTTTCTGCAACTTCTTCACATTCATCTTCATCTTCTTCCCAAACCATACACAAAAGCTCAATTTCCACCATCAGAGTGTAGCAATTTTCATATTGAAATTGTTATTCTCTTGAGATAAACCTCCACATTACTCCATTTCTACTTTGATTTCTGGATTTACAACAGCTTCTACTTCAATTCAAGTGATCATTTAGGTGCAAAATCGTATTCGGAGCATTTTTCGCGTTTTTATCGGTTTCGCTATGATTTGTGATCGCTATTTAGTGTGCCTAAATAAATCTAACTGCAAGTATACAGTCGTATCGCGTAGTTTTAAAAGATTATTGATCCCACAGAGACTAAAAATCGAACGTATCGTTATCTAATGTTACTATGTAAATCTAAGGATAATCTGATATGGTTTTAGGCAAAATGGGAAATTAAAGGGAAATTAAAATTTAGGAATAAACTAGTTATGATTAGGATATCGGTATATAATTTAGTATACCATCGTGGATTTGATTAAACCTAAGCGTATAAAAATTTATCACAATATAATTCTGTAGATAATACCAGTTTAAAAGCCCTCACCTCACACTCTCGTGGTTATTGCTTCGGACTATACCTTTAAGTCAATATGTCTGCTCTCGCTAGCCCATATGAGTTTAAAAATAATTTTTGAAAAGTAATAAGTCCTAATTAACTTTAAAGCGCTCTCGCTGTTTTTAAAACTAATGCTCGATTTCAGCTATCCGGGTAAAATCTCACACTCTCGTGGTCTTGGCCTTAACCTTTGTTACCTTTTTACTCTCGTAATAAAAGTTGGTTTTAAATTAAGAAATTGATGCCAGAAAATAAGTTGGTTTATGATTTTAGCTTAGAAATATTTAATCCATTCCGGTTACTCAATTACATACCGATAAAATTGGTTTAGCTCGACATACTAATTAAAATAAACATGAATGCGAATAAACAATTAAACATAAACTCAGACATAATGAAAGAAAAACAATTGCTATAAATTGAAATGATAAAAACCTGGTAAATGCGGTCTAAGCAATTCCTCCACAGATCGGCAGGCTTTTGCTTGAATAAACGGAAAGAACAAAATGATTAAGGCAAGAAACAAAAACTTAAACTAAGGTGCAATAGTTCCTCAATGTGAGAAACTATTACTTTGTTCGGTAATAAGGGACAAGGAAAATGGTAAAGGAAACAAAACAAAACAAGAATGTAATTCTGGAAATAATTCTGCAGCAATACGGTACTTCGGAAAGGAAAAATGACCACCCCTTGTTCTTGGAATCCTTCTCATATATATAGCCTCAGCTATGGCAGTAGTTGGAGAAAATGTAGGAACACCACTTTGTCAGTTACTTGGTTTGGAACCTAGAAATCTTCGGAGAAAATGTAAACGTGTGAAATCTGAAATTCTGAAGCTTCGTGACCACATTTGTGCTTAACGTATTAATTCTGTTTTGATTCCATGACGATCGTGAGGAAGCTGTGACGGGCGTGATGCTTTTGAAATCCATGACGGTTGTCATGGGAGCTGTGACAGTCGTCACACTAGCAAAATGTGATTTCTGCTATTTTCTGCTCTTTTCTTGCTTGTTCTGCTTCTTTTCTACACTTTGCATACTTTTAAATTGGAAACTGAAATACCTGCGAAAACACTTAAATATTCTCGGAATAATCGGAGATTAGACAGAAATGGAATAAGATTTTAACATAAATCAAAGTAAAAATACGATATGTTTTCGTGTTATCAAACTCTCCCACACTTGAATCTTTGCTTGTCCTCAAGCAATCAATAAGTTAAAATCGGACAAACTTTATCAAATGCACATACATGGTACACCAATGGAATTGAAAATGTTAGAGGGCTTCTCGTTAGTATGACAGGTACTTGTATAGAACATTAAAGATACAGTAATGACACATAGCAACAAGCATGATCATAGACCTCTCTTTTGTATAATCTAGTTCTAATCATTCTATTATAACTCAACCCAAAGCTTTCGTGTCTGTTTCACCCGGTGGTTTCATTCTAACGCAATCACATTAAGCCCTTTGCCTTTTTCACGCACGTAGTGGAGTAGCCGGTTAGTGACTTTGATCCCTTTTTTTTTTGCACGGGGCCTGATACACGAGTGTGGTAACCCTTTACCCATCCTATTCGTAGATTGCGGGGGATCGAACCGTAGTTCACCCTACCAAGTCCAGAGTCAGGTGCCTCTGAACCAATCGACAACAGATTTCTTTCTTTTCTTGTAAGTTTTCACAACTGTAAGAATTGTTGCATATTCTATATTTCTCGGCAGACAAATAAGAAAGAATCTTCTTTTCATGATTGGGCATCAAACACTTATATTCATCGGCTCCCCACGTGGTTTTGTGATTTAGACGGTGATGACTGCTAATATAAACTATTAGGGGTTACTTTAGGACTGAACTCAAGGTATCGGTATAATAAGTATTGAAACTGATATCGCATACGCAAGAGGTCTAAGGTGTCAAGACGGTATCGATCTTGTTAGCACTTTCCCAACTTCCTAACATAACTTAAAGCTTGGTATGTCACGATGTGCATTAACCGTAAAAAATTTTTGTTATGGCAGAATAAAATGGGGAAATCGGATACTGAACGAAAATTCTCATATATTGACTTTGATAAGGGAAAAAGGAAAATACAAAAAGGGAAATAAAACGAAAATAGACTAACTCTCCCACACTATATTGGACATTGTCCTCAATGTTGCGATATAAAGGGGATCAACAAGAAAAACTAGAAAGAAAAACAAAATAAATCAAGCTGCCCCACGTCCTCTGCCTCTAGGGCGCCCTCGTCCATGCTGTGCCACATGATCTGGAATGCCGACGTGATGGATGTAATCATGTAAGTCCTGCACTCGCAATGTCAAGGCACCCATCTCATCGATGACACCGTCAAGCCTCTGACCTTGGATGACTTGCCCTTGCTGGATTTGAAGCATAAGAGTCATCATTTCATTGTGTTGCTCCTGTTGTTGTGCTTCTCTCTGGGCAGCCAGTTGGTTTTGTTGCCATATAGCCCTCAAGATTTCTTCATTTGTAACGGGGTCTTGGTCGGGGCGGCGACGACGTCTGGAGGTCGAAGGAGCATCATTGGCAGGCGGTGGTTGGTTTTCTGGGGCGTTATCTATCTCTTGCTCCATCTCATCAACAGGGGCATGATTTTGATCATCATGTGCAGCCGCATTTTGCTTGGGGGCATTCAAATCAAAGAACCAATTGGCCATATTCTGAGGGTCAATGCGGTTCCTACAAGGCATAATGATACTTCTAACTGTTCTTGTGCGGACCATTGGGTGGTATTTGCCATCTCTTCTTAGTTTGATGAGGTGTGAGCTGCGGCAGTAGTCGATGTCGAGCAACACCGGAGGCACGGAAGGTAATCTATTAAGCTCGTCCCCCAAATTCAAACCTAGAGCAATAGAAGTGACAATCCCTCCAAAATAGAAGGGTTTGGAACCTCTAGCACAGTTTGCTTGGATGTGTGCTAACAGAAAAGGAGCGGCGTTGATAGGCTCGGGGTTGAACACACAATGGAGGAAAAAGAGTCCTTTTGAGTTCACCTTGTGGTTGCTGTCCCTTGCAAAAATAGTGCTTCCTAATATGCGGTGAACATATCTGATGGCTGGGTTATGGATATATGTTGCGTTGAGGCTTTCCCAGCTATCAGCCATTATTCCGGTCAATCTATTCCAAAGATCAAATGCTGCTTGGAAAAATGTTTCCTGTGGCACCCGGCAATGAACATTCTCGCCATGGTGGAAACCAAACATCTCGACAAGTTGATTTTGGCCGATTTTATACTCAGAACCAAACATGCGGAACGTGGCTATGCCGGTGAGTTGGTTCGTTTCTCCAGAAGGTGTTACGTATGTGAACGAACTCAGAAACTCGAGCGTCGGGGCTTCGTAGGTAGGTTGGCTTTGAGTACAGAGCTGCCATAGGCCAGCATTCTGGAGCATCCATTTAACTCCCTCAAGCATTCCTAATTCTTTGAGACATGCAATGTCTACATAACGAGTTGGTTGCACGGAATGTTGGTAGAAGTTGATGTAATTAGTCTTCTGACGTTCACCGGCTGCTCCTTCTCTGAAATTTACGGTTGTAAGGTCTGGAGTTTGTCTTGCCATGGTGGGTTCACAAAGAAAACAAGGTATGGAAGAAAATAGGTTTTTGGAGAAAGAGGGTTTGTGAGAAAAATGGTGTACGAGTGTGGTTAAATAGTGAGTGGGAAGACGAATGGTAATGGAAATTATGAAATTTGGTCAAATGTGTAGTGGTATGACGGTTTTGGAATTTTGGAGGCAGTGGGACGGTTGTGTTTGAATTGGAAGAAAGAAGAAGAAGAAGAAGAAGAAGAAGAGGGGAATGTTTCTCTTTTAACACAAAACGCATCCCAAACCCGCATGACGGTCGTCATGGGACTGTCACGGTCGTGACAGCTCCAAAATCTGGGGGTTGACAGCAGTTTTGACAGCAAACATTCAATTCTTTTCTTTTTCATAACAGGAAATTGTTAGCACATATGGTAACACTATAATGCATACATAAACACAAATAAAATGACAAAATAAATTAGAAACAAAATAGAATATGACAGGAGCAAATTTAATACCATCAAGGTCATTATTAAGCAATAAATTGAATTATTCATTAAAACCAGAAAATATGCTAGCAAAGACTAGCAGTGTATTCAATCATAAATAAAAACTGAATGTAAATTAATTTGTTCCCGACATAAAAAAGGAAAAATTGAAAATAAAGTAAATTGTTTCCAAAGTAAAAGCAGTAAAACATGAAAAAGCAGTGCTTCAAAAATCTAGCCAAGGCGTTTCTTCAAAGATGCAATGGCTTGGTTCAAATGATCAAATTGCTCAACTGTCAGATCCATGAGGCCAACAATATCTTGTCTCATGGTGTTCAGTTCACCCTTTACTGAGGTGATCTCTTTATGATAGTCATTCAGAGTTTTAAGGATGGTAGTCAGATTTGCAGCATAGTTTGTGGCATCAACCTTAGGAATGACAGTGTCATCTTGGAATTCCATAAAGTCAAAATCATGGTAATGAGGGGGTGTCTTAGGATCAATTTCAGGCTCAGGAAAGGTTACTTCAGGTTCAGGCTGTGGTTCATCTAGGTCATATAGCCAGTTGTGTTCGTTGTGCACACTTGTGCGTTCATGATTTGGTAGAGTAAAATGTGGCACAACTACATTATTGATCAGGAGCTGGAAATGGTATGGACCAAGGTCTCTAATCATGGCTCTATTGAAACAGAAGGTGATATTCATAGGCCTAAAGTCTCCAAAAGGGTTGATTTTAGAAAGTCGGGTCCTAAATCCCATAGCATCGGCTATTTTGGTAACTAGACCACCTATCAGAATTGGGCTGTTTTCATTTCTAATGATTTTGCAGAAGTTATTAAACATGAAAGTCAGTTCGTTAACCTCTCTAGACTGAATTGCACAAAAGATAATAAAGAGCTCATCCCTTGAAACAGTATTGTCATTCTCAGGCTTTCCAAACAGGGTGTAGGCTAGGATTATATGAAAGTATCTGATGGCTGGGTTATGAATTTCGGTTGACAGCATAGGGTTTATGTCAAAATCAGGTTTCCCTGAAATCCTACCCCAAAAGGCATTCAGCTCACCTACCAACATCAAATCCTCTTGTACCACGGAGAAAATGGTGGGTCCTTCAGGGAAACCTAAAAGATCCGACAGTTCCTTAATGGTAAACTGGCAGTGGTATCCAAACAACCTAAAAGTAATTCGGCCCCTATTAATGCCTTTTCCACAGTAAGGATTGTAACTCAATGAACTTAGGAATTCTAAAGTCAGTCTACGATAAGTCTTGTGTTTCTTATTAGCAAAACCCTCCCAACCTAGTTGGTTAAACAGAAAATCAATGCTCTCGCCTAGGCCTAAAGAGGTCATGGTGGGTCTGTGGGCAAATTTTGTCAAAGCGAAGGGTCGAAGAGACAGAGCCTCATAGCGATGCCACTGAGCTGCATCTCTGAATTCTACCAACATATTATCTTTGTTCTCCATTTTTTTAGTGATTAAGTAAGAATGAAATCAGAAGAGGAGAACAGAAAATGTAGAAAGACTTTGTAATCCTGTATTTTGCAATTATATGATTAGCACAGCAATTTCCAAAAATTTTAAGAAAATATAAATGAAACTAGAAATTTGAAAACAAAATAGAATATAGAAAATGTAAAGAAATAACAATTATAAAGAAAAAAAACAATCATCATGGGTTGCCTCCCATTAAGCGCTGTTTTTAACGTCGTAAGCCTAACGAAATCAATTAGATATTTTAGTTAGGGGGATCAGCGGGCAACTCTAAAAGTCTAAGGCTATTCAAATAGTCCCTATTTTCAATACTATGATAATGCTTTAAATGTTGCCCATTTACTACGAATGGTTCGCTATTCCTACCCTTAATTTCTATCGCTCCGCTTTGTAACACTTTGGTTATTTCAAAAGGACCGGACCATCTAGATCTTAGTTTCCCAGGAAAGAGTTTTAGTCTTTAATTAAATAGGAGCACAACATCTCCCACACTAAATTCTTTTCTATATAAACGCTTATCATGCCATTTCTTAGTTCGTTCTTTATATATTTTTGCGTTCTCATAAGCGTCTAGTCTTAACTCTTCTAGTTCGTGCAGATCTAGGATTCGCTTTTCACCTGTAGAATCGTACCTTAAGTTTAGTGTTTTAATAGCCCAATAGGATTTGTGCTCTAATTCCACTGGTAAGTGGCAGGATTTACCGTAAACTAGTTTGAAAGGTGTAGTTCCGATTGGTGTTTTGTAGGCCGTCCTATATGCCCATAAAGCTTCATTAAGTTTAGATGACCAATCTTTCCTAGAGGTGGCTACGGTCTTTTCTAAGATTTGTTTTATTTCTCTATTCGAGACCTCAACCTATTCACTAGTTTGTGGATGATATGGTGTTGCTACGCGGTGTCTTACTCTATACTTTGATAGTAATTTGTCAAATATTTTTTATATGACATGAGAGCCACCGTCACTTATGACAAGTCTCGGCACACCAAATCTGGGAAAGATTGTGTTTTTAAAAAGCTTTATGACTACTCGTGTGTCATTTGTAGGAGAAGCTATAGCCTCAATCTATTTTGAAATATAGTCGACAGCCACGAGTATATATTTATTTCCAAAGGATGATGGGAAAGGTCCCATGAAATCAATCCCCCATACATCAAAGACTTCTACTTCCAATATGCCTTTTTGGGGCATCTCATCGCGTCTTGATATGTTACCAGTGTGTTGGCACCGGTCGCAGTTTAGTATTGCAATGTGGACACCCTTCCAAAGGTTAGGCCAGAATAGGCCGGATTGCAGAATCTTAGCGCATGTCTTTGAAGTACTTGCATGTCCTCCATAAGGAGCAGAGTGACATTGAGAGATGATGTCTTCTATTTCAGTTTCAGGGACGCAACGACGGAAAATACCGTCGGCTCCTCTCTTAAAGAGCAGAGGTTCATCCCAATAATAATGTTTTAGATCATGAAAGAATTTTTTCTTTTGTTGATAAGATAAGTCTGGTGGAAGTACTCCAGCTGCTAAGTAGTTGACTATGTCAGCATACCATGGCAGTATTGTGTGTGAGTTAATTTCTTCCATGGCTTCTTCTATTTTTGGTTCATTTAAATGTAGTTTAGACATATCACTTTCAAGTTGGGCTATGATTCGTTCATATGGGAAATCGTCATTAATA
This sequence comes from Lathyrus tuberosus, assembly GCA_022829125.1. Lineage (NCBI taxonomy): Eukaryota > Viridiplantae > Streptophyta > Magnoliopsida > Fabales > Fabaceae > Lathyrus > Lathyrus tuberosus. Next base: position 7,833,893 of record JALAZF010000294.1, read on the forward strand.
GGGACTGGCTCTGGTTTTATGCCATCTAATCGGGATAAGTGGTCTGCTACTACATTTTCAGTTCCTTTCTTATCTTTGATCTCTAAATCAAATTCTTGTAAAAGCAGGATCCACCTTAGCAGTCTAGGTTTTGCATCCTTTTTGTTTAATAAATACCTAATAGCCGCATGGTCTGTATAAATGATGATCTTCGCTCCCACTAGGTAAGAACGAAATTTGTCAAGGGCAAAAACCACGGCTAGAAGTTCTTTTTCTGTGGTGGCGTAGTTCATTTGAGCAGGGTCTAAGGTTCTACTTGCATAGTAAATAGCATGGAGTTTTCTATCCCTCCTTTGTCCCAAAACTGCACCTACGGCATAATCACTCGCATCACACATGATTTTAAATGGTAGTCTCCAATCTGGTGGTTGCATGATAGGTGCGGTGATGAGAGCCGTTTTTAATTGTTCAAACACTTTTTGACATTTCTCATCAAAGATAAATTCAGCGTCTTTCATTAATAGACCGGTAAGAGGTTTAGTAATTTTCGAGAAATCTTTTATGAATCGTCGGTAGAAACGGGCGTGTCCTAAGAAACTTCGTATTTCTCGTACGGTTTTCGGAGGTTGAAGATTTTCTATAATTTCTATCTTGGCTTTATCAACTTCAATCCCTCTATCAGATACAACGTGTCCAAGCACGATTCCTTGATTTACCATGAAATGGCATTTCTCCCAGTTTAATACGAGATTGATTTTTACGCATCTTTCAAGTACCATTTCTAGGTTCGATAGACATCCTTCAAAACTCTGCCCACAAACAGAAAAGTCATCCATAAACACTTCCACAATGTCATTTATAAAGTCAGCAAAGATTGACATCATGCATCTTTGGAACGTTGCAGGAGCGTTACATAGTCCAAACGACATTTGTCGATAAGCAAATGTTCCATAGGGACATGTGAAGGTTGTCTTTTCTTGGTCATCAGGATGTATCGGGATTTGAAAAAATCCTGAATAACCATCTAAATAGCAGAAGTAAGAATGTTTTGCCAATCGTTCCAACATTTGGTCAATGAATGGTAATGGGAAATGATCTTTACGAGTAGCTTTGTTCAATTTTCTATAATCGATACACATTCTACTTCCAGTTACAACTCTTTGTGTTATAGATTCACCTTTTGCGTTCTTAACAACTGTAACACCTCCCTTCTTTGGTACGACATGTACTGGGCTAACCCATTTACTGTCTGATATCGGGTATATAATTCCTGCTTCTAAAAGCTTTTTCACTTCATCCTTGACTACAGTGCTTAAGATTGGATTGATCCTTCTCTGGTGTTCTCTAGAGGTCTTACAGTCTTCCTCTAGCATAATACGATGCATACAGATAGAAGGACTTATTCCTTTAGGTTCAGCGATGTTATATCCTAACGCAGTTGGGTATTTTCTTAAGACATCTAAAAGTTTCTTAGTTTCGGTCTGTCCTAAGTCTGCATTGACTATCACAGGTCGTTCGAGTTCTTTGTCCAGGAATTCATACCTTAAATTATTGGGTAGTGTTTTCAGTTCTAGAGCTGGTTTCTTCGGGCAAGGCAGATGATCTGGTGTAAGTGCTAAACATTCGCTTAGGTTATCGTCTTGATAAGGTTTACGCCAGTTATCATCTTCAAAAATCGGAGGTATTGGAATTTTTAGAATATCTGAGTATGTGGTTGGTTCCATCTCTATTTCTCTTACGCACTCATCTATGACATCTAGTAGATAACATGTGTCGTCTATAGCTGGAGCTTATAAGAATTGTGTCAAAATAAACTCAACCTTCTCTTCACCAACTTCAAAAGTTAGCCTACCCCTCTTCACGTCTATAATGGCTCCAGTGGTAGCTAAGAATGGTCTTCCTAGTATGATAGGAGTAGTGGAGTCTTCTTTAATATCCATGATTATGAAATTGGTAGGGATGTAGAATTGTCCTATGCGAACTGGAACATTTTCTAGTATACCAACTGGGTATTTAATAGAGCGGTCAGCTAATTAAACAGACATCTTAGTTGGTCTTAAGTCTCCCATATCAAGCTTCTTGCATATGGATAAGGGCATTACACTAATACTGGCTCCTAAGTCGCATAGAGCTTTGTCTATGACGAACTTTCCAATTACACAAGGTATGGAGAAACTACCTGGGTCTTTCAGCTTAGGAGGCATATTGTTTTGAATTATTGCGCTACACTCAGCAGTAAGTGTAACTGTTTCGTTATCCTCAATCTTTTTCTTATTGGATAAGATTTCTTTAAGGAACTTAGCATATGAGGGCATCTGAGTGATAGCTTCTGTGAAAGGTATTGTGATGTTCAATTGTTTCAGAAGTTCACCAAATTTCTTAAATTGCCCTGCAGTTTTGGAATTTGCAAATCTTTGAGGATACGGAATAGGTGGTTTATAGGGTGGTGGAGGCACATAAGGTTTCTCTTTGTTTACGACCTCTTGGTCATTATCTTCCTTTTCCTTGGGTTCATTTTCCTTCTCAGTTGTCGTGCTATTAGGCCTTTGGTACATGGCTGGATTCTAAAGTCTCGGATCAATGGGTTCTTCTAGTTCTTTACCACTTCTCAATATAACGGCATTTGCATGGCCCTTCGGATTAGGTTGTGGTTGTCCAGGAAATGTTCCAGCAGGATCAGCAGTAGGTGCTTGTTGTTGTCCCACTTATGAAATTTGTGTTTTAAGCATTTTGTTGTGGGTGGTTAAAGCGTCTACTTTGTTTTCTAATTGCTTAATTTTCTCACTAGTGTGTATGTTTTGATTCAGGAAGTCTTTGTTTGTTTGAGCCTAGGTAGCTATAAAGTTTTCCATCATTAGTTTCAGGTTGGACTTCCTAGGAACATTAGGGGCAGTTGCGGCAGCCTTTTGGTAGCCTGGTGGTGTAGCAGGTGCTTGACCAGGTGCATACAATGCATTGTTGTTTTTGTAGGAGAAGTTTGGATGATTCTTCCAGCCCGGATTGTAGGTATTTGCATAAGGGTTCCCTTGAGCATAATTCACTTGGTCACTGGAGACTCCTGCCAAAATTTGACATTCAGTGGCGACATGTCCAGGTGTTCTCCATAATTCGCAATTTTGAGCTACAACAGCCACGGTGGCTGCAGGTGTTATGGTCAAGTTATCAATCTTTTGGGCAAGGGCATCTACCTTAGCATTGACACGATCAAGGCTACTAACCTCGTACATTCCACCTTTTTTTTGGGATTTTTCCACTGCAGTTCTTTCTTCTCCCCATTGGTAGTGGTTTTAAGCCATGCTTTCGATCAGTTGATAGGCTTCTTCATATGGTTTATCCATAAGCGTACCACCAGCGGCGACATCTATTGTCAATCTTGTATTATATAAGAAACCATTATAAAACGTGTGGATGACTAGCTAATCTTCAAGACCGTGATGCGGATACATCCTCATCGTGTCTTTGTAACTTTCCTATGCTTCGTAAAGAGATTCGATGTCCTTCTGTCGAAAACTATTAATTTGGGCTCTCAGCATAACTGTTTTGCTTGGGGGAAAATATCGTGCTAAGAATACCTTTTTCAAATCATCCCACGTAGTAACGGAGTTTGATGGCAAGGATTGCAACCAAGCCCAAGCTCTGTCTCTTAATGAGAAAGGAAAAAGACGTAGTCTTATTGCGTCTGCAGTTACACCATTTGCCTTCACTGTGTCTGCGTACTGCACAAACTTGGTCAAATGTTCATTAGGATCTTCTGTAGGATTTCCAGAAAATTGATGTTGTTGTACGGCTGACAGCAATGAGGGTTTCAAGTCGAAATCGTTCCGGTTGATAGCAGGGGCAGCAATGTTGTTATGTGGTTCTTGCTCAGATGGGGTAGCATAATACTTAAGAGGACGGTTATGTGGTCCTTCGGCCATGTTTCGTTCTTTGACTGGTTCAGGAGTATGAGCAAGGAGATCGGGAATATTATACTTGCGTTGATACTCAAGTATTCTGCATCTTAAATGTAAGAAACGCTCTAATTCGGCGATTGGTGGTTGCAAGTCTTCGCTTTGTGAGCGAGTACTTGGCATACAATCGAGAAAAAGGGAAAATTGGTTTTTGCCTTAGTCTATACGGCGCAACAAAGGAGTTACAATATCGACTTAATTAGTCCCCGACAACGGCGCCAAAAACTTGATCGCTATTTAGTGTGCCTAAATAAATCTAACTGCAAGTATACAGTCGTATCACGTAGTTTTAAAAGATTATCGATCCCACAGAGACTAAAAATTGAACGTATCATTATCTAATGTTACTATGTAAATCTAAGGCTAATCTGATATGGTTTTAGGTTCAAAATAGGAAATTAAAGGGAAATTAAAATTTAGGAATAAACTAGTTATGATTAGGATATCGGTATATAATTCAGTATACCATCGTGGATTTGATTAAACCTAAGCATATAAAAATTTATCACAATATAATTCTGTAGAAAATACCAGTTTAAAAGCCCTCACCTCACACTCTCGTGGTTATTGCTTCGGACTATACCTTTAAGTCAATATGTCTGCTCTCGCTAGCCCATATGAGTTTAAAATAATTTTTGAAAACTAATAAGTCCTAATTAACTTTAAAGCGCTCTCGCTGTTTTTAAAACTAATGCTCGATTTCAGCTATCCGGGTAAAATCTCACACTCTTGTGGTCTTGACCTTAACCTTTGTTACCTTTTTACTCTCGTAATAAAAGTTGGTTTTAAATTAAGAAATCGAAGCCAGAAAATAAGTTGATTTATGATTTTAGCTTAGAAATATTTAATCCATTCTGGTTACTCAATTACATACCGATAAAATCGGTTTAGCTCGACATACTAATTAAAATAAACATGAATGCGAATAAACAATTAAACATAAACTCAGACATAATGAAAGAAAAACAATTGCTATAAATTGAAATGATAAAAACCTGGTAAATGCGGTCTAAGCAATTCCTCCATAGATCGGCAGGCTTTTGCTTGAATAAACGGAAAGAACAAAATGATGAAGGCAGGAAACAAAAACTTAAACTAAGGTGCAATAGTTCCTCAATGTGAGAAACTATTACTTTGTTAGGTAATAAGGGACAAGGAAAATGGTAAAGGAAACAAAACAAAACAAGAATGTAATTCTGGAAATAATTCTGCAGCAATACGGTACTTCGGAAAGGAAAAATGACCACCCCTTGTTCTTGGAATCCTTCTCATATATATAGCCTCAGCTATGGCAGTAGTTGGAGAAAATGTAGGAACACTACTTTGTCAGTTACTTGGTTTGGAACCTAGAAATCTTCGGAGAAAATGTAAATGTGTGAAATCTGAAATTCTGAAGCTTCGTGACCACGTCTGTGCTTAACGTATTAATTCTGTTTTGATTCCATGACGATCGTGAGGAAGCTGTGACGGGCGTGATGCTTTTGAAATCCATGACGGTCGTCATGGGAGCTGTGACGGTCGTCACACCAGCAAAATGTGATTTCTGCTATTTTCTTGCTTGTTCTGCTTCTTTTCTACACTTTGCATACTTTTAACTTGGAAACTGAAATACCTGCGAAAACACTTAAATATTCTCGGAATAATAGGAGATTATACGGAAATGGAATAAGATTTTAACATAAATCAAAGTAAAAATACGATATGTTTTCGTGTTATCAATTTGATCTCAAGCTTGGAATTCTCTGGTTTTCTTGGCTTATTCTCACTACATTTTGCTTACAATAATCACCAAGGCAATCCTCCACCTTGTAGGTTGGTAATTCTTGCTCGATTTACTTATTTCGATCACTTTCGCATATTCGCAATGTAGTTCCGATGGCTTTTCGATGTTAATTAATCATGTGATTGTTTGATTGTTGATCTTGATGTTTGATGCTTTCAATTGATGCTTAATTGCTTCTACTTGATGTAATTTCTGTGTACAAATGCATGTCATAACATGTGGATGATTGATTAAGTGATTAATTGCTAGAAGTGCTTTTGAAAACTGAATTTTTTGCCATTGTCCCAGGGTTAATCGATTAACCATTTGCTAGGAAAAAATGGTTAATCGATTAACACCTCTATTTCAGCAATTTCCTGTTGTTTTTTAAGGGTTAATCGATTAACCATTTTTGCCTAGCAAATGGTTAATCGATTAACACTGAACCAGAATGTCATTTTTGTGCTTTTTCATGCTTGTTTGGTCTGCTTTCCTCATTTAACTTCCATGGCTTGATATGCTTGATATTTGTGGATGTTTTAAGAGCTGTTTAACCTCTGTGTGAAACATGTATGCAAACTTTGAAGCACGATTTATCGATTTTGGAATTGTTTGTATTTTTGACATTGTATGATCGTGTTGATCCTTGCACATCTTGTGTTCACATGAAACATGATTCGTGATGCATGCTAATTGATGTTTGTTACTGCCTTGCAATTTCGTGTTTGTTTGCATTAAGTTTGTTCTTTATTGAACAAATTTAATTTATCGTAATCGTTACTCCGTATGTTTGCTTTGATGATCTTTCGACTTGTGTGAAAGATTGTTGGCTTGTTCATTCCCTTTGATCGATTGATCGAAACCTTGTTTTAATTAGTTGATATCCTCTTTTTCCTCTCTTTAGGGATCTTTAGGGTCTTGTTCTTTTAATCCTCTACTGAGTCAGAGGTCTGCACAATGCACTAGATCACTGTACAAATTGGCGTGTCACTCTGTCAATTTCAATATCTGCACTATACTCTGAGTGCTAGAGAAGGGATGCGAGTGGAGTATTCCTACACTCATTCTGATTGTTTTGGGTAGGGGAAGAATGACCATGTGCCTGGAATAATCGTCTCTATCTCTAGACTGTAGTGTTCTCAATCTCCAGCCGAGTTAATCCTTGATTACTCTTGCCCCTTTCAATCTCTCCTCTGGTCAATCACCATTTCCTTGGTTAAAGATCTTTGTCACTTTGGGTTAACAACCTCCTTTTAGTTCAACACCCTTTTCTTTTGAGTAAATATTGTCCTTTAATTCCCCATCAGAGTCGTAATCATTTCTCTCTTTGGCTAATCACAGTCCTTCTGTTAATTACCAAATACTCCTCTCCCCCAACAAAATAGCAATCTTGTCGTCAGTTAATCACAGTCTTCCTGTTAAACACCGAATTCCTAGTGGAGTTTACAATATTCTCTTGGTTCTCTCCCTTTTTGATTTGTTAACCACTGCCTGTCAGTTAAAACACCAATTTCCTCTTCTTTCAGTTAATCACAGTTTATCTATTAATATACTGAGCTTCTTTTAACTTAATCGTTTTCTCTTGGTTAATTACTCGTTTCTTTTTGGTTGATCACAGTCCTTCTGTTAAAACCGATACCTCTGTGAGTTAGTAACCTTCTTCTGGTTCAAACACTCGCACCTTTGGGTCACAACCGTCACTTGGTTCCACACCTGTCCTTTGGTTCACGACCTTTGCTTGGTTCCACACCCATCCTTTAGGTCACAGCCTTTTCTTGGTTCTACACCTGTCCTTTGGGTCACAACATTCGTTTGGTTCCACACCCGTCCTTTGGGTCATAACCTTCGCTTGGTTCCACACCCGCCCTTTGGGTCATAACCTTCACTTGGTTCCACACCCGTCCTTTGGGTCACAACCTTCGCTCAGTTCCACACCCGTTCTTCCGGTTAACCACTGTTTATCAGTTAATATACCGAAATCCCCTGAGAGTCAAACACCTTCCCTTGGTTCATTACTCTCTTTTTGGTTCATCACACTTTATCTGTTGACACCAATATTTTTTTCCCCACAAAGTCATACCCTTCTTCTGTTAACCACTGCCCGTCAGCTAATATACTGAATCCTCAGTGAATCTTACTTTGCATCGATTCAATATACCCTGCTCCCTTATTCTCTTGGTTTCTACACCATTCCCTTTGTTCATTCCCCAGTAAAGTCACCAATATTCTTTTACTCCTTTATTCTCTTGGTTTCAAAACCATCTTTTTACCCTATCTATAGTAGAGTTGCCGCTATTCTCGTGTTTTTCTATCTTGGTTTCGGCACAATTCTTTTGTATTCCCCAGTGGAGTCTTTCTACCTCTTTTGCTCTTGGTTTTGAAACCATTTTCCTTTCCTTTTCTGTCTTTGTTCCCCGAACTACGTAGGCTCTGAATTCCTCATTGCATTATGAGGATACGTAGGCACGAGATTGCGAAATCTTGGCGAGCCACCTTCTTCTTCCTCTTTCTAGGTTCACCGAACTACGTAGGCTTTGAATTCCTCATTTACACTATGAGGATACGTAGGCACGAAATTGCGAAATCTTGGCGAGCCACCTTCTTCCACCTTCCCATTTCTTTTTCCTGGTTCCATGAACTACGACGCTCTGATTTCCTCATTGCACTATGAGGGTACATAGGCACGAGGGCCCTAATCCTCCGTGAGCACTTTCTTTTTCTTTTTCCTTTTCCTCTTTAGCTAGAAGCCTTTAGATAGATAACCCATCCAAGCCTAGAAGCAAGCAAAACGGTTCCCGTCGAGTACGACAAATACGTAAGGTGTTAGTACCTTCCTTTTGCATAACCGACCCCCTTACCCGTTTCTCTTCCCCTTGGGTTTTATCGATATTTTCCCTGTCCTTTGGGACTAAATAAAGTTCGGTGGTGACTCTGTTGTATCTTTGAGTGTGCGATTCACTCAGTTATAATCCTGCTAGCTTCACATATCAAGCCTAGACTTCAAACATGTAATTGTCAACAGTGTTAAATATGAAACACATGATTATTATAATTGTCTCATCAGTAGAGATCTTTGACCTTGCATAACCAAAAATATGAACTTCATCGGATGGCAACAAATCCTGCAAATCAAAACACTTATGTTAGAAGATAATCACCAGAAGCATCAAGTACAACAATTAAAAGTGTTCCAGTTTCAAGCACCTCTCTTCTTGGTGCTAAAGGAGAATCAATATCAGAGGTAGATCTTCTTTCAACATGCCATTCATTTGTTCCCGTCTTCTAGGAGTATTGCTTTTGTGATTTATTTATATCTGGTATTCAAATGAAACATAAACAAAAAAACCAGAATGTTGAATCAAACAAACTATCATAAATCCTACAGTAACACACACAAAAACATTCATAAAAGTACCCTTTTGGCATGAAGTGGTAAACAAATTTGATAATTGATAATAGAAGATTCAAAAGTTCCTTACAATGGATAAATTGCAGTATATTAGAGGAAAACCACTAAATCAAGAAAAGAATGATATTTATATAAGTAACATCACCTCATCGGTTAAGTCCGGTTGAAACCTATGCTTGGTAGCCCAAAGCGCAATTACAACACCAATATTTTTTCGAACTACAAAACATAGAATTTATGAACTCATTTGTGGAAAAATTAAATAATATGAAAACCCCAAGTGTTCGATCAACTATACTTCCATACATCTCCAAAAGTTTCATCAAACAATTGCTTCTCAATCCATAATGTATCTTCATTGTCGATCGTCCAATGCTAATGACGAGAAATAATGAATTTGTTTGCAGACCGAAAAACCAACATCAACCTTCAAACATTAACAACATCAGCCTTCAAACATTAACAACATCAACCACATCAGTGCAATAAAAACTTGTATTAGATGAAAAATCAAAACAAATCTGAGCAGGAAACTCAACAGTAGAAGCAACAACAACAAATCAGTCCAGAAATCTTGAAAGTGTTGGGTGAATTTCACTACAATTTATGTTAAAAGAAAAAAAAAAGGTTGAAGAAAATAAGAAGAAGGTTGGATCTAAAAAATTAAAGAGTGGGTGTGAGAAAGAAAAAGACGAACAACGGAAGAGAGAGAGAGAGAGAGAGAGAGAGAGAGAGAGAGAGAGAGCAGGAAAAGTTTGTGGAGGAAGAAAGAGAAAATGCATAGAAAAATTCAAAAGTGATGCGATAACACTTTGGTAAATGTGAAAAGCTTAAAAATCTAGTTTAGATTGGTTGGTTTGTGACCAAATAGAAGCATGTTCCATCATCAATTGAACCAAATCTTGCAAACAAAGGCATAATACACTAAGCATGTAGTTGGAATTGAACAATGTGACATCATTAGTTGCAAAAAGTATTTTTTGGACCAAGATTTCCCTAATTTCAGTGAGGTGGCAGATTTAGAGGAAATGGCAATAGAGAGTTTTCCACAACATCTAATTTTCTTATATTATAGATAATAGTACCTTTTTGACATGAAGTGGTAACAAATATGATAATTGATAATAGAAGATTCAAACGTTCCTTACAATGGATAAATTTTAGTATGTTAGAGGGAAATCACTAAATCAAGAAAAGAATGATATTTCTATAAGTAACATCGCCTCATCAGTCAAGTCCGGTTGAATCCTAATCTTGGCAGCTCAAAGCGCAATTACAACACCAATATTTTTTCGAACTGCAAAACATAGAATTTATGAACTCATTTTTGAAAATGAAATAATATGAAAACCCCAAGTGTTCGATCAACTATACTTCCATACACTTCCAAAAATTTCATCAAACAATTGCTTCTCAATCCATAATGTACCTTCATTGTCGATTGTCCAATGCTAATGACGAGAAATAATGAATTTGTTTGAAAATTGAAAAACCAACATCAACCTTCAAACATTAACAACATCAGAATTCAAACATTAACAACATCAACCACATCAATGCAACAGAAACTTGTATCAGATGAAAAACCAAAACAGATCTGAACACGAAACTCAGTACTAGAAGCAACAACAACATATCAGTTCATAAATCTTGAAAGTGTTGGGTGAATTTCACTATAATTTATGTTAAAAGAAAAAAAGGTTGAAGAAAAGAAGAAGAAGAAGAAGGTTGGATCTGAAAAATTAAAGAGTGGGTGTTGTTAGACGATGGCACTGATCTAGAAGGGGGTTGAATAGATCACTAATTTTTAATAAAATTGGTGCTTAAAAAATTATTTCAAAAATGTGCGGAAGCGGCCTTGGATTTAAAATTGTCTAAACGAACCGCTATTGGTAAGATCGGATATGCGAAATCGAATGAAATAATATTGATAAGATAATGGAATCAATAATGTTCCCAATCAAACAATTCAAATAAAGACCACTTTGAGTTAACCGGTTTCCAATGAATTATAGATGATAAAATTGAATTGACAATTTTACGAACAGTTTGTGTGCGATCAATATGTTGAACACTTGGTGTGCAAAACACACCACGTTCAATTTCCTTTGAAATTGTAGTGCGGAATTTTTTCACAATTACAATCAAAGTGATTGCAATGGTTTTCCAAAACAGTTTTACAGCACTGCAAATCAATCAAAATGTATCTAACAGTTGATTTCACACAAACATTAACAACACAAAGTAAAGAAATAGACACACAGAGAGAGAGAGAGAGAATGACACCCGATTTGTTTAGGCAGTTCCCCTTTCGTCCTCGTTTCGGGTATGTCTGCCCTCAATTCTAAAACTAGAATTGAGATATGTATAATATCTGTTTGCAAAGTTTTGTACAAGAGAAGTTCTAGCTACCACACAATCCAACCTAATTGTTGATGTTAATTCTATCCACTTCTCTCCCCTTTATTCCAGTTGAATCAAGAACATCAAACTCTTCGAGCAAACCTCCGGTTACCGCTACTCACTTGATTGAACCTTCAGTTCTTCAAGTCTTTCACTCGGCTGATTTCGATCGCAAGACGTTTAAACCCAAATCTTTCAATACAATCCTCCGGTTACCGCTACTTCCTTGACCGAACTCGCCGTTCTTCAAGGCTTTCACTTGGTTGAATCTGTACTACAAAGCTTTATGCAAAAACCCCCAAATCACCAAGATCTTGAAGGACAAAACCCCAATGGTTTTATTGAAGAAAAACCCACTGATTCTCAACCCTAACACTGATATACAAATCTTAAGTTAGGACGTTATCTGTAACACCCTTCTACCTAACAGACACTCACGAATAACATAACAACAATTATCAGAGTAAAATCCCATATGGGCATCACATTTCGTCATAAACATCAATTAATAACATCCTGCCCCGTAACATGGGTTAAAACATCAAAATTAACTATTCTACTACGCAGCGGAAAACTTCAAAAACATCATAAATTATAACACCAAAAGGATTTTAAAACAACTTCAACACATCATAATATCATCAAATAAAAGAACACTATGGTTCGAATCAAATATCCCGACCCGATGTTACATATCAGAGCAAGACCCTTTACTCGACCAAAAATGAAAAGTACTTCAAGTAAGCTATTCACGCACCAAAAGCTAATCCTGATCACCTGCACGTTACCCACGTGGGGGTAACATTCAAACAGGAAGGGTGAGTAATCATAAACCATTATACAAGATATAAGATAAGAAACAGTACTATAACATTCATCGCAATAAACCAACATCATCATTACACATCGTCATTGTCACACACCTTATAAATCATGTCACCAAAACATCATAAATTCACAACATGCAATGCCACTTAATTATGAAATGCACAACACAGACTCATGCATGTGGTACCAATTCGTCATATTCGATGGACACTAGGCCATCACCCTCCAAAGATCCCCACCAATAGGATTGATTCTACACAAGAACCAGAGCAACGCCATACACTCTAATCCACACAATGGGATTGAAGCCACCACTGGACCGAAGTCCTAAAACTGTCACTGGACCAAAATCCTAGGATGCTATGAATGCATGATGCAAACGTCATAAATCATCATTGTCACAAAAGCGTCAATTGCATCATCATTCATAAACTCTCACCAAGCATCATGGCAACACATCATTAATATACATCAAAATTCAACATAAATCATCATGCTATCACATCATCATCATGCATCAAAAATCATCAAAAATATCATGCTATCACATCATCATCATGCATCAAAATCATCATTAATCATCAAGACACAAAACAACACAAGGTAGAAAGAAAAGAAAATTAAACAAAATTACTGCTTCTGCTCGCTCGGAGCTCGCGCGGCGAAGCAGCGCACTCGCCTGGGTTTCGCCCGGCGAAGCATCTCCCCCATATAAAATCCAAAAACCAACTTTTCACACTCTCCCTTCGTTGCTATCTTCGCTCGGCGAAGCAACTCGCTCTCCTGGGTTTCGCCCGGCGAAGCAGTGGCGAATCTCACACTCTCATACAAAATCCAGTAGCACCCTTTTTCCACCTTTCCTTCGCTTACATTTTTGATCGGCGAGGACGGGGCGAATTCACTTCGCCCGGCGAGACAGGACTTTCGCCCGGCAAATCTGCGCGAACCTGCAACTCTACAGTTGCGATTCTGCACCAGTTCAGACCCTCAAAAGCTCATGATTTCAGTACCGAAATAGTCCAATTATTCACAATTCATCACGGCAACAACATAACAATAACAATACGTCAAGATAGTTTTCGTACCTAACCTCTAATACATCCTAAAACCCCAATTCTGTCATGAACTCGTCTAATTTACCCGGAAACCCACTACCTACATGTTTTTACACCTATATCAATTATAATGATAAAATATTTCTCCCCATACCTTAGAAAATCGCTTCTAACTCCTCCTCTCTGAACCCTAGCCTTCTTCTCCTTTCTTCGGAGCGTTTCCCAAAATTTGATCGTATCAAAAATGACTTCTCACTCTCTCTTTTCCCTTTAGGTCACTATTACCCTTTGGAGCCCTAATAGGCTCTTCCAGCATTTCCCACTTATTCTCGCACAATTACCACTTAGCCCTTCCTTTTATTTTAAAATAATAATAATAATTTAAATAACATTGTCACATTATTCCATTATTATTATTATCGAAATTATTCCTAATAAATCATATACTTCTAAACGTCATCAACACATCTTTAACATCGTCAATACTCCACAACATAAATCATCAAACATCACAATAATTCACCAAAAATTCACCAAAGTACGAATATTTAAAATAAACCAATTAAATAAATATTCTACTGATTTCGGGGTGTTACAACTCTCCCCTACTTAAAGAATTTTCGTCCTCGAAAATTACTTGAAGTAAACAAAGTCGGATACGATCCCTCATCTGATCTTCAAGTTCCCAAGTCCAACTTTCACCAGCAGGTCCACCCCATAACACCTTCACCAAGGCTATGTCTTTACCCCGCAATTGCTTCATTTCTCTTCCATCTATCGACACAGGTAATGCTTCAACGGTCGAGTTATCTCTCACCTGTATGTCATCCATCTGAATCACATGCGATGGATCCGGAATATACTTCCTCAACTGAGACACATGGAACACATCATGTAAATTCGTAAGCGACGACGATAAAGCAATCTGATAGGCTACCTCCCCTATCCTCTACAAAATTTGATGCGGACCAACAAAACATGGAGTGAGCTTCCTAGACTTCAAAGCTCGTCTCACACCAGTCACCGGAGTAACTCTCAGAAACACGTAATCTCCCTCTTGGAATTCAAGTGCCTTCCTTCTCTTATCATGATAACTCTTCTGACGACTCTGAGAAGCTTTCATCCTTTTTGGATCATCTTAATCTTTTCAGTCGTCTCCTGCACAATTTCAGGTCCGAGTACCGTACTCTCTCCCGATTCATACCAACACAATGGAGTTCTACACCTCCTTCCGTACAAAGCTTCATACGGCGCCATCCCAATACTAGCATGAAAACTGTTGTTGTACGTGAACTCAATCAACGGAAAATGGCTATCCCACGATCCTCCTTGATCCAACACACAAGCCCTCAGTAAATCCTCCAAAGACTGGATAGTCCTCTATGTCTGGCCATCCGTTTACAGATGATATGCAGAACTTATCCTCAACTTAGTACCCAAAGCATCCTGTAAACTTTAGCAGAACCTCGACGTAAATCTTGGGTCTCTTTTCGAAACAATACTCGAAGGCATCCCATACAACTTCACAATCTCCTCAATGTACATTTCAGCTAACTTCTGCATAGAATGGTTACTCTTCATCGGTAAGAAATGAGCCGATTTAGTCAACCTGTCTACAATCACCCAAATAGAATCATGTCCTCTCACAGTCTTCGGCAATCCCGACACAAAATCCATGGAAATACTATCCTATTTCCATTCTTGAATATTTAACGGTTGCATCATACCCAAAGGCTTCTGATGTTCAATCTTATACTTCTGACAAATCAAACAGACATAAACAAATTCAGCAATATCCTTCTTCATACCTGGCCCCCAAAATAGTTTCTGCAAATCCTGGTACATCTTCGTAGCACCGGGATGAATACTCAATCTACTTCGATGTCCTTCTTCAAGAATACTCTTCTTAATTTCAGGAACATCTAAAACACACACTCTGTCTCTGAACCTCATCACACCATTCTCATCAATCCGGAATTCACCCTCGTTACCCTGGTTAATTAAAACCGACTGATCAACCAGCTTCAAATCAGATTGTTGTCCCACTCTGATCTCTTCTAGAATACCACTAGTCAACTTCAACATACCCAACTTTACACTGTCAGTAGCCTCTTCACATACCAAACTCAAATCTCGGAATTGCTCAATCAATTCCAACTCTCTCACCATAAACAAGGACATATGCAATTACTTTCTGCTCAATGCATCGGCCACCACGTTTGCCTTACCAGGATGATAATTCAAATCGAATCATAGTCTTTCAACAATTCCAACCACCTCCTCTACCTCATGTTCAACTCCTTCTGATCGAATAAGTACTTTAAACTCTTATGATCGCTGAACACTCCAAATTTAGAGCCAAAAAGGTAATGTCTCAAAAATTTCAACACGAACACCACAGCTGCCAATTCTAAGTCATGCGTACGATAATTCCTTTCATGAACTCTCAATTGTCTAAGAAGCATAAGCAACAACCTGTCTTTTCTTCATCAACACTCCACCAAGACCTATCTTCGAAGCATCACAATACACCACAAAAGATTAATTCAGATTAGGAAAAATCAAAACCGAAGCGGTCATCAATTTCTTCTTCAATTCCACATAACTCTCTTCACATGCAATATCCCATACATAAGCCTGACCCTTACGAGTCAACTGCGTCAACGGTAACGCCAATCTAGAAAAACCTTCTATGAACTTGCGATAGTAACCTGCCAACCCAAGAAAACTCCGTATCTCAGTAGCAGACTTCAGAGTATCCCACTGTAGCACAGCATCGATCTTAGAAAGATCAACAACAATTCCACCACTTGAAATCACATGTCCAAGAAAACTCACCTCCTTCAACCAAAACTCACACTTTGACAATTTTGCATATAGCTTCTTCTCTTTCAAGACTTGCAACACAGTCCTCAAATGCTCAGCGTGCTCTTCTTCAGATTTAGAGTATATCAGAATATCATCAATGAAAACCACAACAAATTTGTCCAAATACTCATGAAAAATTTGATTCATATATTCCATGAACACACCAGGTGCATTGGATACACCAAACGGCATCACAGTGTATTCATAGTGACCATACCTCGTCCTGAAAGCTGTCTTTGGAATATCATCAGGCATAACACGAATCTGATGATAGCCAGACCTCAAATCAATCTTACTGAACACACAAGCGCCCACAAGCTGATCCATCAAATCGTCAATTCTCGAAAGTGGATACTTATTCTTGATAGTCACCTTATTTAACTGACGATAATCAACACACAACCTCATACTACCATCTTTCTTCTTCACTAACAACACAAGAGCACCCCACGGAGAAACACTCGGTCGGACAAACTTCTTCTCAAGCAATTCTTCCAATTGTTTCTTTAATTCACTTAGCTCAGAAGCTGACATCTGATAAGGAGCCATTGACACCGGACTCGTACCTGGTATCAAATCAACAACAAACTCTACTTCATGTTTTGGAGGCAAATCACTTATGTCATATGGAAACACTCTGGGAATTCGCAGACAACAGGTAATTCGACACTCGCAGCTTCACGATCAACTTGCAACGATGCAAACAACGCAAACTTCAAGGCTTCGTCTTCTAAGAGTTCATCTACTTGCCTCGCAGACAAGAACATCAACTCTCCATTATCACCAAACACAGGAAACTCTACAGTCTTATTATAACAGTTGATGTGAATGTAGTTGAACTCCAATCACTTTATCCCCAGAATCACATCGATTTGGTGCAAGGGCAAACACACTAAATCCATAACAAAAATCTTCCCAAAAATCATCAAAGGACATCTCGAACACACAAACAGAACCATTAGTAGGAGTCTCTATTACCATACTACCATTCATATCAGACAATTTCAAACCCAATCTATTAGCACATTCAAGCGAAATAAACAAGTGAGTAGCACCAGTATCAATAATAGTGACCAACTCAACGTTATTAATAAAACAAGTACCTCGAATCAAGTTATCCTTCTTAGGAACCTCTGCACCACTCAAAGCAAACACTCTGCCAATAGTCTGAGCTGCAGTAACAGTCTTCTTCGGCTTCTGACATTGTGTACTTATATGACCTTGTTCACCACAGTTGAAATAATTCGGACCCTCATCTTTGCAGTCAATAGCTCTATTACCTCTCTTTCTACATCTGTATCCCCTCAACGCATTATTGTTGCAAACTTCAGCACGATGGCCTTGCTCGCCACACCTGTAACACTTCACAGAAGTGGGAGCTGCTCCCCCACTTGTCTTTTTCCCATCTGAAGCCTTCTGTTTCCCTTTGTCAGCTGGAGTATCATAAGGCTTTCCTCTGAATTGTCCCTTCTATTTCTTCTCACTAAATTGCTTGTAGTAAGCAGATCGAGCTCGGCTATCGTCATCATAGATTCTACTCTTATCCACCAGCTCAGCATACCTTCGAATCTGTTGGTAACTAATATCCTGCTTGATCTCTGGTCTCAGCCCATTCTCAAACTTAAGGCATGTGGACATCTCCGTATAAGCACGATTATAATGCGGACAAAATTTCACCAGCGCCTCAAATTTTGTCGTATATTTTACCACAGTCATGTTTCCTTGCTTCAGCTCAAGGAATTCTACCTCCTTCTTGCCGCGAGCATCTTCAGGAAATTATTTTCCCAAAAACTCTCTCTTAAACACAACCCATGTTATCTCGATACCAACATCCTCAAGCCTCTGGCAGGTGTTATCCCACCAATCTTCAGCTTCTTCGGATATCATATAAGTAACGAACTGAACCTGTTGAGCATCCGTACACCCCATCATCCAGAAGATCTTCTCAATCACCTTGAGCCATTTGTGCGCGCTCTCCGGATCATGAGTGCCCACGAAAGTTGGCGGATTATTCCTCTGGAACTTCCCCAAAGCACGAAACTCATCAGGAGCTACACCATTCTGATTGTTCTGAGCCATCACTTGAGCAAGCGACTCCAACGCATCAGCAATAGCACAATCGTTTCTTCCACCCATTTTGCACACCATCAAACAACATTAGAAGAAACAAAACATCGACAGTGTACACACACTCATCGACTGATAGGGAACTGACATCATACAACACTTGGCCGGACAGACCGACCTGCTCTGATACCACTAATGTAACACCATTCTACCCAACATACATTAATGAATAGCATAACAACAATTATCAGAGTAAAATCCCATAAGGGCGTCACATTTCGTCATAAACATCAATTAATAACATCTTGCCCCGTAACACGGGTTAAAACATCAAAATAAACTTGAATACTACGCAGCAGAAAACTTCAAAAACATCATAAATTATAACACCAAAAGGTTTTTAAAACAACTTCAACACATCATAATATCATCAAATAAAATAACACTATGGTTCGACTCAAACGTCCCGACCCGATGTTACATATCAGAGAAAGACCCTCTACTCGACCAAAAATAAAAAGTACTTCAGTGTAAGCTCTTCACGCACCAAAAAATAATCCTGATCACCTACACGTTACCCACGTGGGGGTAACATTCAAACAGGCAGGGTGAGTAATCATAAACCATTATACAAGATATAAGATAAGAAATAGTACTATAGCATTCATCACAATAAACCAACATCATCATTACACATCATCATTGTCACACACCTTATAAATCATGTCACCAAAACATCATAAATTCATAACATGCAATGCCACTTAATTATGAAATGCACAACACAGACTCATGCATGTGGTACCAATTTGTCATATTCGATGGACACTGGGCCATCATCCTCCAAATATCCCTACCAATAGGATCGATTCTACACAAGAACCGGAGCAACGTCATACACTCAAATCCACACAATGGGATTGAAGCCACCACTGGACCGAAGTCCTAAACCCGTCACTGGACCGAAGTCCTAGGATACTACTATAAATGCATGATTCAAACGTTATAAATCGTCATCATCACAAAAGCGTCAATTGCATCATCATTCATAAACTTTCACCAAGCATCATGGTAACACATCATTAACATACATCAAAATTCGACATAAATCATCATGCTATCTATAACACCCTAAACCCCTGAGACAATTAATAACAAAATATCAGAGTAAAATAAAACATACAACGTTTAGGATGCTACATTCAACAAAAACCTGTTCATGCATACGATATGTAACACATAAATATCACAAATAAAACATTCTTAATTAATCTTCTCTACGGCAGCGGAAATTCAACGAAAATATAACATGTTTAATGCCACATAATCATCACCAAGTAAATAGAGTGATAACAAATAATAAAACAAATAACAACAAGAGTTCTAAGTCCTCGGTGTTATACATCAGAGCAGACGCCGACACAACAAAATAAAAGAGAAGTCTCCGTCTTCACTAACTCTAACTCTGCACTAATCTTGATTATCTGCACGTTACCCACATAGAGGTAACATTCAAACAGAAGGGGTGAGATTCTCAAATCAACAAAAGAAATGCATAATATAAATATAAGAGCATAAAACATTACACAATTCACCCTATCATCACAACATCAACATAAATACAGTTCCCACGCAAACAGACAATCATATACACCACAACACCACACAATGCAATGCAATGAGACCCACAACTTGACTCAATGCATGTGGTACCATTTCGATCCCTTTTTCATGATCATAATTCCCGTCGGAATTTCCATATAAGTCACTCACACCCTACATGGGTACACGACACCCGTAATCGCTCTCACCCCACATGGGCACACGACCACCTCAACAACAACAACAACAACAATACGATTCCATTTCAAGGAATTCGGATAAGATGCTCACACCCCACATGCTCACACCCCACATGCGCACACGACTTATCTCATAACTTATGCAACATGGCATGCATATAACGACAACATACAACAACCACAAAATGCATATAACTAACAATAAGCCAATACAATACACCACAATTATCCACCACGCATCATATACCTGCCAAAACATGTAACAATCGCGATCCACCGCTACAACACGCATTCACACAACCAAATTCACCATTTCAACACGTAACACATAACAACATCCACGAAAACCCAATTAACGCATCAAATAGTTGGAGATTCTGGTATTGAAATTAATTTTAACAAAGAGTATGTGAAACCAGCTTTCCAACGATTCAAACGGCGACTGAAACGGACCTACTGATCAAAAGATACAAATTTTTAAAGTTTTAGAAAGTTCGGTTCGTCTTAGTTCTGCTCGCCTGATGCTCGCCTAGCGAGGCACCAGCGAATCCATTTTCGCCTGGTGAAATCTCCCTTCGCCTGGCGAATTCCCTTTTCGCCCCATGCTCGCCTGGCGGAGCAGAGGCGAATTTCCTTCCCCCATACAAATTCCAGAAACCCCTATTTTCACCTCTCGCTCGCCTCTCAGTTCGCTTGGCGACCTCCAAGCGAGGTCACCTTCGCCTGGCAAAAGACCCATTTGCCTGGCAAAACCATGCAAATCAG
Organism: Lathyrus tuberosus; assembly: GCA_022829125.1. Taxonomy (NCBI): domain Eukaryota; kingdom Viridiplantae; phylum Streptophyta; class Magnoliopsida; order Fabales; family Fabaceae; genus Lathyrus; species Lathyrus tuberosus. The sequence continues at coordinate 7,854,781 of JALAZF010000294.1, forward strand.
CAATCCTGTAATTACGATTCTGCACGATTCAGACCCCAATCCTTCTCTGATTTCACTCACAACCAGTCCCAAAAACACACATATGATCACAGGTTAACACACAACCAAGTAGGAATACATAAGCCACGTTTCAACCGATAAATTTATGCATTTTTCCTCTTATCAAAACCTCCGACTCACAAAAACCCCAACCCCAAATCAACACAAATAACACATAGGGACGATCCTAATGGTTTATCTACCCTTATACAAACATTATGCAACCCTTAAGAGATTAAACAACCCCACCCTTACCTTAGTGATGATTCTCCGAAGGTTCTCTAAGCCCTAGCTCTGCTCCTCACTTCCGTTCCTCTTTTCTCCCAGAATGCGATTGTCTCCAAACTGATTCCCCCTTTCCAATTTTCTCTTTTTCCTACTATAACCCTTAGACCCTTATTATGCTTTTCCTTCCTTAACCTCACTAACCACCATGAATGGACCACTTTGCCCTCCCTATTTCTTGTTTTTACATTATATTATTATTATTATCTCAATTTTATTATTATTATTATTATTATTATTATTATTATTATTATCTTACTAATTAAATAATAATAACAATATTTCTTAATAATTCACGTTAATATTATTAATCATTATTCCTAATATTAATTAACCAATTACTAACCACACCACTCCTTCCTACTCCTTAATCTCTATAATTCTAAGGTCACTACCCCATACCAAGGGCAATCCAAAACACGCATTATCACACACAAATACACAACATCATGTAATTCTAATTACAAAAAATAATAAAATAAATCGTGGTGTTATAACTCTCCATCACTTAGAATATTTTCGTCCTTGAAAATTTACCTCATACGAATAACTCCGGGTACGACTCTCGCATCCTGCTCTCTAATTTCCAAGTCATATTTCCACCGGCAGAGCCTCCCCATACAACCTTCACGAGAGTGATCTCTTTACCTCTCAATTGCTTTACTTCACGGTCTTCAATCTGTATTGGTAAACCTCAACCGTAAGGTTATCCCTTACTTCCACATTATCCATCGAAATCACATGCGACGGGTCCGGAACATACTTCCGAAGCTGTGACACATGGAACACATCGTGCAAATTCGACAAATTAGGTGGCAACGTTACTCTGTAGGCAACAGGTCTAACTCTTACGAAAATTTGATATGGACCAATAAACCGAGGAGTAAGATTCCTCGACTTCAACGCACGTCCAACGCCGGTCACTGGAGTGACTCTAAAAAACACATGGTCTCCTTCTTGAAACTCAAGATCCCTCCTCCTCTTATCATGGTAGCTCTTCTGCCTACTCTGCGAAGCTTTCATCTTGTCCTGAATCAGCTTCACCTTTTCAGTAGTCTAATGAATAATCTCATGTCCAAGTACTACAGTCTCTCTAGATTCATGCCAACACAAAGGCGTCTGACACCTCCGACCATACAAAGCTTCAAAAGGCGCCATCCCAATACTGGAATGATAATTGTTATTATAAGTGAACTCAATCAACGGCAAATGGCTATCCCAAGTACCTCCTTGTTCAAGCACACAAGCCCTCAACAAATCCTTCAAAGATTGTATAGTTCTCTACGTCTGTCCATCCATCTGTGGGTGATAAGTCGAACTCAATCTCAGTTTCGATCCCAAAGCTTCTTGCAAACTCTCCCAAAATCTGGAAGTGAACCTTGGATCTCTGTCCGACACAATACTCAATGAAACTCCATGCAACTTCACAATCACCTGAATATAAATCTCGACCAGCTTCTGCAAAGGAAAACTGATACTAATCGGAATAAAATGTGTCGATTTCGTCAGCCTATCCACTACTACCCAAATGGAATCATGTCCTCTCAGCGTATTAGGCAACCCAGTCACAAAATCCATAGAAATGTTGTCCCACTTCCACTCTGGAATGTCTAACGGTTACATCAAACCAACAGGTTTCTGATGTTCCACCTTCGACTTCTGACAAGTCAAACAAGCATACGGAAATTTAGCCACGTCACGTTTCAATCCAGGCCACCAAAATATCTTCTTCAAGTCCTGATACATCTTCGTAGCTCCTGGATGGATACTCAAACTACTCCCACGACTTTCTTCTAGAATCATTCTTTTCAACTCAGGATCATCAGAAATGCAAATTTTATCACGGAACCTCAACACACCTTGTTCATCAACTTTGAACTCGTTACTTTCGGTCTTCTCATTTCCAATTATCAAATCCACCTGTTTCACATCCAACTTCTGACCTTCTCTGATACTATTAAGAAATTCATTGTTGATCTTCAGCATACCCAGCATCACACTATGCGGTGTATGTTCACAAACCAAACTCATATCTCTGAACTGTTCAATCAATTCCAACTCTTTAACCATCATAGCCGACATATGCAAAGACTTTCGACTTAGAGCATCAACCACGACATTCGCTTTATCGGGATAATAGTTCAAGCCAAAATCATAATCCTTTAAGAATTCTAGCCACCTTCTCTGTCTCATATTCAACTCATTCTGATCGAATAGATACCTTAGGCTCTTATGATCACTATACACTTCAAATCTGGAACCATAAAGATAGTGCCTCCAAATTTTCAATATGAATACCACTGCAGCTAATTCCAAATCATGAGTTGGATAATTCCTCTCATGGATCCTTAACTGTCGTGAAGCATAAGCCACAACCTTACCATCCGGCATTAACACACCTCCTAAACCCATCAAAGAAGCGTCACAATACACCACAAACGGTTCATTTGATTCGGGTAGAATCCAAACCAGAGTTGTAGTCAATCTTTTCTTCAGCTCAATGAAACTCTTCTCGCAGTGAACATCCCACACAAACGATTTACCTTTGCAAGTCAACTGATTCAACGGGAGTGCCAACTTCGAAAATCCTTCAATAAACCTACGGTAGTAACCAGTCAAACCCAAAAAGCTTCTAATCTCAGTTACCGACTTCAGAGCCTCCCACTGTAGAACTGCATCTACCTTGGATGGATCCACAGCAATACCATCACCTAAAATAACATGACCAAGAAAGCTCACCTCTCTCAACCAGGATTCGCACTTAGATAACTTGGCATATAGCTTCTTTTCCTTTAACACTTGCAGCATGATTCGCAAATGCTCAACATGTTCCTCTTCTGACTTAGAATAGATTAGAATATCGTCAATAAAGACAACCACAAATTGATCCAAGTAAGCATGAAAAATTCGATTCATATATTCCATTAATACACCGGGTGCATTAGTAACTCCAAACAGCATCACCACATACTCATAATGCCCATATCGAGTTCTGAAGGTCGTCTTCTGAATATCTTCATCCTTTACCCGTATCTGATGATAACCTGGCCTCAAGTCAATCTTCCTAAACACCCGTGCACTGACTAACTGATCCATCAAGTCGTCTATTCTTGGAAATGGGCGTTTGTTCTTAATTGTCATTATATTCAGTTGTTTGTAGTCGATACATAACCTCGTACTGCCATCCTTTTCCTTCACCAACAACACCGGAGCTCCCCAAGGCGATACACTTGGTCTCATAAATTTCTTTTCTAACAACTCTTCCAGTTGCTTCTTGAACTCCATTAATTCTGATGCCGACATCCGGTACGGTGCCATAGAAATAGGCTTGGTAACAGGGACAAGATCAATAGCAAACTCCACTTCTCTCTCTGGCGTCACATCCGCAATATCATCCGGAAACACCTCAGGAAATTCACGCACCACCTGTAATTCATTAATCACCGACTCACTCTCCACTGACAAGGATGTAAACAATGCAAGCACCTGAGCTTCTCCTTATAAGAGCTTTCTCAACTCTCTAGCAGATAGAAAACCATCGTTTTCTCCTTCTTCAAGAGCAAGAAATCGCATCGACTTGTTAAAACAGTTAATATGGACGTAATTGAACTCCAACCTGTTCATACCCAAGATCACATCGAGATTTCCCAACGGAAAGCAAATCAGATCCACACCAAAGTCCTTATCAAAGATCGATAGTGCACAATTTAAACAGACTAAAGAAGTGGTCACCGATCCCTTTGTAGGAGTTTCGAAAACCATCTCTCCCTTCATATGAGAAACAACAAGGCCTAGCCTTCTCGCACAATCAGCAGGAATAAAAGAGTGAGTAGCACCAATATCAATAATAGCAATCAAAGGTGTATTATTAATATAACATGTACCTCTGATTAGTCTGTCATCACTGGAAGTCTGAGTCCCTGTCAAAGCGAACACCTTTCCTCCAGTCGAAGCTTGTTTTGGTTTCTGGCAACGAGTACTAATATGGCCTTGTTCTCCACAATTGTAACAAGTCACCACATTAACTTTGCAGTCAGCAATCAAATGTCCTGCATGTCCATACTTGAAGCATTTCTTCACAGCACTCGTGCACTCACTGACACGATGGCCTAACTCACCACACCTGTAACACTTAAGAGGAGCAGGGGCACCTCCCCCACTCGGCTTCTTGCCATCAGCGTATTTCTATTTACCTTTCTCAACTGGGGCTGCATAAGGCTTCCAACGATTCATCGGTTGTTTTCCCTTCCTCTCGGCCAGCCCTTTGTAGTGAGCCGATCGAGCCTTACTATCTTCCTCAAAGATTCTACAACAATCCACCAAATCTGGAAACCTTATGATCTGCTGATAATCAATTGCCTGTTTGATCTCAGGCCTCAATCCATTCTCAAACTTGACACACTTTGAGAACTCAGCGGTTGTCGCACTGTAGTGAGGGTAAAACTTAGCCAGATCAGAGAATTTGGCAGCATACTCCGTAACCGTCATGTTACACTGCTTCAGTTCCAGGAACTCAATCTTTTTCTTTCCTTGGACATTGATAAGTGCAAAATGTAACTATTTTTGTATATAAGTTTTGTTGCACTTATCGATACTTTTTAGTTAATATCGTTCGAATAAACCCTGATTTGTTTATAAATACGTTTACTTTACATTTTAGTGTATACTTGTGTTTTTGATTCATTTGTGTAACGATTAATAGTTTTCCATTCATTTTGTAGGTAATTAAGCATTGTTGGAGCAATGAGTAATAAAAGCTCCAGGATGTACCATTTGGATCAATAAAAGGAAGAAGGCAAAGAAAGAAAGCCAAAATAAAGAAGTACAGTCATCCAGATTTTGCTGGGCGAAGCTGGTGTCACTGGGCGATACTGCCTTTCGTCGGGCGAATTACACCAGAAGATTTGCTGACTGTCAAGTTCCGCCGGGCGAAGTTTCCTTCCACCGGGCGAAACTGCCTTTCGCTGGGCGAAGCAGCGACGTGAGGAAATAAGGAACTTCCAGTAGCATTCCATGTTTTTTCGCTTTCGCCGGGCGAAAGTAGATATTTGTTGCCAGGCTGTTTAAGTACGCAACTGATGTGAGTGTAATAAAGAGCTCCGCCGGGCGAAGCATTCTTTTGCCGGGCGATTCGTCTGAGACAACATTTTGTATATATTTCATTTTACTTCATTTTTGTTAGGTTATGTTGTTTGGGGGTGATTTTTTCTCTCCCAACTTCATCAACCTCATTCTTTGGTAGAGGTAGCTAGAAAGTAACTTTGAAGCTTGCACACGGATGAACCGGGGTGGATTGATCGTCGATCGACTTTGACAATCCGCGAGATGTTTGGTTCATTTCTTTTCTTCTTTGTATTTTTCTTCTCTGTTGGGTTGTGTATATGTATTTACTATGATCTCATGTATATTTGTCGCCCATGGCGTTGTATGATATCTGCTTTACAAATCTTTATTGGTGATTGTCTCTGATTTTTGCTTTATGCGCGGGGTTTGGGTCGTGTTAGAGATAAACTTCACAAACTTTGATTAAGGATGATTATCTGTTAGTTTCTGGATGCTAGAGATAGATTTAAGAGCTAACAATCTTCAATAGGCGTCGAAGCTTAATGCCTCCGTGTCTTGAGTCGGGTGCGAGAGTGTCGACGATGGTAGCACAGTTGTTCTCTCAACTTTGCGTTAGATATAACCTTGGTTGTGAGTGATGCTGGTTGATATTGAGGAGTATTGTAGGTTGAGTATAACTGGTCGGTAAGTTTAAGTTTGTGAGGAGTCGATTATGTTCATGCCAGATAAGTTCGTCTCTCTGATTAATGAATTCTTTTTGTTTTAATGTTTACTTTTCTGTTTTCTTGTTTGAAACCCATTTAAACCCAAACTCATAAACGCGAGAGACTGTCGAATGTCATTCTTCCGAAAATAAATATTTTTGCTGCTTGCCGCTATTCCGCAACCAACAAAATGGCGCCGTTGTCGGGGATTGGTTTTGATATTGAATTGCATTGCGATAGTTTCTTTGTTTTTGAGTTTTGTATATATCGTATATATTATCTATTTCCATTATGTTTGTTCAAGTGTTGTATACATTTTGTTCCCGTAACGTTTGTTTAAGTGTTTGGTTAGGGCACTTGCTTTTGGTTTGCACGGTGAGGCATCACCATGGCATGAAGGAAGGAAGTTGCTAGCTAAACACTGTAAAGGCGTCGAGCTTACGACGTAAAACAATCATGTTTTATAGTTTTTGTTTCGTTATTACTTTTTCATTCTATCTTAGGTAGTGTGGTGAGCATTCATTAAACAAGTTGTACTCGGATTTTTCGTAAATTCTAAAATCTTCACTTTACAACTTGTTTAATGCATTTTGACCCGGTCTTTTAGTTTGTTTATACTAATAATTCTTGTGTTGTCAATAAGCTTGTTTTGAGTAGCTTGAGGAAATTTAAGGTGATGTTCCAAGTTTGATCGTTTCAACATGCGGATGTATGGTAATGATATTGTTAAGTTTTGTTCACGTCCAAGGTATGTGTTTATCGCTTTCTAGACTTTAGCATATTCATGATACTTAGGCTTTTTACAAACTTCCATGCCATTCATTCTTTTGTATACTTGTTCTTTTTGTGAATCACTTTAGTTCCCAACCTTTTTGTGAGGTGGCTTTCCATTGTTCGCGCGGAGTACCAATATTCTTGTTTTAACTGGATTTTATTATGTTGAATCTTTTGTTTGTGTTGATTATGTGAAAGCATGAAAAGGATCAAGGAAATTTTGTTTCATTTTGAGCACAACTACCTAAACTAAATAGTCATTCACCTCGTGAGCGTGTGATCATTCGTAACCCCTTTGAGCTTTTTGATCCATGTTTTATTTGAACTTAATGCTTGTCTATGAGTATTTAGTTCACTTATTTTGATTGGATTTTGTTTTTTCTTGAACCCTAAACTTTGTGTTGTTGTATGAATTTTTGCCTTGCCTTAGAAAGTAGGGAGTATTCATATGATGATGTGGTTGAATTCAAGTTGGGGAGAGAATGATTGTTTACTCATTGGTTGGTTTCTATGAGGTTGGAAAAGAAAAGAAAAAAGAGAAAAATATGACAAAGAAAAGAAAAGAAAAAAAGAAAGAAAAAGAAAATCCTTGAGAAAGGAAACAAAAAGAGTTTAAATAATTGTGCTAAATAAGTATTGTGTTTTGTGTAACACTTGGGATTTTGGAAGAAGTTGATTGGAATTTTGTGTTTGAGTCTTTGTGAGTTGATCACTCCCTTAGGTTTAGGCAAGTTTTTGTTTCAATTACCTTAAGAAATTGCCCCTTGTTTGTTTACCCGACCACGCTACAACCTTGAAAGTCCTTGTGATTCTTGCCTTTGTATGTTCAATGTGAATTTTTGGATGGTTGCATAATTTAGTCTTTTGTTTTCAAGATTATTGTGTGAGTGATAAGTACCTTATTTTGTGTTTTTCATCTACCGATGATTGTTTTTGCTAGGTGTGATTCACATTTGAACTTGTGTTGTTTTAGAATGTTTGGCATGATTATTGTATTTTGCATTTGTTTCGTGACTATGTTGTCATCGTAGTTTAGTGGTAAGTATTTACTTTGTGTGTACCATTTTTCATTTGAACCATACATTTGTTTCCGTTTTTCAAAACTTGTTGATTCATGATTCTTTGGTTGTCACTCTGTTTCTTTGAGTTGTTTGATTCTTGTTTGAGGACAAACAAGTTTAATTTGGGGAGAGTTTGATAAGTGCAAAATGTAACTATTTTTTTATATAAGTTTTGTTGCACTTATCGATACTTTTTGGTTAATATCGTTCAAATAAACCCCGATTTGTTTATAAATACGTTTACTTTACATTTTAGTGTATACTTGTGTTTTTGATTCATTTGTGTAACGATTAATAGTTTTCCATTCATTTTGTAGGTAATTAAGCATTGTTGGAGCAATGAGTAATAAAAGCTCCAGGATGTACCATTTGGATCAATAAAAGGAAGAAGGCAAAGAAAGAAAGCCAAAATAAAGAAGTGCAGTCAGTCAGATTTCGCTGGGCGAAGCTGGTGTCGCTGGGCGATACTGCCTTTCGCCGGGCGAATTACACCAGAAGATTTGCTGACTGTCAAGTTCTGCCGGGCGAAGCTTCCTTCCGCCGGACGAAACTGCCTTTCGCTGGGCGAAGCAGCGACGTGAGGAAATAAGGAACTTCTAGTAGCATTCCATGTTTTTTCTCTTTCGTTGGGCGAAGCATTTTTCTGCCGGACGAAAGTAGATATTTGTTGTCAGGCTGTTTAAGTACGCAGTTGATGTGAGTGTAATAAAGAGCTCCGCCGGGCGAAGCATTCTTCCACCGGGCGAAGCGTCTGAGACAGAATTTTGTATATATTTCATTTTACTTCATTTTTGTTAGGTTATGTTGTTTGGGGGTGATTTTTGCTTTCCCAACTTCATCAACCTCATTCTTTGGTAGAGGTAGCTAGAAAACAACTTTGAAGCTTGCACACGGATGAATCGGGGTGGATTGATCGTCGATCGGCTTTGACAATCCGCGAGATGTTTGGTTCATTTCTTTTCTTCTTTGTGTTTTTCTTCTTTTTTGGGTTGTGTATATGTATTTACTATGATCTCATGTATATTTGTTGCCCATGGCATTGTATGATATCTGCTTTACAAATCTTTATTGGTGATTGTCTCTGATTTTTGCTTTATGCGTGGGGTTTGGGTCGTGTTAGAGATAAACTTCACAAACTTTGATTATGGATGATTATATGTTAGTTTCTGGATGCTAGAGATAGATTTAAGAGCTAACAATCTTCAATAGGCGTCGAAGCTTAATGCCTCCGTGTCTTGAGTCGGGTGCGAGAGTGTCGACGATGGTAGCACGGTTGTTCTCTCAACTTTGCGTTAGACATAACCTTGGTTGTGAGCGATGCTGGGGGATATTAAGGAGTATCGTAGGTTGAGTATAACTGGTCGGTAAGTTTAAGTTTGTGAGGAGTCAATTATATGCATGTCGGATAAGTTCGTATCTCTGATTAATGAATTCTTTTTGTTTTAATGTTTACTTTTCTGTTTTCTTGTTTGAAACCCATTTAAACCCAAACACATAAACGCGAGATACTGTCGAACGACATTCTTTCCCTCGAACCTATCTCTGTGGACACGACATAAATCCCGAAGGGAATTCTTTCGAAAATAAATATTTTTGCTACTTGCCACTATTCCACAACCAACAGACATCTTCAAGAAAATATTTCCTCAAGAACTCCGTACTAAACACAACCCAAGTGATTGCCTCTCCTGTTGCTCCCAACAATTGACGAGTGCTAACCCACCAATCATCAGCCTCCTCAGCCAGCATGTGAGTACCTAACCGCACCTTCTGTGCTTCAGAACATTCCATAACACGGAAGATTCTCTCGATCTCCTTGAGCCAAGCATGCGCTCCATCCGGATCATATCTTCCCTTGAAGGTAGGCGGTCTATTCTTCCGAAACTCGTCATTCTCACCAGCATGAGGCGGGTTTTGTACCGCCTAAGCAACAGCTTGCAAAGCAGCAGCAATCGCAACATTGTTCCTTCCAGCCATTCTAAATCTGTTACGCATCAACAACAGAACACAATGGTTAAGGAAACGACATCGACAATAATCAACTGTTTCACGACAACAACTCGACAACTTGGCCGGACGGACCGACCTGCTCTGATACCACTATTGTAACACCCTAAACCCCCGAGACAATTAATAACAAAATATCAGAGTAAAATAAAACATACAACAATTAGGATGCTACATTCAACAAAAACCTGCTCATGCATACGATATGTAACACATAAATATCACAAATAAAACATTCTTAATTAATCTTCTCTACGGCAGCGGAAATTCAACGAAAATATAACATGTTTAATGCCACATAATCATCATCAAGTAAATAGAGTGATAACAAATAATAAAACAAATAACAACAAGCGTTCTAAGTCCTCGGTGTTATACATCGGAGCAGACGCCGGCACAACAAAATAAAAGAGAAGACTCCGTCTTCACTACCTCCAACTCTGCACTAATCTTGATTATCTGCACATTACCCACATAGAGGTAACATTCAAACAGAAGGGGTGAGATTCTCAAATCAACAAAAGAAACGCATAATATAAATATAAGAGCATAAAACATTACACATTTCACCCTATCATCACAACATCAACACAAATACAGTTCCCACACAAGCAGACAATCATATACACCACAACACCACACAATGCAATGCAATGAGACCCACGACTTGACTCAATGCATGTGGTACCATTTCGATCCCTTTTTCATGATCATAATTCCCGTCGGAATTTCCATATAAGTCACTCACACCCCACATGGGCACACGACACCCGTAATCGCTCACACCCCACATGGACACACGACCACCTCAACAACAACAACAACAATACGATTCAATTTCAAGGAATCAGGATAAGACGCTCACACCCCACATGGTCATACGACTTATCTCACAACTTATGCAACATGGCATGCATACAACGATAACATACAACGACCACAAAATGCATATGACTAACAATAAGCCAATAAAATACACCACAACTATCTAACACACAGCATATACCTGCCAAAACATGTAACAATCGCGATCCACCGCTATAACACGCATTCACACAACCGAATTAACCATTTCAACACGCAACACATAACAACATCCACAAAAACCCAATTAGCGCATCAAATAGTTGGAAATTATGGTATTGAAATTAATTTTAACAAAGAGTATGTGAAACCAGCTTTCCAACGATTCAAACAACGACTGAAATGGACTTACGGATCAAAAGATACAAATTTTTAAACTTTTAGAAAGTTCGGTTGGTCTCAGCTCTGCTCGCCTGATGCTCGCCCAGCGAGGCACCAACGAATCCAATTTCGCCTAGCAAAATCTCCCTTCGCCTTGCGAATTCCCTTTTCGCCCCAGGCTCGCCTAGCGGAGCAGAGGCGAATTTCCTTCCCCCATACAAATTCCAGAAACCCCTATTTTCACCCCTCGCTCGCCTCTCAGTTCGCCTGGCGACCTCCAAGCAAGGTCACCTTCGCCTGGAAAAACACCCATTTACCTGGCGAAACCACGTGAATCAGCAATCCTGCGATTGCGATTCTGCACGATTCAGACCCCAATTCTTCTCGTATTTCACTCACAATCAGTCCCAAAAACACACATATGATCATAGGTTAACATACAACCAAGTAGGAATACATAAGCCACGTTTCAACCGGTAAATTTATGCATTTTTCCTCTTATCAAAACTTCCGACTCGCAAAAACCCTAACCCCAAATCAACACAAACAACACATAGGGATGATCCTAATGGTTTATCTACCCTCATACAAACATTATGCAACCCTTAAGAGATTGAAGAACCCCACCCTTACCTTAGTGGCGATTCTTCGAAGGTTCTCTAAGCCCTAGCTCTGCTCCTCTCTTCCGTTCCTCTTTTCTCCCAGAATACGATTGTCTCCAAACTGATTCCCCCTTTCCAGTTTTCTCTTTTTCCTACTATAACCCTTAGACCCTTATTATGCTTTTTCTTCCTTAACCTCACTAACCACCATGAATGGACCACTTTGCCCTCCCTATTTCTTGTTTTTACATTATATTATTATTATTATTATTATTATCTCTATTTTATTATTATTATTATTATTATTATTATTATTATAATTATTATCTTACTAATTAAATAATAATAACAATATTTCTTAATAATTCACGTTAATATTATTAATCAATATTCCTAATATTAATTAACCAATTACTAACCACACCACTCCTTCCTACACCTTAATCTCTATAATTCTAAAGTCACTACCCCATACCAAGGGCAACCCAAAACACGCATAATCCCACACAAATACACAACATCATGTAATTCTAATTACGAAAATAATAAAATAAATCGGGGTGTTACACTATCACATCATCATCATGCATCAAAAATCGTCATAAATCATCATGCTATCACATCATCATCATGCATCAAAATCATCATCAATCATCAAGACCCAAAATAGCATAAGGTAGAAAGAAAAGAAAATTAAACAAAATTACTGCTCCTGCTCGCCTGGAGCTCGCCTGGCGAAGCAGCGCGCTCGCCTGGGTTTCGCCCGACGAAGCAGGGGCGAAGCATCTCCCCTATATAAAATCCAGAAACCCACTTTTCACACGCTCCCTTCGCTGCTATCTTCGCCAGGCGAAGCAACTCGCTCACCTGGGTTTCGCCCAACGAAGCAATGGCAAATCTCACACTCTCATACAAAATTCAGTAGCACCCTTTTTCCTCCTTCCCTTCGCTTACATTTTCACCCGGCGAGGACGGGGCGAATTCACTTTGCCCGGCGAGACAGGACTTTCGCCCGGTGAATCTGCGCGAACCTGCAACTCTGCAGTTGTGATTCTGCACCAGTTTAGACCCTCAAAAGCTCACGATTTTAGTACCAAAACAGTCCAATTATTCACAATTCGTTACAGCAACAACATAACAAAAACAATACGTCAAGATAGTTTTCGTACCTAACCTCTAATACATCCTAAAACCCCAATTCCGTCATGAACTCGTCTAATTTACCCGGAAATCCACTACCTACATGTTTCTAAACCTATATCAATTATAATGATAAAATATTTCTCCCCATACCTTAGAAAATTGCTTCCGATTCCTCCTCTCTGAGTTCTTCTGAAGCCTCTTTGAACCCTAGCCTTCTTCTCCTTTCTTCAGAGCGTTTCCCAAAATTTGATCGTATCAAGAATGACTTCTCACTCTCTCTTTTCCGTTTTAGTCATTATTACCTTTTGGACCCCTAATAGGCTCTTCCAGCATTGCCCTAACTTATTCTCACATAATTACCACTTAGCCCTTAATTTTATTTTAAAATAATAATAATAATTTAAATAACATTGTCACATTATTCCATTATTATTATCGAAATAATTCCTAATAAATCATATACTCCTAAATGTCATCAACACATCTTTAACATCGTCAATACTTCACAACATAAATCATCAGACATCACAATAATTCACCAAAGTATGAATATTTAAAATAAACCAATTAAATAAATATTCTACTGACTTTGGGGTGTTACATTATCACTCTTGAACAAAGCACCAATCAATAAAGATGATTATGTGTTATTATTGATGAATGCAATTTGTGAGAGTGAAGATGATGAGCAATCCAATGTATCTTTCAATTTTCTTCTTGGTTCTTAGTACAAAATGATGCATATGAATATATATATATATATATATATATATATATATATATATATATATTAGTATGAAAAATTAACAGAAAAAACAGACTTTGGGAACACAAAGATGCAGAAAAATGGGTGAAAACGTGCGAGAGGTCGACCTACAAAAGCTGTGTGTCGACCTGAACAAGCCAGAATGCAAAACTGCGCAAACAAGAAGACTATGCGTCGACCTGCATCTGAGCCATGCGTCGACGCATGATGGCCAGAAAGTTACAACTTTGATTCTTTCAGTATGTGTCGACCTACACAAAGGTTGTGTGTCGACGCATGAAGGCCTGAGACTTTTTCTCACTTCTTCATACTATTGTGTGTCGACCTGAGGCAGTCTTGAGTCGACACATGCTTGCCAGAATGTTTCAAACTATATTTTTCTTTGTCGTGAGTCGACCTAACTCATGTGTGTGTTGACCCAATGCACAAAAACTGACTTAAAATACATTTTAGACATATAGTATGATCCTATATGCCTAAGTTCGTATATGTAGGCTTTTAAGCGCATTTTAAAAAGATGAATGCAAGCTTAGACAAGGTGATACCGTCCAAAATAGACAAGTACGAAATTTTCCTAGTTTTGACATCATTAAAACAAAGTAATAAGGAACCTTGCCCTCACATACTCCCCCTTTTTGATGATGGCAAAACCTTGCAAAACTTTTCACACATTGAGTACTTTGTGAAGAGCATTCTCCCCTTGACTGTATACACTTCCCCTTTGTGAAATTCTGATCTTTTTGAAACTTGCTTTTGCATTCTCCCCCTTTGACAACATCAAAAAGAGTGAAGCAAATAGTCATATCATATCATACACATACACATACTCAGACATATGTGTTGCAATAGATAAGACATCAACAAACATCCACATATAATGTTGTTAATGCAAAGAATATAGACTTAAATAACTCAAGAAACATATAGAAGTAATAATGATGCATAACACACCATAATTTGTTCAATACATGTCTCGAGACAAAAAAACACAACAAAACCAAAAACAAAACCAAACACAAAACAAAATGCCAAATGAAATGTAAGATACCAACAAAACTCAATAAAATAAGGTCTCCTGCCCCTATATGTTTGACCTCTCTCCCTGAATGAATGATCTTGATTATAAGTTCCTTGAGCATCCAGGCGCTCACTCAGACCAAGAACACTTCAGTTGAGAGTGTTGAAGCTAAATGGAAGAGCACGATGCTGACTTGCTGATGTTTCCACCATCTCATCAAACTTGCCCAAAACTCTTGATGCAAAAAGATCAAAATTCTAATTCTGCGCTCGAATCTGACCCTGCATAGCTTCATACCTTCTTTGAGAGTTGCAAAATTTTGTTGCTCCAGCTGCATGCTTCGTAGCATATCAAGAACTTCAAAATTATCAGTTTGAGGTTGATGAGGAGAAGGTGGCGCATATGAAGTGCCACACTCGGACCAGGCGTTTTGACGCTATGCACCCCATCCTTGGTCAGCATTGGTATCCTGAACTGGAGAACCACCTAACCAAACACTATCATCATGACCATCAAAAGGAGGTTCAGTACCCATATGATGAGTTTCCTCATCTTCATTTTGTTCTTCCTCCTCAGCTTCATCTAAATCCAGAATCCTTGCACTTGAGTCCTTAGTCTTGACCACATAAGTCTTTTCTTGTCTGTCCCAAATTTACCCCATGAGAGTCATAGTCTTCTGACTAAACTCTTGGTCACCAGAAATGGAAATGTAGTGAATGTCATGAACAACAACTCCAGCATGATCCAATATGCTTTGGATAAATGACCCGTAGCATAAGTATGAACCTCTTCCGGATTCCTTCAAGGTAAAAATGCGATTAGCAATATAATAGGGTCAGTTTACCTTCTTCTTATTCTTAAGCAGATAAACCAAGGGCACTTCGGCTTGATCAACTCTAAAATATCCTTCTTTCTTTGCAACGACTTCCTCAGGATAAGGGTCTTTCAGCATAGATATCAAAGCAGAGTTAAATTCATAATTTGGAGCTAAGTCGGAATCGGTTATTTAAAGATCAGGAGACAGACAAGGACACATATCAAACAAGTCTCTCTAATCAGTGCTACCAATCTTGTAACTTTTACCCCTTATCTTGTATCCAAACTCATAACCAGTAAATTTGTCTTTCAAACCCGTGTAAAATAGTCTAACCATATCCTCATTGTAACTGGTACTACATTCCAAGAATTTATTGAACTTTTGATGGTTTAGCATGTCAATAATTTCAAGAATGTGCATTCTATCAGCTACCTTAGGATAATAGACAAACTGCTTAATAATTGATCATTTCTTAAAATCATTTTCATATACCGGAGCAAGTTCAGGAGATAGGAGAGATAAAGCGTTTATCGGGGTTTGAGACGGAGTTTGAGAAGAAGTGTGAGACGTGTTTGCTTGAGAAGTGGATGCTCTAGTTGACCTCTTACCAGTTAACCTTGAAGTTGCCATTAAAACTGAGGAAGATGAACAGTACCCACAGTAGATGAGAGTGTAGAAAGACCAAATTCCTCACTAATTTGGGTTTGAATCCCTAATCTTAGAGAACTCTTGAAAAGGGTTTTAGGGTTTTATGGTGAGTTGAGAGAGTTGTGAGTGTTGTGAGAGATGAGAGAGATGCAAATGATGAGATGAAAGTATGGAGAGACACAAATGATAAGGTGAAATTTCCAAAACAAACATGAAACGTTTCAGTTTTAAAAAAATTCCAGAAACACGAGCGATGCATCGAGCATACAAATTAAATTTTCAAAAATTTTAAATGTTCAGTATGTGTCGACGCATGAGGAACCCTCAGGTCGATGCATGACTGGCAGAAACATTCATGTTTGAATTGAGATGATCATGAGTCGACCTACATCCTATTCAGGTCGACGCATGCAGTTGAAACATGAAAAAAATAGAAAAACTATGATATGAATGATGCACAAAAACATAAATAGCAAGCCCATACTATTTCAAAACCTCAAAATGGAGCAAGAAAAGAATCTAAACTATCATTTAAGTAACAAGATAACACTCCAAACATAGTACAAACACATATTTAGTCAAGATAAAGCAAATAGTTAGGAACGATAGTACCTCAAATGGTGATGAACGATGAATGCCCTCACATAACTTAAGCTTTCCAACATGGTTAATCAATGTATAGACAAGCATAAATAGAGAGCATGCAACAATTTTATTTAAGCACGATCCGAGATATCGAGAACACCAAGTTCCCTACAAATGTTAAAGAAGGGTTCTGTCGCAAGTTGTTTTGTAAAAATGTCGGCAAGTTGATTTTTGCTAACAACGTGCTCAAATACGACATTACCTTTCTCTACATGATCCCTAAGGAAATGGTGTAGAATTTCAATATGTTTGGTGCGTGAATGTAGCACTGGATTTTTGGTCAAATTAATGGCACTTGTGTTGTGAAACAAAATAGAAATACGATCAAGTTTAACATTGAAATCGAGTAGTTGTTGCTTGAGCCACAAGATTTGGGCACAACAACTACCGGCTGCGACGTATTCCGCCTCGGCAGTTGACAGAGCAACGAAAACTTGCTTTTTTCTATGTCAACTCACTAAGGAATTTGAAAAGAAATGACAAGTGCCACTAGTGCTCTTCCTATCCAATTTGCAACTGGAAAAATCGGAATCAGAATAGCTAACCAAAGTACAATCACTTCCCTTGGAAAACCAAAGCCCATACTTTGGAGTACCACATAGGTATCTAAGTATGCCCTTGGCGGCTTTTAAATGCAATTCCTTGGGACATGATTGATATCTAGCACACATACAAACACTAAACATGATATCCGATCGAGATGCGGTGAGATAGAGAAGAGAACCTATCATACCTCTACACTTCTTTACATCGACAACCTTACCATTCTCATCTCGATCTAAGTTCACACATGTGGGCATTGGAGTATCAATAGCCTTTGCGTTTTCCATATCAAAGCGCTTGAGTAGCTCATAGCAATACTTTGTTTGGCTCACAAACCTTCTCTCTTCGAGTTGTTTGATTTGGAGTCCAAGGAAGTAGTTTAGCTCCCCCATCATGCTCATCTCAAACTCACCATGCATTAACTTTGAAAATTCCTTGACCAAGTGCATATTAGTATATCCAAAGATAATGTCATCTACGTAAACTTCTACTAAAATGGAGTGTTTTCCTTGACGCTTAATAAAGAGGATAGTATCAACCTTCCCTCTTGGGTATCCTTGGTCGAGTAAAAATTTGCTAAGACGCTCATACCAAGCCCTAGGGGCTTGTTTAAGACCATACAAAACACGCTTAAGTTTATAAACGTAATTAAGATACTGCCGCGGTGAGAATTGGATATCAAGCTATTGATTAACTTGAATCACAAATCATTACACACCACCGATCTTTGATTTATCCAAGGGAAAGGAGAAAGATCGAATAACCCACAGTATGCAATACATTGCAAGAGAGAATCTAAGGTTCGGGTGTTGGTTATACCTAGGAAAGGTGTTAGCATCCTAGACATCTGTAGTACTCTACAGGAACCTCTTGTTTTATTATGTTATCTACTGATTGTTATCTGTTTGATAAGTGTTAAAGGGAAAGGGAGACCTAAATTTCTATTCCTAAGTGTGCTCGACAAGATATCGCATCTTGTGCCTACATATCCTGTCGGGAGTGGAATCAGAGCACTTGTAGTTCCTCTCTGAGGGGTCTACTAAAGTTTGTTTGAAAATGGTCTAGGAGAAGAGATGAGTAGTCATCTTAAGAACCACCACGGTTTTGAGAATGGACCTTTGCTTCATCTTAGGAGAAGGGCTCCAACTCGGATATATAATCGACGAGTATGCCTCATACCTCTCCTAAGTGGAAAAGGAATCCACGTCTTGTTTGTATTATGGGGTATGAGATTGTATGTCTCTTTTTTGAGATGATTCACATCTAATTTTTTTGTAGGGAGAATCAGGTGATCTAAAGATTGTTTGATTGTCTAATCAGATTATGGGGGACTAACTTAGGAAAATCTATCCTAAAGTTGTCTATGAAATTTTATCTTAAAGGGATACCTACAACCACTAAGGGGAGGATGAAATGCAGATGAAATGCACCATGCACAACAAGTGATTATCATGCATGGGATTTTCCCTTGGATATATGCAAGCCAATTATATGTATTATAAGGTAAAAGCATAAAAATAACATACACGGCAATCACACAGAGACTTAATATGATAAACAAACAAGGGCAATTATCGAATTGAATAAGCGTGAAGATGAATAGCAGTTTGAATTGATTCTAAGGAAGTAAGGACTGATTGTTAGATATAGCATGAAAGGGTCTTAAAATTGCCTGTAGTTATTTTACTAAATCTTGCACCCTTATAATATCTTTATTAAAAAGTTAATTAGAAAAAGGAGTTTTATGGTTTTTCCCTCAAAAAAATTGTATTATATTATCCTAATCAAATAGTTAATTAGAAAATTTTCTTTTGTTTTTTTTTAATCTCTAAAAAGTTTACTTTTAAAATAAAAGAGTTTATAATTAATTTTTAGAAGAAAAGTTATTTATTAAAAAAAGGTTCTATTTAAAAGAGATAATCATGTTCTAAAATATTAAAAAAAAACTAAAATAATAATAATATCATTTTAAAAAAAACTCAATTTTTTTTTAAATGTATATAAAAAACAATATTAAGAAGATTAATTATTAAAAGGATAAAAAAAGGAAAGTGGTAAAATAAAAACGGAGGGATCAGGTGTTCTTCAAGGGAGAGGGTCCATCACGGACCCTCAAATCAAAACCACGTGCCTCCTAAACGTGGCAAGTCCAACGAATGATATGGAGGGTGCACGGTAACAGTATATGTGCGTGTGTCATTATACCGGATGCAAACAAAGGAAAAAGGGAAAGACACCCTCGTCAAACCCATCCTTTCTCTCTCGTTGTTCATTCCTATCTCCAGAAAATAACCTAATCGCCGCCAAAGGGTTGCGAGAACCTCGATCTCTCTTACCCTCAATTGTTCACGCCTCTCTCTCAGAAATCTCGCCTGAAACTCAAACCTAAACAGCAAAACAGAAACGCAAGGCAAACAAAACCTAAATCTAATTGAAGGAACCCTAGGCCCCAAAACAAACCCTAAACCCCATGTTCTCATTGATAGATTGATTACAAGTACAGAAAGATCAGAAGTGTAAAGGAAAGTAAAAAAAAAGTTATCCAATCGTAGAGTTACGCGAATCCTTCTTCCTCGTGCGCAGTTCTTCCAAGAAGCTTGATGCGGTGGTTCGCAGATAAGTTTCCGTTTCCCTTTGTCAGTTCTTTTTCAATAATTTGGTGTAGATCCGTACATGGTTTGTGAATGGTTTGATGTATATGATCCTTGTGGATTGATTTCTGGGTTTGATATTGTGTATGGTTTGTGCTTGGTACGATGTTTGGTATATGTTAGGGATTTGATGTGTATGGTTTTTCCTTATTCTTGATATGATTGAAGGGTATGATGTTTTTGATTGTGAATTTGCATTTGGTGGTGTTCTTTTAGATTTCTGGTAAAGGGTTTTGAATGGTAGTTGACTGATGAAATGTTTTGGTTTGATGATTCGTGTTTGGTTTTGGTAATGTGATGAATGGTTTGTTTGGAGTGTGACGGTTTGTGTTCGGTAATGATTTGAGGGATTGGTTTTGTCTATGAATTTGAGGAACTGGTTTCTGGCATGGATTGGTTTGATAATTTATACGAGGAAATGGCTTTGTAGTGATTTATGTTTGGTCTTGGCTAATCTCCCTGGTCCCCTCTGCTGCGTGTGTGATGCTCCTATATATAGGCTGAAAATTTGAATCATGCTTGAATATTCTTTATGATTGTGTTGGAAACATGTCGAATTAATTTGGGAAACTTTTCAAACTTTGTATGCTTCCTGTCAAT
This sequence comes from Lathyrus tuberosus, assembly GCA_022829125.1. Taxonomy (NCBI): domain Eukaryota; kingdom Viridiplantae; phylum Streptophyta; class Magnoliopsida; order Fabales; family Fabaceae; genus Lathyrus; species Lathyrus tuberosus. The sequence continues at coordinate 7,875,333 of JALAZF010000294.1, forward strand.
GTGGTTTTATGAAAGTTTTAATATTGTCTGAAACTATTGTTTTTGGAAAGTTTTGAGTTGTGTGAACATGTTGGTCTTAATTTTGGACTCGTGATTCTGATTTCCATCTTGATCTTGTTTGGAGCATGTCTGATTATATTTGGAAAGAATTGAACTGGTTTAGGACATGTTTGGGAAATGTTCTGATCTTTTCTTTGTTGAGTTCAGCGTGTTTTTTTTTGGAATGACTTGCATTAACGTTGATGGTTTTGATTTGCCAGGTGGTCCCAATACTACACTGGCTGTCCTGAGTAGGAACAAAAATCGGTTGAGCTAGAGTCAAGTTTCTTCAAATCACTGGCAGATGTATATTTGGAACAAAGTAGAATTTTCAAGGTCTTCTTGCTATTCACAAATTTCTTCAGTAGGCTTACTAACACTTGGTCTTGTGTAGTCACTTCATGATTTAAATCTGTGCATAAAGTAAAAGTTTCATCGCTTGGACTTGATAATCACTTTCTAATAATCTCCACGCCTCTTTTTGCAGGACTGCTATCTAGCAGCGTGAGTTCAGTGGCATGAGCCTTATGGAGAAACCATCATACACCATTCTAGGATTAACTTTCATTAGTTTGTAATTGATCCTTCATATCTTTTGTATTTTAGACATAAGCATACAATGTAACAAGTAAAGTATCCTCAATGTAATGTCCCTGTAGTGTAACACATCTCTCTTTTTTTTTTTTTTAAATTGTACATTTGAATGATAATGAATACTATGCATTTTGAGTTTGGGCAGTAAGTCGTGACCTTGCAGTGGAAGCAATCTTGCAGTGACCTTGTGGCTTGTACGGTAGCTTGTAACTTGAATAGGTTATGACTAAATTCTTGTAAATGCTTGAGTCTTATATTGAATGGTCTTGGAAGAATAAAAACGTAACTTGTTATTGATGAAGAAACTTGAACATAGTTGAACTCAATCTTTGTATGCTTTTGGATTTCTAATAAAAGATTCATAGGTTTTTCTTTAGGATTAGCCAAGGTATAGATGATCTTAGGCAACTTGAGTTTGAAGTCAAAAGGGATTTGGCTTTGAAACGTTATTATGCCTCTAAAATAAGTGTTTTGCATCCTTGAACAAAATGAACTTAAAATTTTACTCCTGATAAAACTCTTGGATTGAAGTACATTTTCATGAATTCAAATTTAATTCTTTGATTTGCACTTTAACTCTTGAACTTCAAACTTAAGCCTTGAATGTTGTGACAATTTGAACCCTTATGAATCTTGGAAAGGAAAAAATGAAGCTTGTTCTTATGATATGATTTGAACTTTGGACTTGGAAATTCATAATATAAATTGAACTCAATTTGAGACCTTTGATAGCTTTGACTTTAACCTTAGAAACTTAAGCCTTTGGTGATAAGTTCCAAACGAAACTCTCTTGATGATAATTCTAATAAAAAACTTACGCTTTAAAGGGGAGATATGCATCCCATAAAACGAATGTCATTCATAGATATTGCAAATTGCTTAATCCTTCTATCAATGGTCAAGGTATCTTGAACATTAATTTCTTAGATGATCTTCAAACTTGTCTGTGGAATACGTGGCAGCTTCAAGAATATAAATATTTTCCTTGGAACAGAGGGCATGCGCTTCGTACTTGAACCAAATGTAGCTTAGAATCATAGGAATGATGTAGGACTTTAAGCTTGATCTTGTGAACTTGTAACAAATCAAACGGGCTTGAATTTGCATCTTGGAATTCAAACCTCTACTTCCTTCCAAAATTGAACTTCCCTTGATGAATCGATATTTAAGAACATAGAGCAAACATATCTTAACCTTGAGGAGTTTACAGAAGGGGGAGATGCCATCATACAACCAGTGACTAGTCTTTAGGGACCAATCTTCCATATCATAGGGTATAAGGATCTAGTATTTTGTGGAGGAAAACTGAGGAGTCTTGAGGGAGAAAAGGCTTGGTAGTGGTTTAGGGATAAAAAAGGGTGAGGGCACAATCTCGCAGGACCAGAGAACCTCCACAATCACACACACAACACAACCTTCAGGACCTTGAATCTTCTGCAGTAGCACCTGTACTCATAAATGAAACAAATAGACAACAACTAGGTAAAACAGTTAGTTATGCAAGAATGATTAGCCTAATATGTTATGCAAAGGGCGAAGCGGAGATCTTAGGGTCAAAAAATTAGGGTACGACAAATGCCCCTATTTAAGTTTCTTCTATCTGGAGATATGGAGATCGAAATCTTTGTCTCGACGTGATAAGAGAGACATAAATACAAACATGCACAATTTTTGGCCCTAAGATGCCACCAGATGCACATGTTATGGTATGAAATGATATGATATGCAAGACAAAGATCTTATGAGGAATGATGTCACAGGGGATAACTGCAATCGAAACATGGAAAACAGCTAAAGAAAAGGGAGACCCCACGAGGGACAACTCAGTAAAACAAGACTCCGCGGGGAAATATCTAACTCTACTGGGGGAAAGAGACTACCAAATGACATTCACAAGGTAGCTTAAACAGCATGCAAGAAACTTGAAAAGAAGGATAACTTACTACCAACAGTTGATAGCCTAAGCAAAGGTATCCAATAGAAATGGAAGGACGTATATTACCTACTATCACACCTAATAGCCTAAGCAGAGGTAATAAACTAGAGAGGAGAGATCACCTACTACCAAACACGATAGCCTAAGCATAGGTGTCCGACCCAAAAGAAAGGTGTGTTATCTACTATCGAACATATGATAGCCTAAGCAGAGGTAAACACAAAAGGAGAGATGACCTACTACCAATATGGTAGCGTAAGCAAAGGCATCTGACCAGAAGATACGGTATATCACCTACTATCAAACATGATAGCCTAAGCTGAGATGATAACCTGAAAGGAGAGATCACCTACTACCCAACACGGTAGCCTAAACATAGGTGTCTGACCAGAAGAAACGGTGTGTCGAAAATAATTAAACAGAATCCACTTGAAGAACCTGCTGTCGTGGTCAACCATGGGAAATTCAAGAGGTTACAACTGGAGGAGTCTATTATCGAGACTTAGAGACTCACTTGAGAATACTTTTGCCAAGATTTGATTGAATGTGTCAATCTGTCGAAGTTACTGGAGAATCTACTGCCGAGATTAACCAGGAAACTACCTACTGCCGAGGTCTTCTGGAAATCTTCTGCCGATAATAACCAGGAATCCACCTACTGCCGAGGTCTTCTGGAAATCTTCTGTCGAGACTAACCAGGAAACATCAAAAGAAATACCTTTTGATGATCAAATAACTTGTTTAAAGGATAATAAACCTCCCCACGCTTCAAGGTTGTATGCCATGAGTGGGTCTCAGTTTCTTCTTTTACTTGAAAAGGGTAAATATAAACCTTTCAATGCTTCGAGGTTGTATGCCACGAGTGGGTCTTGAAATAAATGCTACGAGGTTGTCTGCCTCGAGTAAAGTTATGAAATAAAAGCTGCGAGGTTGTCTGCCTCGAGCAAAGTCCTGAATTCCTCCGAGAAAAGTGAATACTTATGGGAAAACATCTTCACATGGGATGTAATTTTACTGGAGATATATGGCTTCAACGGAGATCCATAACTTATTGGAGATTTGGAAACAATCACCGGGGATCTTTCAAAAGAGATGTAAGCCAGTTATTTTTGTAAACACGTCTTCTCAAATAAAGAGAAAGATCATCCGTACCTTCACCAAACTTTTTGAAGAAATACCATTTGGTGGGAATAGCTTTGCCTAGTGGATTCACTGAAGGGAAACACCACTGTGGAGCAATATTGCTGTAGTTGAAATAAAATCCTTGTAATAGGAATTCTCAAATAAAGAGAAACACTTGTAAAATCTTCAACAAACTTCTCTGACAGATTTCTGGAGAGATGCCATTTGATGGAGAAAAAGATATGCTGATAACTTCATTGGGGATAGATTATTTATTACCGGTTTACTGGGTAGTTCACAAAGAAAGATCATCTGCTACCGGTTTACTGGGTAGTCGACAATAGGTAATTCTGCTACCGGTTTACTGGGTAGTCCACAAAGAAAATATTACCTGCTACCGATTTACTGGGTAGTCAACAAAAGGTAATTCTTCTACCGGTTTACTGGGTAGTCCACAAAGAAAAGATTATCTATTGGGGATAAACAAACTATTTTGAGGAGAGACTTCCATTTGTCATTCGAATAGAAAACCTGAGAACAAAACAAGTTGCTCAAATAAATAGGCTGTCACTTGTCGTCTGGTATGAATTCCCCGAAAATGATGTAATAATACTGCTGGAGAAATAATTTATGTCTTCCATAGAGATCTTCAAATAGATTCTTCCTAGGGAGACAAAGTGCAAAATAAATGCACGCTCAGTCTAGGTTCAAAAGCTTAGAGATATTCAAAATTGTGATTGTCAGGGACCAAAGTTCAATCCAGGAAATAGCTGGAGAGAAACGGTCAAGCAAGACTCCATCCAGTGAGGAATGAACTCAAATGGGGTTTATCTTTATCTACAAATGGAAAAGAAAACTAAAGCAACCATCTTCCACGAGGATCAAACTCAGTGGGGAATTAGGAAGGATGTGCTCTTTCTGCTTAGGGCTGACGACTCTACTTGGAGGGAGAAGACAAACCCAACCACTTGGGGATAAACGCGGCCAAAGTGAAGGAACAAAATAAACAACACAAAAATGCAAAATGCACACATGCCATGTATCTATATGAATGAATGCATGCCATTCTTATGCTGATAAAACAACGAAGAAGAAATAATTTGGAGATGAAAAAAACATCTCGACATGGATACTCAGCCAAACTTCGTGAGATAGAAGCATCACTGGGGATGAAAGGAGAGCCATATCTGGGATCACAGTCCCGCTTCAAGGTTTCAAACTCCTCTGGGGAAAAGAGAGCACTCCATTTGGGGATGAACATCGTGACTTCACTTAGGGGATTGTTAAGATGAATCCGATTATTCTGTTGGGGACGAGAAAGATCCACTGGGAACAAACCAAACTCATGATTAGAGACTTCGTGGGGATAAAATAAAGATCCTCCACGAACTGAAGTAGTCTGAATGAAAGTTTGTAACTGCCAAAGCTGGGGCCTCACGAGGATAAAATAAATATCCGCTTCATGGGGAAGCTTGGATCAAAGTCATAGCTGTAGATGTCAGAGTCGAAACTTCAATGGGGAGGAAATAAACATCCACTTCGCTTAGAAGAATTGAAGTAGTGAGAAAATCCACTGAGGAATGAAATAAACATTCACTTCATTGGGGAAGGTTGAAACCAAAGAAATTCACTGGGAATTATTAGGCTGTCAACTGGGGAAATCTTGAGTCAAGCATGCCATAACTGCTCGAGGTAGAGACTTACCGGGGAATAGTCGTGACCGCTGAAGTAGAACTTACCGGGGAATCATCACATTATTTAGGATAGAAACTCCTTGGGGCATGGGTAAAGAATGTTGTGAGAATAATGTAGTTCTGCATTGATGCACTACATGGTAGTCGCCATTTTGAACAAACAGTTGCTGTGAATGGATGAAGAGTGATCTTCACTTCTCAAAATTCCCCAGATCACATGGTTTATGAGAAGAATTCATCCTAAGAGGATTTTACAGAAAACTTGGCATCCAACTGTTCCAATGTTTTTAAACTCTTGGAGAGATTTGTCGAATCTCGACGCAACTGGCTCGGATTGACTGCGTTCTGTATAACTGAGTCTTCAAATGTGCCCATGGATATGATCATTATGTGGAGTTATTTGTCATTTTTCACCAGAGTATCAAGTCTTAAAAGATTTGGCTCCTTATCGCCACTTGTATGCAAGTTTCTATTATGTTAAACGATGTTAACACGCAGAAAAAATGTTAGTTCTGAAACCGCTAATGCAACATCATGTTTGTCTTGAAAATTTTATTAAAAGATATTTTATGGTTGAATTACCGATTTTATAATGCCAACGCAAATTTTGAGCATAGCTCATAGGAGTCAGGAAACGATATCTCAATGAGTATGCTTTTGAAATAAACCCTGCTTTAATAAGGTCTTTTGAGGGTTGTATCGTGGCTTGGTTCACAGTTCAAGAAACAAAGGATATATGGCTCAAAATTTATTTGTGCCCACCCAGTCTTCGCGATGTTCACTCCATATTTTGCTTAACTAAAAATTACCCTGCCCCAGGTTAAGAACGAGGGTTTTTTTTTATTTGGAGAAGAAAACTCCTACTTCAAAGGCTCAAAAAGGTTAACGAGGGTTTATCTCCTTATGTCTCCGGTGTTTAGGGATTTGAAGCAATGCCTTATATCATTAGTGGAGTTTTATTCAAAAGTATACCACGAGAGATCTTGCGTTTGATTTCGTCATCCTCCTTCCAACTCTTTGCCAGAGCAAGAGATTGGGTTAGTATTGGCATTATAAAATAGAAAGAGCATTTTAAAAAAGAGTGAAACGAAAGGATTTCTTCAAGACAAACATTATTTTTGCATTAATTATTCAAAATAACAAATTCTTACACGCAAAATATGCTTATAATCAAAGAAATAACAACAAATGCGAGCAAATGAATAAACAGTCTGACGATCCTGGGAGTGAACTCTGCTCTTGATTTCACTGGCTTGGAAAGGACTTTCTTGAGTATTCAAATCCATCAGCATAAAGGTGTTCCATTCACAACCGGGCTTCCTCCCTTGAAGGTCAGTACTTCATCGTCGATCATTTCTTGGACTTTTTCTTGGAAAACTTTGCAATCTTCAATCAAATGCCCCAACACTCCGTCATGAAATTCACAACTGGTATCTGGGTTGAACCAAGGAGGGCGAGATTTCATGGCTTTGGTCTTCCTGGGTGCCATCACTGAGTTTCGGGAAAAGTAAGACCACAATTGACTGTAAGTCATTGGGATTAGGTCAAACCAACGAATCTTTTCTTCTGGACTATTCAGAGGTCTCTGCTGATCCTGACGCTGATTCTGGTGATTCGTGTTCTGAATTCGTGGATTTTGACGTTAATTCTGAGGAGTCAACCTTCGTCGTTTGTACGGACGTCCATGAGGTAGTGATTGCTGGCACTGAACAGGCGCTGCATACCGACGTTTGTGATAAGGCACCGGAACTGGAGTTTGCAAGGTCTGAGAAGAATCCAAAATTGCATTAACTTCAACACTCCTTTCCCTTCGAGAATCACTAACAGATTTCTCTCCATCAGCTTGACTATTCGAGGCATCTTAGATTTTTCCACTTTTGAGTGCATTCTCGATGTTTACCCCGACTTCCACAATTCTAACGGCACAACGCCTATCATTCTGACATAATAAGAGTCTGACAGTGTTTTTAGAAACATTTTAGCCAGCTCCTTCTCTTGAAGTGGTGGCTGAACTTGGGCTGCCAATTCTTTCCACCGTTGTGCATATTCCCTGAAGGACTCGTTGTCTTTCTGACTTATGTTCAACAATTGGTCACTGTTTGGAGCCATGCCTACATTGTAATTATATTGCTTCACAAAAGCGTCAGCTAGGTCTTCCAAAGACTGAATACAGTTCCTTTTTAGCTTCATATACCATATCAAGGATGCCCCACTTAGACTTTCTTGAAAGCAGTGAATCATCAGCTTGTCATTGTCAGCATAAGTAGTCATCTTTCGACAAAACATTGTCAAATGATACCTTAGACAACTAACACCCTTGTATACTTCAAAGGCATGCATTTTGAACTTCGGGGGAAAAACCACGCCCGGAACTAGACACAAGTCAGAAGCTTTAAGACCAGTTGCGTTAGGTCCTTTCAACATCTTCAATTGTTCTTGGAGGTCACAAAATCCTTTTTCAATTTCTCCCAATCTAGGATCATTCACAGTTGTCACAGGACGGAAGTTCTGGGGATTTGGCATATACCTCAGAAAACGGGAACCTCTTTTATCAACTTGATCAACCAGGTTATCTTGCATAGGCTGAGATTGAGTAAGGAGATCCACTTGCGGGACATTGTCTTCAGGAGGAAAATCAAACATCGGATTAGTCGTCACTCTGAAGCCTGACATGGGATCCACACTTTATGTTCTATCCATTATCCCTAGTAACTACTTCAAGTTCGATATGAATGCCAGAAGATCAGCTGAGCGACACAAAGATAGAGGACTGAATAAGCTGAGGTAGAGAAAAGAAGTATGCAAAAGGATGCAATGCTAATGTATAATGCAGCATGAACTTCAAGGAACTCGAAAAAATGTATTTGCAGACATTGTAATCAAAACTCATTTTATTAAAAAAAAATTAAAAAGTTTTACATAATAGCCAGTACACCTTCAAAGTTTATTATAATGTAATCAAACACAAAACAATAAAACCAAGGGAAACTAGGAGTTCAAATCTTCATGACGACGATCCTTCTCTTCCACGAAGTTGTTCCGTCAGCTTGTCAATCTGCTCTTGTATCCTTGCCTTATCAAGGGTAAGCTTCTCTATTTTCGCCTTCAACTTCAAAACTTCACTTGAGTCAGTCACAGGAGGCTTGAGGCGAGGATAGGGCATCGTCAAGGTGAGAGCCTTTTCTCGTGCCCATGCTAGGCAGGCTTCAGTGACTGAGCAATCAGGATTTGTTGTTATGGTCATTCTTTGCCTATTGATACGGTGCCATGCATACACAATTCCGGCTCTCAATCTAGGATTTTTTCCTTCATAGAGGAATAGTCTCGTCAGATTGGCTGGATCAGGTACTTCTTCCATTGGAAGACCAAGTTGTCGACGAGCGAGCACAGGGTTGTAACTAATGCATCCCTTTGTGCCAAGAAGAGGCACATTGGGAAAGTCTCCACAGCTACGAATCATGATGATTCCTCCATACATCGGATCGTGCCATACAATGTCTGAGCGAGTGAGGGCCATGAGTTTCACGGGCCATTATGTACCATCCTTCACATCCCAAAAAGCTGTAGACCTCGGTAGGTGCGAAATAAACCACCTATAGGGGATAACAGTGCAACATGTTATCCGTCCTTCTCCTTTCAGAACTTTCGAATGAATGGCATGATAGGCATCGGCCAGCAGAGTAGGCACTAAATTTTTGAGCATGAAGATCTTTATGGCGTTGACGTCAACGAAATCTTCAATGTTGGGAAATAAGAACAAACCATAGGCCAGCAGTGCAAAAATGTTCTCGAAAACCTCGTTATTTCCCACATTAGCAAAGTGTTGAGCCTTCTCGAACAGGAATTGAGCAGGCAAACCAGCAATTCTCCCTTTGATCGTCATGTGGTCTCAGATATCGGACAACTTTATGCGGGACGCTCTTGCAATATCTCTTTTGCTGGGTCTGCCTTCTGCGTCGGAGAATGGAGGTGAGTCGTTGACATGGATGCCCAACAGAGCGGAATACTCCTCCAACGTAGGCACCAGCTGGAAATCTGGGAAAATGAAATAGTGATAGATCGGGTCGTAAAGTTGAACAAGCGTCTCTAACAGATCAGCAGCTACTGGGATCTGTAACGGTGGGAGAATCCTTCCATACTTCTCGGTGAAAGCCTCAGGATCTTTGATCTGATCTCCTAGTGCCCTTAACTGTTCAACATCAGGAACCTTGAAGATGTGCTGTAAAACTCCTTTCTTTCCGTAATCCATCTTACGATGCCTGCAAAACAACTTTTAAAGTTCCTTGAAGGGGGGAGAATGAAAATGCAAATGTGATGCAACAAGATTCATGGAACTCAGCTATTTATAATCATCAAGGAATATCAAAAGACTCGTTTTATTAATCATAAAAAATACGGTTACAATCATCAATATCCAGAATACCAAAAGAAGGATTCATTAATAATTACAACGCGTCGGTACACTTTCAAGAGTCATAACGAAAAAGCTAAATAAAAGCTAATAAAGAAAGATCTAAGGAGACTCTTCCAACGGTCTTCTCTTGAGTTTCTTGATTTCTTCCTCCATCTGAGCTTTTTCCAGAATGAGTTATAATTTCCCGTATCTACTCTTGAATCTTTCTTTATCTGTCACCAAGATCTCCAATCTCCTTAGATCGTCCAAGTTAAGACTCTTGTAAGTGTACTTCATTGTTTTCTTTCTTCCGATGTCCATGATATCCCTACGATGTTTACAAACAAAGCTAAGTTCCATGAAACTTTATGAAATGATGCTCATGAATGCATGTATGCAAACACACAGATAAACACAAAACACATATAAGCAAGCAAACAGACAAAGAGTCATAGGTTTGAAAGGTCACAACATGGAGTCAAGGTCTACCCATCCCAAGAAGGTATATACTAGGGTTTATGATCTGCATAACAGGGTTCTAAAAAGTTCCCAGAGTCGACAACCCATTTTGGGAATAAGGTAAATAATATTCTCCCAAATAACTTGGTGGTAAATAATATTCTCAAGAGAATCTCGTCCGAGTGTAGTATCGCGTATCAACCATTTTGGGAATAGACTCCCTCATAGTCACCACACTACATCCTAATAGGCCAAGTGGGGTGAAAGGTAACCACGGTTCTCAGTCTCACGGGCTCCAAGGTCGAAAATAATACCGTCTACATGAATAAACTCGTTAAATAATGTTAAGTTCAAGATGGCCTCAACTGAGTGGTGATGTCTCAATTCAACTTCTTCGGGAATCGACTACCTCAAAGTCTCCTTGAATGTAGCACTGTTCTATCATAATTTGCACTCAAGTCCGGGTGTAGGACTTATCTCACCACACAAAGTGACAACCCTGCATACAGAAAAACCCAAGCAAGCAGATATAGCAACTGATACACATATACAAGTATACAACAAATAACATAATAAAACAAGTTAGGGAGAACCCTCAAATAAGGTATTCTCCCCAGTGAAGTCGCCATTTCTGTCGCGGTGAGAATTGGATATCAAGCTATTGATTAACTTGAATCACAAATCATTATTCACCACCGGTCTTTGATTTATCCAAGGGAAGGGAGAAAGATCGAATAACCCACAGTATGCAATGCAATGCAAGAGAGAATCTAAGGTTCGGGGGTTGGTTATACCTAAGGAAGGTGTTAACATCCTAGACATATGTAGTACTCTACAGGAACCTCTTGTTTTATTATGTTATCTACTGATTATTATCTGTTTGCTAAGGGTTAAAGGGAAAGGGAGACCCAAAGTTTTATTCCTAAGTGTGCTCGACAAGATATCGCATCTTGTGCCTATATATCCTGTCGGGAGTGGAATCAGAGCACTTGTAGTTCCTCTCTGAGGGGTCTACTAAAGTTTGTTTGAAAATGGTCTAGGAGAAGAGATGAGTAGTCATCTTAAGAACCACCACGGTTTTGAGAATGGACCTTTGCTTCATCTTAGGAGAAGGGCTCCAACTCGGATATATAATCGACGAGTATGCCTCATACCTCTCATAAGTGGAAAAGGAATCCACATCTTGTTTGTATTGTGGGGTATGAGATTGTATGTCTCTTTTTTGAGATGATTCACATCTAATTCTCTTGTAGGGAGAATCAGGTGATTTAAAGATTGTTTGATTGTCTAATCAGATTATGGGGGACTAACTTAGGAAAATCTATCCTAAAGTTGTCTATGAGATTTTATCTTAAAGGGATACCTACAACCACTAAGGGGAGGATGAAATGCAGATGAAATGCACCATGCACGACAAGTGATTATCACGCATGGAATTTTCCCTTGGATATATGCAAGCAATTATGTGTATTATAAGGTAAAAGCATAAAAATAACATACACAGCAATCACACAGAGACTTAATATGATAAACAAACAAGGGCAATTATCGAATTGAATAAGCGTGAAGATGAATAGCAATTTGAATTGATTCTAAGGAAGTAAGGACTGATTGTTAGATATAGCATGAAAGGGTCTTAAAATTTCCTGTAGTTCTTTTACTAAATCTTGCACCCTTATAATATCTTTATTAAAAAGTTAATTCGAAAAAGGAGTTTTATGGTTTTTCCCTCAAAAAATTGTATTATATTATCCTAATCAAATAGTTAATTAGAAAATTTTCTTTTGTTTTTTTTAATCTCTAAAAGGTTTACTTTTAAAATAAAAAAGTTTATAATTAATTTTTAGAAGAAAAGTTATTTATTAAAAAGAGGTTCTATTTAAAAGAGATAATCATTTTCTAAAATATTAAAAAAACTAAAATCAATAATAATATCATTTAAAAAAAAACTCTATTTTTTTAAAATTTATATAAAAAACAATATTATGAAGATTAATTATTAAAAGGTAAAAAAGGAAATTGGTAAAATAAAAATGGAGGGATCAGGTGTTCTTCAAGGGAGAGGGTCCATCGCGGACCCTCAAATCATAACCACGTGCCTCCTAAACGTGGCAAATCCAACGAATGATATGGAGGGTACACGGTAACAGTATATGTGCGTGTGTGATTATACCGGAAGCAAACAAAGGAAAAAGGGAAAGACACCCTCGTCAAACCCATCATTTCTCTCTCATTGTTCATTCGTATTTCCAGAATATAACCTAATCACCGCCAAAGGGTTGCGAGAACCCTCGATCTCTCTTACCCTCAATTGTTCACGCCTCTCTCTCTCAAAAATCTTGCCTGAAACTTAAACCTAAACAAGAAAACAGAAACGTAAGGCAAACAAAACCTAAATCTAATCGAAGGAACCCTAGGCCCCAAAACAAACCCTAAACCCCATGTTCTCGTTGATAGATTGATTACAAGTATAGAAAGATCAGAAATGTAAAGGAAAGTAAAAAAAAGTTATCCAATCGTAGAGTTATGCGAATCCTTCTTCCTCGTGCGCAGTTCTTCTAAGAAGCTTGGCGCGGTGGTTCACAAATAAGTTTCTGTTTCCCTTTGTCAGTTCTTTTTTAATAATTTGGTGTAGATCCGTACACAGTTTGTGAATGATTTGATGTATATGATCCTTGTGGATTGATTTCTGCGTTTGATATTGTGTATGGTTTGTGCTTGGTACGATGTTTGGTATATGTTAGGGATTTGATGTGTATGGTTTTGCCTTATTCTTGATATGATTGAAGGGTATGATGTTTTTGATTGTGAATTTGCATTTGGTGGTGTTCTTTTGGATTTCTGGTAAAGTGTTTTGAATGGTAGTTGACTTTGAAATGTTTTGGTTTGATGATTTGTGTTTAGTTTTGGTAATGTGATGAATGGTTTGTTTGGAGTTTGACGGTTTGTGTTCTGTAATGATTTGAGGGATTGGTTTTGTCTATGAATTTGAGGAACTGGTTTCTGGCATGGATTGGTTTGATAATTTATACGAGGAAATGGCTTTGTAGTGATTTATGTTTGGTCTTGGCAAATCTTCCTGGCCCCCTGCTGCGTGTGTGATGCTCCTATATATAGGCTAAAAATTTGAATCATGCATGAATATTCTTTATGATTGTGTTGGAAACATGTCGAATTAATTTGGGAAACTTTTCAAACTTTGTCTGCTTCTTGTCAATGTGGTTTTAGGAAGTTTTAATATTGTTTGATACTATTGTTTTTGGAAAGTTTTGAGTTGTGTGAACATGTTGGTCTTAATTTTGGACTCGTGATTCTGATTTCCATCTTGATCTTGTTTGGAGCATGTATGATTATATTTGGAAAGAATTGAACTGGTTTGGGAAATGTTCTGATCTTTTCTTTGTTGAGTTCAGTGTAGTTTTTTTGGAATGACTTGCATTAACGTTGATGGTTTTGATTTGCCAGGTGGTCCCAATACTACACTGGTTGTCCTGAGTAGGAACAAAAATTGGTTGAGCTAGAGTCAAGTTTCTTCAAATCACTGGCAGATGTATATTTGGAAGAAAGTAGAATTTTCAAGGTCTTCTTGCTATTCACAAATTTCTTCAGTAGGCTTACTAACACTTGGTCTTATATGGTCACTTCATGATTTAAACCTGTGCATAATGTAAAAGTTTCATCGCTTTGACTTGATAATCACTTTCTAATAATCTCCACGCCTCTTTTTGCAGGACTGCTATCTAGCAGCGTGAGTTCAGTGGCATGAGCCTTATGGAGAAACCATCATACACCATTCTAGGATCAACTTTCATTAGTTTGTGTCATACCCTAAATTATGACCACCAAGATTTCCCATCATTGTGAGAATCACCACCACAATATGGATGTACCATCATGCCTCATCAATCTCCTCAAGGATTGTTGAGCTTTCACTACAACCAAGAATTAGGGTTTTGAGCCCTCCCAGAGCACTTAGACAAAGGATCAATCAAGAAATGACATGATCTTCAACTTGTCTAACCTCTCAAACATCCACAAAGGATCAAGAGGACTCCTATATCAAGAATCAAGCACAAAGTTGCCACATTCCAAGTGTTTTGAGCCTCGAAACACCCGATGTCGCCAAATTAGGGTTTTGGACGACTGAGACCTCCAGAGCGAGATTTTCACAAGAGGATGAGCCAAGAATCCAACATGTGACTCAATATGCTCAAAATAACCCTAGGGATCCATTTGCAAAGATGAATGACCCTCAGGGGATGCATTCCCCAAAAGTCGGGAATTAGGGTTTTTACGCGCCGAACCGCTCCGGAGCCCAAAAGTCAAAACATGACTTTTTTTGGCAAAAATGATCCTTATGATTCATATTTTCATAAAATGTGACTTATAATGACATTTGAACAAGAATTGATCAAGAAATCATGATAACTTGTAAAAAGGGTAACCTTGAAAAATTGAAAATTTTTCTAAAGTTATTAAATTTGAATGATTTTGGTACCAACTTCCAAGGGCCATAACTTGTGATCCAAGCAGCCATTTTGGGTGATCCAAAGCCTGATTTGTAGGTCTTCCTACATTCTACAAAAGCTTCAACTACCTCAAACTCCACTTCTTCATGGATTTTAAGTTATGGAGTGATCGAAATGACAAAAATGAAGAAAGTGACACTTTTTCAACACTTAGTGAAAATCTGCCTAAGTTACCAGCCTTGGACATCAGAGTTCATGAGGTTTTTTCAGTTGGATTCAAATTGTTTAAAGGCCAACTATGATCACACATGTATTATATCATATGAGGGCTTTCTAAAAAGCACAAGAGCTTTCCATAACTCAACATGAGCAGGGAGATATGATCCCCTCAAAATCACCATTTCCAACTGTCTTGTACAAGACATAATTTGGTATTTTGCTCGATTTGGAAAAATTGGACAAATCCAAGCCTTGTCATCCATTTGGACACTTCAGAGGATAAAACAAAAGGGGAATGATCTGATCTCCAAGCCTCCCAAGTCCAAATATCTACATATAGCCCTAACAAACCTAAAAAAGCTAAAAAGTGCCAAGACTCCAATTTTGTTTCAATGCATTCAATGGATGCATCAAGGTGGCATGAACTGAGGCAAACTTAACTGAATGAGTCAAGCCTTATCTCTGAACCAAAAGACCATAGGCCTATGCTCTAACCTCAAGTCAATGGCTAGAGGAGACTAGAGATTCCATTTGATCCACATTGGCCACAGACCTGCTGCAGTTGCCACACACTATTGCTGCCAAAACAAACTTGACACACTATAAATAGAGCTCATTTGTGATCAGTTTGATTACACCAAAGCACCCAAACTGATGCTTTCCTCAAAATTTCTTCTTCACTCCAATTTTGCCTTCTAACTCAAGTCACTATCAAATTTTAAGATTGAGAGTGATTCTAACCAAACCAATCACACACACACACACACCTTATAAACATCATGTATGAGTGATCCATAACACAAAATCACATCTGGAACATCAAATTCCCAAAATCACCAGCCAATTGCTCAAGTTCTTGACAGAGTTGCAGTTGAGGTACCACAACCAGTTCCAGCTTATTTCAATCCACTCCAAGCATTCAAACACACTCCTTGGCACCTAAGGTAGCTGCCCAGATCATTGGAACCAAGCTGCAACACCTCCATCATCAAACTCGATCACCAACTGCAAGAGGTAGGCCTGAACCCTTCAAACTCTATGATCCATGCATCATGAATGAATTTTTGAGTTACCAACTTGTTTATGCATGTATGTAGAGTAATAAGCCTCAATCAATTGCCATGAATCCATCGTGTATAGAATTTCATTGTGTTCATGCTAAAATTAGGGTTCTTGAGGTTTTCTGTTGATTTCTTCCTCCATACTTAATATAAATGCAATTAATCTATATGGTTGTGATCCTTGTTCAAAAACGAACAAGATTGGTACTTGAATCGTGCAAAACTATTGAGAAATCATGGAGAAAAGTGTGAAAACGTAAATCTGGAAAAAACAGGGGACGCGGGCAAGAACCAAGTGTTCTTGGCGCCATAATTCAAATTTTTGAATTTTAGTTATTTTGTTTGATTAATTAAAAAATTAATTTCTCTCTAAATATTTGTGTTTTTGAATTGATTTTTTTTCTCAAAATACACAAAAATATTTAAATATTTTATTTTACAAAAAAATCCAATTTATATTATTTTTTTTATATAGTTAGAATTTTTGTAATTAATTTCATTTTATTTGTTTTTAAACATTTTTAAATGAAATTCCCACTTTGATCTTTCAAAACCAATTGAATTTCAAACTTTCATGTGATTAAACATGATTTTTTAAAATATTTTTCAAAGTGTACAACTTGTTTTTGAATACATTTGATATTTTATCATTTATTATTTAAATTTCCTTTGAAAAATGACATTTTAATTTAAAATTAGGGTTTCCTCTCAATTTCAAATTTTCAAACACTTTTGGTCCTCTAATAGAGTGTAAGTCCTAACCCTTTTTGTAAATATAAAACCTTTTTAGGCCTTAGTTGTTGTATAAGTCCCAATATGTTTTCAAAAATCTCTGCGCGATCGGCGTTTCAAAACATTTTCATATGGGCCTACCCTCGTGTTGTAAGTCCCATTTATTTTCTTTTAAACAACCTTGGGCCTCTAATGGAGTGTAAGTCCCAACCCTTTTTGTAAATAAAACCTTTTTGGGCCTCAGTCATTGTATAAGTCCCACTGTGTTTTCAAAATCTCGACGCGATCATCGCTTTCCGAAACCAAATCATCTGGGCCTCTTCTGAGTTGTAAGCCCTATTTTTTTTCTTTTTCAAACACTTTTGGGCCTCTAATAGAGTGTAAGACCCAATCCTCTTTTGTACATAAATAATTTGGGCCTCACACATTGTATAAGTCCCGATACAATTTTCAAAACAACGGTGTGATCACTGTTATTTCTGGGCCTCTCCTTGAGTTGTAAGCCCCATCTCTTGTACAAAAATAAACTCTTGAGCCTCTAATAGAGTGTAAGACCCAACCTCTTTGTAAATACAATAACTTGGGCTTCAGACATTGTATAAGTCCCGATACCATTTTCAGATCAACGGTACGACTACTATTTTTCATCTGTGCCTCTCCTTGAGTATAAGCCCCAATCTTCATTTCAAAAACAACTTCCTTTTGATTTAGGTTCAAATTCATAGTTGTTATCAAAACTTTCTTTAATTTCTTGAACAACTAACCATACAGCTGTTACAATGGAAGCTTACTCGCCTGTAAGTTTTAAACAGCTTTCTTGTACATACTTGCACACACACATATATATATATATTTGTTTGTGCTGGAAGCTTGCTCACCTGTAAGTCCTCCTACCCTCTTTTTACATACTTGTCTATATATATTTGTATATATATGCATGTATATTATCTGCTTAGAGTTTTCCTCGGCAATTAGGTCTAGAACTAGATAAAGCCAGTGGCCACTCTTTCAACACAGTCAAAACTAGTTCCCCATAGGAATTCCAGATACAGTCTTGCCTTCTCTTGGGCTTAAACAATATGGAACAAAGAGAAAGACATTATTCCTGGTGAAACTTTTCTCAGACTGTCACTATTAGAAATTGTCAAAGAGATTCAGTTCCCCCAGAGAGGATTAATTCCCGGTGAAACCTCTCTTGAATTTCTTCCAACCCTAGAACTATTCATTAAAGAAAAGATTATTCCCGGTGAAACTTTTCTTGAACTCTTCTTAAGTTTGGACCCATAGGCTTCCTAAAAGCACCCCCGCCTCCTCTTGGGCTTTGTACAAGGACCCTACGGCTTCTTAGAAGTTCTCATGCCTTCTCTTGGGCTTAATACAAGGACCTTGAAGATCTCTTAAAGGTATAAGACAAAACTTAGTCATCCTTTGTTAGAGCAGTCTTTCTAAAGAGTCAAAACCTCAGACCAATTTAAGGGTTGATTCTCATCCCTCAAAGCACCAACCTCCTCTTGGGCATCATACAAAGATAAACATTTTATATATATATATATACTAGTATACTTGGACAGTCTAATCTCCTCTTGGATCTCAAAGACATTCTCATGTTCCCTACAAACACAGGAGAAACCCTGGTCATTTAATTAATCTCCAGTAGAGTTAAAACCTCTATAGGTTCAAAAACTCAAACTTTCTTCCAAATTTCCCCAGCTAGGGTCAAATCACTACCAATAAACCTTTATCAGAACCTCAAGGCATCTGATATCTCAACTCTTATGTAAATCCTCAGCAAGAGTTGATTCCCCATTTTGGATCTACCTCTGGATCTCAATAATCCTCAGCAGAAGCCAGCCTCCTCTTAGGCTTTGTATAATGATTTTCCTCAGCAGTTAACCTTAAAAGCACTCTCTTGTTGAGTCAACCCCCATAAGCACTCTCTTGTTGAGTCATTCTCTTTCTTTTCATCCTCAATCTTGGGCTTTGTACAAGACACCATACAAACACTCTCTTGTTGAGTCATTCTTCTTTTTAGCCTCAATCTTGGGCTTTGTACAAGACATATATAAACTTTCTCCAGTAAGGTCAAAATCCTCATAACCTTCTCTTAAGCTCTGGATAAATATCTTCCCAGCAGAGTTAATCTCCCTAAACAGAGTTAATCCTCTTTTCAGCCTCCTCTTAGGCATTGTATAATGATCTTCCTCAGTAGAGTTAGCCTCAATCTTGGGCTCTGTACAAATCAAATTTTACTCTCGAGCTGAGTCAAACCTGTAACACCCCGGAAATCTAAATTAATCATTTATTTATTTATTTAATTAATTTAGAAGGAATTAAGAGGTTTTTGATAATTTTAGAGAATTTTGGAGTAAAAGAGTGTTTTTGAATAATTTTAATAAAGTAAATGAGCATGTGTTATTTATATTATTATTATTATTAAAAATAAAATGAGAAAGGGCAAGGTGGTCTTATTGGAAAGTAAGTAAGGATAGGATAGGAAGTTCATAAGTTGGGATTTGTCAGCCAAAGAAAGAGAACGATCATTTTCTCATTTTGTCGTATCTTTTGTGAAGAACACTGAAGAAGAGAGAAGAAGGAGAACTAGGGCTTGAGGATTACTAGAGGAATCTTGGAGAAAGAAGGAAAAAGCTTCAGATTACTCTAAGATATGGGGAGAGTTCATAATTTCTTATAGTTTTCTAGGAATTGGAGATGAATAGGTTAAGGATTGTATGAATTATGTTGATTTTGATGATTGTTGATGTAGAATGAGTAATTTGATGAAAGTATGATGAATTCGATTGATATGTATTGCTATATGTGTGTTTTGTGAGTATTTTTTATCAAATTTCGTGTGGAACACTGATTTTGGGGTAATGGGAATAAAAAATGCAGGAAAATCACGTTTTGGGAAAAATGGGTTTTTGTCGTACCCTGACACGGGCCGTGTCACACAACACGGGCACCCGTGTCAGCTTACTGGTTGGGGAAAATGAAAACTTTTGTTACAGAGCTTCTGACACGGGTCGTGTCACAGGACACGGGCGGCCGTGTCAGGCCTCTGCTTCTGCTATAAAATTTTTTGGTTTGGGTTGTTCGTGTAGGCCTTCTGACACGGGCCGTGTCACAGGACACGGGCGGCCGTGTCAGACGGCTATTTTATCCGTTTTTGCTATTTTAATGTTTTCTCTTGCTGATTGTTATTGTCTTGTTGTTTTGCTGCTGTATGGATGATAAGACATGATGGATGGTGATTAACTGTTGAATATGAAATGAATGATGCACACGTTGATATTTGATGAATTGAGGAGAATTAGCATCATTGCATTTCATAGCATTTTATGTTGGGGCTTCGGTCCATTGGTAGCTTCAATCCCATTGTGCGGATTGGAGTGATACGTTGATTATGTTGTGCTCCTTTTGGAGGGTTGATGGCCAGTGTCCATCACACGTTGAATTGGTACCACATGCATGTTTCCGATGAAGTTTCATTTCATTCTAAGTGGCATTGCATGTGTACGAGTAAATTGTCGAATAATATGTATGTTTTATTGTGGATATCATGATGTTGTTGTTGATTTAAACTATGACATTGTTGTTGATTGTATCATGATGTTGTTGTTGATTATACCATGATGTCATTGTTGATTATACTATGATGTTGATGTTGATTGTATCAGGGTGTTATTGTTGATTAAACTATGACGTTGTTGTTGATTGTATCATGATGTTGTTGTTGATTATACCATGATGTCATTGTTGATTATACTATGATGTTGATGTTGATTGTATCAGGGTGTTGTTGTTGATTAAACTATGACGTTGTTATTGATTGTATCATGATGTTGTTGTTGATTATACCATGATGTCATTGTTGATTATACTATGATGTTGATGTTGATTGTATCATGATGTTGTTGTTGATTATACCATGATGTTGTTGTTGATTATACTATGATGTTGTTGTTGACTATGCTATAAGGTTGATGTTGATCATGCTATGATGTTGTTGATTGATTATGCTATGATGCTGTTGTTGGCTATGCTATGATGTTGTTGTTGCCTTCCTGTTTATTTTCCATGTCTTTGTATTACTATAATGAATTATGTTTTCTCACCCCGCCTGCTTGGAAATGTTGCCTCTTATGTGGGTAACTTGTAGATAACCATGAGTAGATTCGCGACGATGGAGGATGTAGCCTTGAAGTGTGTCGTTATCGATGTTTAGTTTAGAGGTGTCCTGCTCTGTGTCATGTAACATCGGGTTGGGAATTGTTTTGAACGTCGCGTTCTTTTGTTTTTTGTTGAATTTTTACATTGTTGGTGATGATTTGATTGGATACATTTAGTATGAAGTGTTTTATTGAATTGACATAAAAAGTTGATTTCCGCTGCGTAGTTGTTGATCTTATTATTAAGAATGTGTAACCCGTGTTACGGGATAGGATAATGATTACTAAATGATGTTTTTGAATATATATGGCACCTTTCTCATTGATGTTACTCTGATAATATGAATTATCTTTTCTAAAATTTCTTGTGGGGTAGAAGGGTGTTACATTAGTGGTATCAGAGCAGGTCGGTCTGTCCGACCAAGTTGTCGAATGTCGTTTATCCCTTGGTACGCGACAAGTGTGTGGAACACTGTTGGTACTTAGTTGTTTCTAACCGTTGGCTCCCGGTGTTGGTTTGAAACAAGTGGGGGAGAAGTTTGCTTCCCGGAGATGTTTCTGGTGTGAGGAGTTAACTCAAGGTGATATTAAGGGTAAGAGTATAAGTGTTGTTGGAGTTGATTAGATTTTGTGCAAGTGTTGTCAGAACTGTGTTGTTGCGAGTCGACGAGAGTATGGACTCATGATTTTATCTGTCGGTCCAGTTGAGACAATTGAAGGAGGACGAGTCAGTATGATTGATGTTTGCTTCTCGGGGAAGATAGGGCAATGTGACGAATAATGATATGCAAGTGGAGTATATCTGGAGTGAAGTCGGATGATTTTCAGAGTTGGGTGAAGAGCAAGGATAGTTGGAAGAGTTTGGAAGCAAGAGAAAGAGGTAGAACTCATGTTCACCAATTTCGGTTTTTATTTTACATTTATGGAACAGCCTTCAGTAAAAGAGGCATAACTTTCTACTCGTAACTCCGATGAAGGCGATTCTGGACTTTTCGGAAAGTTTACGAAGTTCCTTATAGTTTGCATATAAATTTTTTCTTCGGCATGTTTTTGAGGAGAGAGAATGACGCGTTTGAATAGTTGGGTCTGATGCTGATTTGTTTGGTGGGAGTTTGTATACGAGATTTCTTGACCAGTCCCATTGCAAGGACGATAACTTTTTACTCGTAATTCAGATTTGAGCGATTCTTGAAGTTCTGGAATCTACATGAAATTCCCTTCATTTTGGAATATGATTTTGTGTCTGGGAGGTCTGTATTAAAGAAGATAATCGTCTTTGAAGTTGGACAATTCTTGCTGGAAATAGTAAGATGAAGTCAACTATAAAATGTTTAGTAATAAGAAGAAGAGTATCGGAGAAGCACATGGAAGTGCGGCGCATGATAGTTGAGAATGATTAAAGTATAGAAATCTTTAAGGGATGTTAAATAGTAAAGTGGATTGGGTGTTGTTGGCGAGATGTGTCGACATGAGTCAGAAATTTTTTTGGGAAGCTATATCACTAACCAGATGATGAGATGGTATTGTTGAGATTGTGATTGGAATGATGATCAAGTGTGAAATTATACGGATCATCGAAGTTGTGAGATTAAAAAGGGAGATGAAGGATTGGTTAGGGTCGTCAAAAGTTTGAACTCAGATAAATGTTTCGACTGAAGTGGGTCAATTTGGATTGTACGTGATGTGGTAACGTTTCTGGCATTAGAAGGATATTTAATGATTGTGTTGTGCAACTAACTTGTATAGGAGAATATGTACTGGATTTTGGACCTTTCGTATCATCGACGAGATGGAAAATAAGAAAATTAAGAAAACGGTTGTAAGCCTTAGAGAAATGGTGGGGCAGTATACTTAGATAACTTTAAGAAAAAGGTAAAGGATGCTATTGTATTGTAGTTGGGTAATGATGATTTATGCCACCATTATGGTTGCCGGCTGTCTATTGACAAATTGAGGAAACTGATCACCCTTAATCTCTTATTGATAGTCGACGAAATCATGTTGGATGGGGTAGATGTGTCTTGCCAACTAGAATAGGATGCGCAGTGAATTATTTGGGGTTGAGCCAAGTGCTTATGAATTGTTTGAGTTGTCGATGCGGATTCCTATATAGGGAAATGAGGTGGACTTGAGGATGTTAGTATGAGGTTGCGAGTTGATCAGTGAGTAGTTTGGAAACTCACAGTTATGTTTCGTATAACTTGGGTTTTGGTTTGTGGTGGATCGAGAATTCGACTGACATGAGACTTGAAGAACTGTAGAGATAAACCAAGTAGGAAGTAAATGGTAATATAAGACTATGATTTGACCAAGGATGTCGGATCGAGAAGGGTAGTGGTTGGTATGCCTTAAAGTGTATATATGGAAATATGAATGGTATTTTCCATACTTGTTTGGATAAGTTATAACTGGTGTTCGTTGTGGATATTCTGATGTTTTATAAAATCAGAAGAAGAGCGCATAGAGTATTTGAGAGTTGAGTTGCAAGTATTGAAAGAAGTGAAGCTATATGCTGAGTTAGCAAGGTGTGAATTATGATTTGTAAAGATGAAGTTGAGTGGTTGTGTTAATTCGGATGAAGGATTTTGGAGAATTGTGCTAGTATGAGTAGGACTTGAGGAATTAGTTTGTTTGATTGGTTTGGTTAATATGCCATGTTAAGTGTAAGTTATTGAGGCTAAGTCTATGGCTATTGGGTGTTAAGCTCTGGGTGGAAGATGATTTTTTTTCTTGTTGAGATTAATTGGACACATGTATCCTTATGCTGCGGTGAGGTTGTTAGGCGTTGAGATGAATTTTGATGATGTGTTAATACAAGGTGGTGAAGTTGTAGCTTATGTTGACGATAATTAGGAATTCTTAAAAGTATCTATCCTATTCAAGATTTGGAATTGGCTGCAGTTGTAGTTGTGTTGGATATTCGGAGGTATTGTTTACGGATCTAAGTTCGAAGTATTCAGTAATCACAAGAGTATAGAATGCCTGTTTGGATGGAATTTCCGATGAGTTAAGTTGAAAGGTCTTTTCTTATATCTGCTTTGATGGTCGGAAGTTGATGTAAACTTGGTAGATTAGATAGTTGTGAGTACTCAGAGTGCGTAGTGAAAGCGTGGGTAGCGCAGTTGGTTCTTATGGGAGTAACAACGATGTTGGTGGTTTGATTTCGTTGATGTTGTGTTATGACTTTTGTGTTCTTATCTTTGTTGTTGCCTCGTTACCTATGGTGATGGTTCGAGTGCGAGTAGCTAATTCCTATGATGGGGAGTTAGGGGGTTTCCTATGGTGGTGGTAACGACCGTGTTGTAGTCTGCTTCATAGTGAACCTGTATGTTCCTAACTTGATTATTCTCGGTGTTTTGAGTTGCTCGTCGAGTACATCGCGTGAGTATTTCATCTTGTTGTCGTTGGCATTGATAAGGTGTATTGTTGTATTGCGTTATTCGTGGTGTTGCCACACGCGGCATGAGAGTTGATTAGTCGGAGGTGATAACGTATCTAGAGTTGTCTGCATCGAGTAAATTTTCGAGGACGAAAATTCTTAAAGTAGGGGAGAGTTGTAACACCCCGGAAATCTAAATTAATCATTTATTTATTTATTTAATTAATTTAGAAGGAATTAAGAGGTTTTTGATAATTTTGGAGAATTTTGGAGTAAAAGAGTGTTTTTGAATAATTTTAATAAAGTAAATGAGCATGTGTTATTTATATTATTATTATTATTAAAAATAAAATGAGAAAGGGCTAGGTGGTCTTATTGGAAAGTAAGTAAGGATAGGATGGGAAGTTCATAAGTTGGGATTTGTTAGCCAAAGAAAGAGAACGATCATTATCTCATTTTGTCGTATCTTTTGTGAAGAACACTGAAGAAGAGAAAAGAAGGAGAACTAGGGCTTGAGGATTACTAGAGGAATCTTGGAGAAAGAAGGAAAAAGCTTCAGATTACTCTAAGGTATGGGGAGAGTTCATAATTTCTTATAGTTTTCTAGGAATTGGAGATGAATAGGTTAAGGATTGTATGAATTATGTTGATTTTGATGATTGTTGATGTAGAATGAGTAATTTGATGAAAATATGATGAATTCGATTGATATGTATTGCTATATGTGTGTTTTGTGAGTATTTTTGATCAAATTTCGTGTGGAACACTGATTTTGGGGTAATGGGAATAAAAAATGCAGGAAAATCACGTTTTGGGAAAAGTGGGTTTTTGTCGTACCCTGACACGGGCCGTGTCACACAACACGGGCACCCGTGTCAGCTTACTGGTTGGGGAAAATGAAAACTTTTGTTACAGAGCTTCTGACACGGGTCGTGTCACAAGACACGGGCGGCCGTGTCGCTTCTGCTATAAATTTTTTTTGGTTTGGATTGTTCGTGTAGGCCTTCTGACACGGGCCGTGTCAGACGACTATTTTATCCGTTTTTGCTGTTTTAATGTTTTCTCTTGCTGATTATTGTTGTCTTGTTGTTTTGCTGCTGTATGGATGATAAGACATGATGGATGGTGATTAACTGTTGAATATGAAATGAATGATGCACACGTTGATATTTGATGAATTGAGGAGAATTAGCATCATTGCATTTCATAGCATTTTATGTTGGGGCTTCGGTCCATTGGTAGCTTCAATCCCATTGTGCGGAATGGAGTGATACGTTGATTATGTTGTGCTCCTTTTGGAGGGTTGATGGCCAATGTCCATCACACGTTGAATTGGTACCACATGCATGTTTCCGATGAAGTTACATTTCATTCTAAGTGGCATTGCATGTGTACGAGTTGATTGTCGAATAATATGTATGTTTTATTGTGGATATCATGATGTTGTTGTTAATTTAAACTATGACGTTGTTGTTGATTGTATCATGATGTTGTTGTTGATTATACCATGATTGTTGATTATACTATGATGTTGATGTTGATTGTATCAGGGTGTTGTTGTTGATTAAACTATGACGTTGTTGTTGATTGTATCATGATGTTGTTGTTGATTATACCATGATGTCATTGTTGATTATACTATGATATTGATGTTGATTGTATCATGATGTTGTTGTTGATTATACCATGATGTTGTTGTTGATTATACTATGATGTTGTTGTTGTTGACTATGCTATGAGGTTGATGTTGATCATGCTATGATGTTGTTGATTGATTATGCTATGATGCTGTTGTTGGCTATGCTATGATGTTGTTGTTGCCTTCCTGTTTATTTTCCATGTCTTTGTATTACTATAATGAATTATGTTTTCTCACCCTGCCTGCTTGGAAATGTTGCCTCTTATGTGGGTAACTTGCAGATAACCAAGAGTAGATTCGCGACGATGGAGGATGTAGCCTTGAAGTGTGTCGTTATCGATGTTTAGTTTAGAGGTGTCCTGCTCTGTGTCATGTAACATCGGGTTGGGAATTGTTGTGAACCTCGCGTTCTTTTGTTTTATGTTGAATTTTTACATTGTTGGTGATGATTTGATTGGATACATTTAGTATGAAGTGTTTTATTGAATTGACATAAAAAGTTGATTTCCGCTGCGTAGTTGTTGATCTTATTATTAAGAATGTGTAACCCGTGTTACGGGACAGGATAATGATTACTAAATGATGTTTTTTAATATATGTGGCACCTTTCTCATTGATGTTACTCTGATAATATGAATTATCTTTTCTAAAATTTCTTGTGGGGTAGAAGGGTGTTACAAAACCCACTTTAGCCACAATCTTGGGCCTTGTACAAGACAGATAAAACCTCTCACCAGTAGAGTCAGTTTCCCCTTTTAGCCTCAATCTTGGGCTTTGTACAAGACACATACAAGTATTCCCCAGTGGAATCAAAAAACCTTTTTAGCCTCAATCTTGGGCTTTGTACAAGACAGATCAAATATTTCCCCAGAAAAGTCGACTTTTAGCCTCCTCTTAGGCTTTGTATAAAGATATCCCCAAATAGTCAATTCTCTTTTCAGCCTCAATCTTGGGCTTTGTACAAGACAGATAAACACTCTATTGTTGAGTCAGTCTTTTCTAGCCTCCTCTTAGGCTTTGTATAAGGACTTACCCAGTGGAGTCAATCAATCTCTTAGCTTCAACCTTGGGCTTTAATCAAGGCACATACAAAAACCAAACATCCCCTCAGAGGAAATAAAAAACCTCTCTGTAGGAGGATATTTCTCTGTATATCACACATCAAAACAGAAAAATCAAATAAACCCTAATCCCAGATAACTGCTGTAAGTGGCACACTTGTTGATTCAAATATCCAAGCTGTAGTCAATATCTTATCCTAGTAAACTCCCTCTTTCATCTAATTGTTGTAAGTGGCAAGCCTCTGGATTATTTACATCCACGCCATTGTCCCTCTCTTAGCATGAAAGATCCCTAAGGAAAAATGGCATTGCTCAACACTGAGTTAAACTTTTATCCTTCAGGACAACACCCCTATAAAGGAAATTATGGCATTGCTGGATTCACATATCCCAGTTAAAGTAATTCTCCTTTATAATCAGTCACCCAACAGTTGTGATAAACAGATGAGATGTCTCCCTTTAGAGATGACAAATTCTCTCTAAGTCAAACCTTTTAGCTTCAATCTTGGGCTTAGAACAAGACACAAATACTCAACTTTAGCTTCAATCTTGGGCTTTGAACAAGACACCAAAACATCTCTTTCCTCCCATAGAATAGGAGGAACTACGATTGCTCTGATGTCCCTGTTTCTTTAAAACGGGAATACGTAGGCATAAGATTGCGAAATCTTAGCGAGCATACCAATAAAAAACTTTAGGTCCAGTACCATCACTCATCAAAAAAACCTCAGAAAACCCGAAATCAAACAAAAAATCTCTCTCTCTCTCTCTCTCTCTCTCTCTCTCTCACAGACATCACAACAAAGAAGAAACTTTCCCATTTACAGATAAACACCAGTAAGTAGAAAGCAGTAAGGATGATTGCTAACAACCTATGGATAACCATATATAAGATGGGTAACTGACAACTCCCCATTGTATAACCTGACCCAGAACTCCCCGAATCTCTTAGCGTTTATTCAGTTATACATTCGCGTGCAAGGTTAGTTTTAGATAGCTTCCCTTTCCCTTCCAGCTTCACGGGATAAATAAGAAATCAAAAAGTAGCACCCCACTCCCTACCATTGCGGTGAGGAGAAAACCATGGCGATAAGGTGGTCGCGTTACTGACAAAAATCGCACGCTACAGTAAAATGGCGACTCTGCTGGGGAGCCAAATTAAGATTAGAATTCCTAAGAGGTCTAGGATGTTAGTTTTAAGAATTATACTATATATATGTATATATATATATATATATATATATATATATATATATATATATATATATATATATATATATATAATTTTTCTGTCAATGGGAATGCGAGTGATGTCGCATCTGGAAAGTTTGAGAGAAACCTAAGATAAAGGATGACATAGACGGGGAAACTTGTAGGGAGTGAATCCCGAACAAGCGAACCTGGTAGCCCATCAAATCAGGTGAGGGCCCGTAGGATTCAGCCTGCTAATCATGATTGTTGTTGAAATCAGAGTTTTCCTAATGCGGCACCTGTGAACCTGAGGATTTAGTAGGCATTAAACTTATGACCACTTGGTAGTGCGGTGACTATCGAAAATAGTTGATACGCGATACTACACTCAAATGAGATTACCCTAGGATGCTACAGCTCGCTCGGGTGAACCAGCTTGCTGTTGTTATCTCTAGGGGGGTAAGTGATTTTGGGAACCTTAGGATCCGTTCTACAGGTACAAAATTAACCAGAATACAACCTTTGGGAATGGGTAGAGCCATGACTCCATGCTCCTGACGCTGAACCTTTGAACCCATGTTTTTTCAATGTTTTTGTGTGCTGCATTCATGCATTCATTTAAAAAACTCTTAAACAAAGAAAAAATCTTCTTTTCTCTTCTTTATTTTTTCAAAATTAAACTAAAACAATAATTGCAAATATCAGAGAAGGATTGCGTTATGGATTTCGAGGATATCTTTGTCCTACTCACATACGGGTTGTTCCTTTTTCCCAATATAGACAACTTCATTGATACCAACGCTGTTAAGATATTTCTGATTGGAAACCCCGTACCAACTCTGCTCGTAGATGCTTATCATTCTGTGCACTTAAGGAATCTGTACAGCGGAGGAATGATCACATGTTGTGTACCCTTGCTTTACAAATGGTTCATTTCCCATTTACCCAAGTCTGCTGCTTTTTGGGATCACAAGAGTACTCTACGTTGGTCACAAAGGATTATGTCTCTTACCAACTCTGACATAGATTGGTATGATAGGATTTTTGAGGGGATAGAGATCATCGACAGTTGTGGAAACTTCCCTAATGTACCCCTCATAGGAACTAAAGGAGGAATCAACTATCATCCAATTTTAGTTTGTCATCAACTCGAATACCCGATGACGCATATCCCGCATAATGCTCATCTGGAAGGTCTTTTCTTCAAGGAAGGGGAAAATGACAGGGCACTAAAGAAGGATATAGTGCATGCCTGGCAACATGTTCACAAGAAAGGAAGAGAGTCTCTAGGAAGACCAAATTGTACCTCCGTGGAACCTTATCTCCACTGGGTGCAAACTAGAGCTCTCAATTTGAGGATGCCTTACCCTCGTCAAGAAGTTTTTCTGTTAAAGGAATTTGTCCTTTATTTCATGTCTGATACGGAAAAACTCCAGGTAGCTCTTAACAAAGTTCAACGTGAGAAGAGCTCTTGGAAAAACAAGTACCGTATTCTCAATGTGGAGTGTACCAAAATTCAGCAACTCTTAAAAGAAAAGGATGCTCTGATTAAGATATATGAGCAACATGTTGTAGAAAGTCAAGAAGACCGAAGAAATCTGCTCGCTCCTTTCACTTGGCAAAGGACTGACAACCCGACAACGGCTAAAGAGCCCCAGTCAAAGAAAAGGAAAATACCAGTACCAGCATCTGAGCTCTCTTCATAGAGGACTCAGGATCCATAAGCTTAGACATTTCCTTTTAAAGCACTTTGTAAAATACTGTATTTTCCATTTCCGCAATCTTTCAAATTCAATAAAACAGGGTCTCCACCCTTTACTGTATGATATTTGCAATCTAATTGTTGTAGTTTCTTTTTGAAAACAATAAATATATATAACTTTGCATATCATTCATCATTCTCACATAACGCTTTCTTCTTACCTTCAAATCTCACGTATGTGTCTCGATTCTAGAGTCAAACTGTCTCATTCGTACAAAACTCGGGCCAATCGACAAAAGAAAATGGACGATCTCGAGGAAGAGAACAGAGAGCTGAGAGAAGAAGTCGACACTCTAAAGGAAAGTTTGGAAAAACTTCACAATGACATGCAGTCCCAGGAAACAGCTCAGAGGCAACAACAAAGGACTGTGATTTCAGAGATCACATCTACGCCCATAGTGGAGACATATGATCCTCGGTACAACATGCCTAAAGATCGTCCCTGGGGCATACCTATCAACTTTGTCCCTGAAGGATACATCCCGCCAGTCACTGAAGACCCAGAAACTGCAGTAGGAACCGCTGGGCCTGAAGGTTACAAAATTCGGGAAAGTGAAGACGCAAGGATTATAACAGCAACTCCTGAAGGTTACAAACTTCGGGGCGTGGAAGCACCAATAGTCACCGTTGTAAGGTCTCTACCACAACCAGTGGTACACTGTCCCAGAAGGACAGATTCCACAAGTAATTTATGGTGGAAACGAGTACATGTATGAAAGGATGAATGAGTTCCAAGAACAATTCTTGGAGATGCAGAAGGAACTGCATGCCATTCGCGGTCAGGATTTATTCGGAAAGGACGCCGCAGACCTCGGTCTGGTCCCTAATGTGAAAATCCCGCACAAATTCAAGGTGCCTGACTTTGAAAAATACAAGGGCAACTCTTTCCCTCAAAGTCATTTGGTGATGTACGCTCGAAAGATGTCAACTCAGACTGAAAATCAACAGCTACTGATCCATTACTTCCAAGACAGTTTAACCGGTGCCGCACTTAAATTGTACATGGGTTTAAACCGCACCAAGATTGTTACTTTTAGAGATCTTGGCGAAACTTTCGTTCAGCAGTATAAGTATAACCTGGACATGGCACCAGACAGAGATCAACTAAGAGCAATGTCGCAGAAGGACAAGGAAACTTTCAAGGAATACGCTCAGAGATGGCGTGAAATTGCCACCCAGATCTGTCCCCCTCTCAAAGAAAAAGAGATGACCAAAATCTTTTTGAAAACCTTGAGTTCATTCTATTACGACCGAATGGTTACAAGTGCACCCAGCGACTTTACTGAAATGGTGAACATGGGAGTACGCTTTGAAGAAGCAGTCCGAGAGGGACGACTGGTCAAAGGTACAGAATCATCAGGCAGTACCAAAAGATACGGTAGTGCTTTCCCAAAAAAAGAGAGCAAGATATTGGTAATATCTCTCTCGAAAAGAAAAGACGAAGGTATCAACCAGTAGCAACCGTAACTCCCGCTATTAACCCTGTGCCTATTCCAACGTATCAACCTCAGGTTGCTCAGAGCCAACCGAATCAATAACAGTATCAGCAAAGGACACAACAGCCTCTTCAGCAGGCTCATCCCCAATACAAAAACAACAATCGTACTACACGACCACCAGGGTTCGACCCTATACCAATGTTGTACGCATAACTGTTTCCGCTACTGCTGGTCAAGGGGCACGTCCAAACCAGGACTCCTCTTAAAATACCGGAAAATCCGCCTTTTTGGTTCAAAGCAGATCAAACTTGCCCTTATCATCAAGGAGGACTGGGGCACAACATTGAAAATTGTCTCAGCTTCAAGTCGATGTGTAGAAGCTTGTCAGGAACGGGGTCCTATCTTTCAAAGATACTAATCCGAATGTTCAGACGAACCCGTTGCCTCAACATGAAAAGGCTGCATTAAATTTGATAGAGGAAGAGGTTAGCCGCATTATCAAATTCCTAATATACTCCTATTAGGAACCAATCTGGTCAGGATGCATTGCAAAAAGAGCAGGTATAGTCATGTGCCAGCTCTACAAGAACAGATGGATCTCAAATGGATCCAAGATCATCGAATCCATGAGGTCAATATGGCTCACGCAAATCCTAACATTATTCAGAACCACAACATTCTGACAATGAACGACAACTTGGTAGCAATGCACTCAAGGCAAAGTCAACATCATGATCTGCCACGACACGATTACAATTCCTGTCCCATCTGCTCAATAAATAATCAGGGATGCTCTTTTATGCAAGAGGCCCTCCAGCGTCAGATGGATTCCGGATGGATCCAGGATTACCGTGATAGAAGTAGCCATCAAGTTAATATGATTCAAATCTTTAATATTCGCTTGATGAATACCAGTCTGGTAAAATTACACGCTAATTAAGTCAGGCTCGGTTTTCTGGCTTCACATGATTATCAAGACTGTGAACAATGCCATGAAGACGACCAAGGATATGCACTTGTCCAAAGAACACTTCAACACTTATTGGACTACTAGTGGCTTCCAATATATTTGGATAAGCTACGCAACAGATCAGTATGGCTGACGGGAATCCTACTAGGCATCAAAGTCAGGATGTCCGCTCGATGGAAACATATCTAGTAAGGTTGCACTGCATACAAAGCGGACGTGGCCAGGTGCCACCACATAATTATGAGCGCTATAGAGTTTGTTCAGAGAATAACCAAGGATGTTATCTTGTACGGTCAGCACTTCAAAATCAGTTGGACCAAAAAGAGATTCGACCATGTTCAAGTTCTGGGTCGATCAACGTGATACAAGGCTATCTCCCTGATTATAGTAAAGACGTTGTCATAATCTCCGATCAGGGAAGGACCAAAGACGCCTGTACCATAATCCCTCTACTCAATGAATCGAGAATTCCTCTGGATAGTAGAAAGGTTCTCAACCAGGAACTGGTCGAGGTTGCTTATAACGGTCAGAGAAATCAAAAAGCTCCCGTGATTATCTATCTGCCGGGACCGATACCGTACAAATCCGATAAGGCTATCCCTTACAAGTACGGTGCAACAACAATCGAAAATGGAAAGGAAACTCCATTACCCTTCATCGTAAACATCGCCGACATCAGTCGAGTAACACGGAGTGGCTGGATCTTCAACAGAGGATTTGGAGAACCCACCAAAGAAAAGGAACCTCAAACAGAAGTTCCAAATCAACAAATCGGGCAATCCAGTAATCCCGAACTTACAAAGAACAACGATGAGATGCTGAAGCTCATCCAGAAGAGTGAGTACAACATTGTAGACCAGTTGTTACAAACTCCTTCGAGAATCTCTGTGCTATCTCTCTTACTCAGCTCCGAAGCTCACAGGGAAGCTTTGCAGAAAGTCTTAGAGCAAGCTTTCGTAGAACAAGATGTAACAATAAGACAGTTTGACAACATCATTTCCAACATCACTTCCTGCAACAATTTAGGATTCAGTGATGAAGAACTGCCGGAAGAAGGAAAATCATAACATGGCGCTTAACATTACAGTCAAATGCTAGGACGATGCTCTAGCCAGCGTACTGGTAGATACATGATCAGCTCTGAATGTTATGCCAAAATCTACTCTGATGTGACTATCATTTCAAGGATCTCTGGTAAGAGGCATCGAGGTCATCGTCAAAGCCTTCGATGGATCCAGAAAAATAGTTATCGGCGAAGTTGATCTTCCCATAACTATCGGTCCTCACACTTTCCAAGTCACTTTCCAGGTCATGGACATCCGGGAAGCATACATATGTTTATTAGGAAGACCTTGGATACATGAAGTTGGGGCAGCCACTTCGACACTTCACCAGAAGCTGAAGTTCGTCAAGAATGACAAGTTAGTCACAGTATGTGGAGAGCATGCCTTAATTGTGAGCAACTTATCATCATCATCCTGCGTAGAACCTGAGGAGGTTGTTGGAACTCAGTTCCAAGCACTTTCGGTGAGTAATGAGAATCGATCAGAGAAAGGGACGTCGATTTCCTCCTACAAAGATGCTCTCGAAGTGATCAACAGTAACGACGTAAAAGGATAGGGCCAACTTGTAATTCCTACTAATAACAAGACAAAGAAAGGTCTTGGTTTCTCCTCAGCCTGTACCCCGATTGCTACTAACGATGAAAATTTTCATCCCATTCAGGACTTCTTCCACAGTGAAGGCTTCCTCCACCCAGTGCCTCAAGAAGTACACACCATCAATGAGGGTGACTCCTCTGATACAGATGAAGAGTAGAGGTCCTATCTCAATGAGGATGGTTATATGTCTTAGGAAGAAACGCATATGCCATTTTGCTTTCCCACGCAAAGTCCGAGATATATACCAAGATCAGACGTCAAGATGATGTACGGAGATTGTGATCCTGAGGGATGCCGTGCTACGCCTAACTCATGGGAAGACGATCCGATGAAAGACAACTTTGATTACGACTATTTTGATCCCCTGGATGACTTTCCCATCTGGCAACCTTACCCAGAAGACTTGGGGAAATAGAGTCAGCCAAACGATGCTTGTCAGCTGAGCATCATTGAAAAGAATACCTGCGTCCCCACCAAATCATGGGATCATGACTCAGGACATTCCAAAGATATCCAGCACAATGATGAATCTGCAAAGATTGCAGGACAAGAGTTCATCAACTATGCTTTTCCTAAGGTCGACGTCATCGAGAAGGATGACTCCTTCAGTTCCACCGAAGTATGGGACACCTTAGGACAACCGAGTGGCAAGTACGACTTCTTGGTCAAGTACATCGGTCCTGAAAGATCTCGTATCAGGCTCGAAGACATCCAGCCAACTGGATGGGAAGATCCACCTGAGAGTGAAAACATTGTACAACACACAATAGAAGAGTTTATTTACGACAACTCTGCCTGGGAGGAAGACTCCAACGATCCTGCCCCGCCAGAAATCAGCGTATTTCTGAGGACAAACCAAGAAAGAAGGTATCAGATTTTGTGATTCACCGAGGAGTTCATCGCCAATGGGTTGCTGTCGATGTCCCGAAAATCGTCCATAAGTCTAAGTAATTGTCGTCCTTGTTTTAAACCTTTCACCCTGCCCAGGTGAAACAAATGTTTTTTTAGGGCTCACTTTCTGTAAATGTTCCTCTTCGCTTTGCCCGAAGTGACAGAGTTTGGTTTTATAGGGCTGTAGTTTCAAGAATCGACAAAATCATAAATAAATAAACATCATTCTATAATTTTCGCATTTATTGCTGTTTTCACTTTTCGCTTTTTCAGAAAATGGTAATCCTAAAAAACAACTCAAAAGTAAAAACAAGCATTTTTCAGAAAATACACTGTACACACTCTTGCATTTCTCTCTATCTCTTCTAAAAAACAAATCATCATGTCATGCAGATTGCTTGTTTTAAACCCCATTGAAACACACGATCCAATGCCTTCTCCCAACTTTGAATTCTCGGTATTTAAGGATGAAGAAGAAGAGGACGCTGAGATTCCAGAAGAGATCTCCCGATTACTCAGACAAGAGGAAAGGTCCATTGAACCTCACAAAGAGCCGTTGGAAATGGTCAACCTGGGTTCAAAAGAAGAAAGGAAAGAAGTCAAGATTAGGGCACTGCTCAGTCTGATTGTCAAAGAAAGCTTGATAAGACTTCGCAGAGAGTTTCCGTATGTGTTTGCTTGGTCCTACCAGGACATGCCTGGGTTGGATACCAGCATCGTGGAACATCATCTACCGTTAAGATCAGAATGTCAGCCGATGAAACAGAGACTGAGAAGAACTCACCCGGATATAGCTATCAAAATCAAGGAGGAAGTGCAGAAACAGATTGACGCATGTTTCCTTGCCACCTCAGAATATCCTCAATGGCTAGCCAACGTAGTGCCAGTTCCGAAAAAGGATGGAAAGGTCAGAATGTGTGTAGATTACAGGGATCTGAACAAAGCCAGTCCAAAGGACGACTTTCCCTTACCGTACATTGACATACTGGTAAACAGTACAACAAAGTTCAAAGTCTTCTCATTCATGGATGAATTCTCGGGCTATAATCAAATCAAAATGGCGCTGGAGGATATGGAGAAAACTTCATTCATCACCCCATAGGGAACCTTTTGTTACAAGGTAATGTCGTTCGATTTAAAGAACGCCGGGGCAACCTATCAAAGGGCCATGACTACTCTGTTTCACAACATGATCCACAAAGAAATTGAAGTGTACGTCGATGACATGATTGCCAAATCTAAAACAGAAGAGGAGCATGTGACCCACTTGTCAAAGTTATTCGAGCGTCTGAGAAAGTACAAACTGTACTTGAATCCCAATAAGTGCATGTTCGGTGTCCGCTCAGGAAAACTTTTAGGATTCATCGTCAGCCAAAAAGAAATTGAGGTTGATCCTGACAAGATCAAGGCCATTCAAGAAATGCCTTCTCCAAGGACTGAGAAACAGGTCAGAGGATTTCTGGGATGTCTGAATTACATCTCTAGGTTCATATCCCTCATGACCGCGACATGCGCGCCAATCTTCAAATTACTCAAAAAGAATCAGGACTGTGTATGGACAGAAGACTGCCAAAAAGCCTTCGACAATATCAAGAAATATCTGTTGAATCCGCCTATCCTGTCACCTCCAGTGGAGGGAAGACCACTGATCATCTACCTAACAGTCTTGGAAGACTCAATGGGTTATGCACTTGGCCAACAAGACGAAACAAAAAGAAAAGAGTCTGCCATCTACTACCTAAGCAAGAAATTTACCGACTGTTAAACTCGGTATACTATGCTCGAGAAAATTTGTCGCGCTCTGGCTTTGGCAGTGAAACGTCTTCGCCAATACATGATTTGTCACACTACTTGGTTAATCTCTGAAATGGATCCGATCAAGTATGTCTTCAAAAAACCTGCTCTCACGGGAAGGATCGCCCGTTGACAGATGTTGTTATCAGAATACGACATCAAGTACCATGCTCAGAAAGCCGTCAAGGGAAGTATTTTAGCTGATCATTTGGCTCATCAACCAATTGACGATCAGGAATCAGTCGAATTTGACTTTCCAGACGAAGATGTCATGTACTTGAAAATGAAAGATTGCGATGAACCGCTACCCAGTGAAGGGCCAGAACCAGGTTCCCAATGGGGACTAATTTTCGACGAAGCTGTCAACAATTATGGAAAGGGAATTGGGGTAATCATCATAACACCTCAGGGTACCTATGTTCCTTTCAACGCCCGAATAACATTCAAATGTACAAACAACGAGGCCGAATACGAAGCCTGTATCATGGATCTCGAAGAAGCTATCGACTTAAGGATTAAGAACTTGGATGTGTATGGGAACTCAGCCCTGGTTATCAATCAGATCAAAGGAGATTGGAACACGTACTAATCAGGACTGATTCCTTACAAAGATTACGTGAGAAGGTTATTACCATTCTTCAACAGAATCGAGTTTCATCATATCCCTCGTGAAGAGAATCACATGGCTGATGCACTAGCCACTCTCTCTTCCATGATTAGTGTAGGTCAATGGAATGACGTACCTAAGATTGACATAATGCACCTTGAACGACCCGCATACATCTTCACGATCGAAGCAGTTATAGATGACAAACCCTGGTATCATGATATCAAGTGCTTCCTTAAAAAACAAGAGTACCCGCCTGGGGCATCTAGAAAAGACAAGAAAACCATCAGGAGAGTGGCTGATAGCTTCTTTCTGAGCGGTGATACACTCTATAAGAGAAACTTTGACATGGTCTTGCTTCGATGCGTAGACAGACAAGAAGCAAACATGCTGATAAAAGAAATTCACGAAGGATCCTTTGGCACTCATGCCAACGGACACACAATGGCGAGAAAAATTCTGGGAGCAGGGTACTACTGGTTGACCATGGAGTCCGATTGCTACAAGTACATGAGGAGATGTCATAAGTGTCAATATACTCAGACAAAATCCATGTACCGCCAACACATCTCAAAGTTCTCTCTTCCCCATGGCCTTTTTCTATATGGGGAATCGACATGATTGGCATGATCAAACCCAAGGCTTCAAACAGACATTGGTTCATCCTGGTAGCCATTGACTACTTCGCCAAGTGGGTCGAAGTAGCATCGTACACCAATGTAACCTGACAAGTGGTGATCCGATTTATCAAAAACAATCTCATCTACCGTTATGGTGTTCCAAGCCAGATCATTACAGATAACGGATCTAACTTGAACAACAAGATAATGAAAGAGTTGTGTTCTGAGTTCAAGATCGAACACCATAACTCATCTCCCTACCGAC
Organism: Lathyrus tuberosus; assembly: GCA_022829125.1. Taxonomy (NCBI): domain Eukaryota; kingdom Viridiplantae; phylum Streptophyta; class Magnoliopsida; order Fabales; family Fabaceae; genus Lathyrus; species Lathyrus tuberosus. Next base: position 7,913,499 of record JALAZF010000294.1, read on the forward strand.
CTAAAATGAACGGAGTGGTAGAAGCGGCTAACAAGAATATCAAGAAGATCATTCAAAAGATGGTTGTAACCTACAAAGATTGGCACGAGAGGCTGCCTTTTGCTCTTCACGGTTATCGCACATCTGTCCGCACTTCAACAGGGGCAACCTATTTCTATCTAGTATATGGAATGGAAGCAGTGCTCCCCATAGAAGTAGAGATCCCATCAATCCAGGTATTGATAGAAGTTAAGCTAACAGAGGTTGAATGGTGTCAAAGTCGACACGACGAACTACATCTGATCGAAGAAAAGCGAATAACGGCTCTATGCCACGGTCAGTTATATCAACAAAGAATGAAAAAGGCGTATGACAAAAAGGTCCGACCCGTGTCTTTTGAAAAGGAGACCTTGTGCTAAAAAAGATACAATCATTCCTCACTGATTCCCAGGGCAAATGGACTCCGAACTATTATGGCCCTTATGTGGTCAAGAAAGCCTTCTCAGGCGGCGCCTTGAGACTCGCAATCATGGATAGAGAAGAGTTTATCTACCCCACGAATGTTGACGTAGTCAAGAAATACTTCACCTAAATAATAAAAAAAACATCTCGGTGGATTGAAAACCCGAAAGGGCGGTCCAGGAAAAAATTAGAGACATAAGCAAAAATCATCCCGATGGATTGGAAATCTCAAAGTACAATCCAGGCAAAAATTAGGGATTAATGGCAAGTAACTACGTCCGTTGAGGTTAAATCCCCAGCAGTAATGCCATCCAACAGAAAACTTTAAGTCAAGGTCATCTTCGACAGAAGCTCAGGATGTCTAGAATTCAAAGTTGGTAGAAGGATAACGGTCGTTATATTTCAATGTAGCCCCTTTTCCCTTAAATTACCATTTTTCTAAACTTTTTAATGCTCTATGGGATCACGCGCTTGGCTGATTTCAATCCTATCAATAAAATTTGAGCCCTAGTGCTTTTGTTTGTAATTCTCATTTATTTTAGCTTTACAGAATGACATTTTTAACATGATCAACGATTCTTGAAATAAAACAAAAAATGAATTTACTTGTCAAAATTTTTCTGCTTTTGAAATAAAGATGGCAATTCTTTTGACTGTTAAACATCGAAAAGAACATCGATCGCTTCTCCGAAGGTGATTGAACCTCAAAACGCAGAATCCAAGTACTCCTTCTAAACCAGTGCACCTGAATGAAGGATCAACTGTTTTAGATGTGATTTTCCTGTCTGATATCCCCGGCAGAGTTCTTACCTCTTAAGACCGATCAACGATTTTCTCTTCCCCACAGGGACTACTTCTCCTACGCAAGGCAGAATTGCTATCTTGGACCAATGGTACTTTTCATCCCCCGCAGTGGCCGAGTATCCAGTCGAGTTCATCCACTAGTCTGTATGTCGCGTCAGTTTTGTCAGAATAAACATACATACATCATGCATTATTGATTCATATTCATATTCATATTGCATCACTATCACTCTAGTCGGTCTTATTCCCAAGTGATAAAGTCCTCTTGTTAGTCAAGTTGCCAGTCCTTTCCTCGTCAGGAAATATATCGTCTGAACAATTTCTCCCCAGTTTATTTCTGGATTGGAGCCGGTCCTAGACCACTTTGATAACTTGAACCTCTGAAAGGTAAGAAAACATTCAACAAACGTCACTCTTCCCAGATTAAGGAAAATCCCCAGAGGAAGCCTTTTAACCGAAGACCCTCGGCAATATAGCAGTTTCTCTCTAAAAATTTGCTATCAAAAGAGGTCATCAGCACCTCCAAATTGGATTACATCACATGGTATTTCTCCAAAAAGATCTCAAAGAAAAGTATGATGTAGTATCCCCAAGCAGAAAATAGCCTCTCAGGAGACTCGTTTTCCCCAGTAGAGTAAACAAATGGCATCTCCGACAGAGAAGTTCGAACACCTCTATAGCTCAAATGAATGGGTGTCCCCTGCTAGTCTGACCTCAAACTTTTTCCATCAAATGGCGTCTCCCCAATAAAACTCGGTGAGAAGTTTGATGAAGACTACTACACATAGCGTTCCTTGTCAAGGAAGGAACTTGACATGAAGAAACTGAGACCAGTTCCTTGGCTGAAGACCAGGATCGAGGGGAAGTTTATATCAGAAACTGAGTCCAGTTCCTTGGCTGAAGACCAGGATCGAGGGGAAGTTTATATAAGAAACTGAGACCAGTTTCGTGGCTGAAGACTAGGATCGAGGGGAAGTTTCACCCTTTTCTGAGTATCATTGCTTAGCAAAAGAATATGGATGAGCGAATTTCCATTCATAATCACCGTCAAAATTTTGGGTATTCCGATATTTAATCCTCTTGCACCCCGAATGCCCGAATACCTTCGCCGTTCACACCTTTGGGTCCAAGAAAATTAAATAGGGGCATCTGTCATACCCCAAATTTTGACCACAAAGATTTCCCATCATTATGAGAATCACCACCACAATATGGATGTACCATCATGCCTCATAAATCTCCTCAAGGATTGTTGAGCTTTCACTACAACCAAGAATTAGGGTTTTGAGCCCTCCCAGAGCACTTAAACAAAGGATCAATCAAGAAATGACATGATCTTCAACTTGTCTAACCTCTCAAACATCCACAAAGGATCAAGAGGACTCCCATATCAAGAATCAAGCACAAAGTTGCCACATTCCAAGTGTTTTGAGCCTCGAAACACCGGATGTCGCCAAATTAGGGTTTTGGACGACTGAGACCTCCAGAGTGAGATTTTCACAAGAGGATGAGCCAAGAATCCAACATGTGACTCAATATGCTCAAAATAACCCTAGGGATCCATTTTCAAAGATGAATGACCCTCAGAGGATGCATTCCCCAAAATTCGAGAATTAGGGTTTTTACGCGCCGAACCGCTCCAGAGCCCAAAAGTCAAAACATGACTTTTTTTGGCAAAAATGATCCTTATGATTCATATTTTCATAAAATGTGACTTATAATGACATTTGAACAAGAATTGATCAAGAAATCATGATAACTTATAAAAAGGGTAACCTTGAAATATTGAAAAATTTTCTAAGTTATTAAATTTGAATGATTTTGGTACCAACTTCCAAGGACCATAACTTGTGATCCAAGCAGCCATTTTGGGTGATCCAAAGCCTGATTTGTAGGTCTTCCTACATTCTACAAAAGCTTCAACTACCTCAAACTCCAATTCTTCATGGGTTTTAAGTTATTGAGTGATCAAAATGACAAAAATGAAGAAAGTGACCGTTTTTCAACACTTAGTGAAAATCTGCCTAAGTTACCAGCCTTGGACATCAGAGTTCATGAGGTTTTTCAGTTGGATTCAAATAGTTTAAAGACCAAATATGATCACACATGTATTGTATCATATGAGGGATTTCTAAAAAGCACAAGAGCTTTCCATAACTCAACCTGAGCAGGGAGATATGATCCCCTCAAAATCACCATTTCCAACTGTCTTGTACAAGACAGAATTTGGTATTTTGCTCGATTTGGAAAAATTGGACAACTCCAAGCCTTGTCATCCATTTGGACACATTAGAGGATAAAACAAAAGGGGAATGATCTGATGCCCAGGCCTCCCAAGTCCAAGAATCTACAAATAGCCATAACAAACCTAAAAAGGCTAAAAAGTGCCAATACTCCAATTTTGTTTCAATGCATTCAATGGATGCATCAAGGTGGCATGAACTGAGGCAAACTTAACTGAATGAGTCAAGCCTTATCTCTTAACTAAAAGACCATAGGCCTGTGCTCTAACCTCAAGTCAATGGCTAGAGGAGACTTGAGATTCCATTTGATCCACATTGGCCACAGACCTGCTGCAGTTGCCACACACTATTGCTGCCAAAACAAACTTGACACACTATAAATAGAGCTTATTTGTGATCAGTTTGGGTACACCAAAGCACCCAAATTGATGTTTTCCTCAAAATCTCTTCTTCACTCCAATTTTGCCTTCTAACTCAAGTCACTATCGGATTTTTAGATTGAGAGTGATTCCAACTAAACCAATCACACACACACCTCATAAACATCATGTATGAGTGATCCATAACACAAAATCACATCTGGAACATCAAATTCCCAAAATCACCAGCCAATTGCTCAAGTTCTTGACAGAGTTACAGTTGAGGTACCACAACTAGTTCCGGCTCATTTCAATCCACTCCAAGCATTCAAACACATTCCTTGGCAACTAAGGAAGCTGTCCAAATCATTGGAACCAAGCTGAAACACCTCCATCATCAAACTCGATCACCAGCTGCAAGAGGTAGGCCTAAACCCTTCAAACTCTATGATCCATGCATCATGAATGAATTTTTGAGTTACCATCTTGTTTAGGCATGTATGTAGAGTAATAACCCTCAATCAATTGTAATGAATCCATCGTGTATAGAATTTCATTGTGTTCTGCTGAAATTAGGGTTCTTGCGGTTTTCTGTTGATTTCTTCCTCCATACTTAATATAAATGCAATTAATCTATATGGTTATGATCTTTGTTCAAAAACGAACAAGATTGGTACTTGAATCGTGCAAAACCATTGAGAAATCATGGAGAAAAGTGAGAAAACGTAAATCTGGAAAAAACAGGGGGCGCGGGCAAAAACCAAGTGTTCTTGGCGCCATAATTCAAATTTTTGAATTTTAGTTATTTTGTTTAATTAATTCAAAAATTAATTTCTCTCTGAATATTTGTGTTTTTGAATTGATTCTTTTTCTCAAAATTCACAAAAATGTGTAAATATTTTATTTTACAAAAAAATCCAATTTATATTTTTTTTTAATATTGTTAGAATTTTTGTAATTAATTTCATTTTTTTTAAACATTTTAAAATGAAATTCCCACTTTGATCTTTCAAAACCAATTGAATTTCAAACTTTCATGTGATTAAACATGATTTTTAAAAATATTTTTCAAAGTGTACAACTTGTTTTTGAATATATTTGATATTTTATCATTTATTATTTAAATTTCCTTTGAAAAATGACATTTTAATTTAAAATTAGGGTTTCCTCTCAATTTTAAATTTTCAAACACTTTTAGGCCTCTAATAGAGTGTAAGTCCCAACCCTTTTTGTAAATATAAAACCTTTTTGGACCTCAGTTGTTGTATAAGTCCCAATACGTTTTCAAAAATCTCGCGCGATCGTCGTTTCAAAACATTTTCATCTGGGCCTACCCTCGTGTTGTAAGTCCCATTTCTTTTCTTTTAAACAACCTTAGGCCTCTAATGGAGTGTAAGTCCCAACCCTTTTTGTAAATAAAACCTTTTTGGGACTCAGTCATTGTATAAGTCCCACTGTGTTTTCAAAATCTCGGCGCGATCGTTGCTTTCCAAAACAAAATCATCTGGGCCTCTCCCTGAGTTGTAAGCCCCATTTTGTTTCTTTTTCAAACACTTTTGGGCCTCTAATAGAGTGTAAGACCCAATCCTCTTTTGTACATAAATAATTTGGGCCTCACACATTGTATAAGTCCCGATACAATTTTCAAAATAACGGTGCGATCACTGTTATTTCTGGGCCTCTCCTTGAGTTGTAAGCCCTATCTCTTGTACAAAAATAAACTCTTGGGCCTCTAATAGAGTGTAAGACCCAACCTCTTTGTAAATACAATACCTTGGGCCTCAGACATTGTATAAGTCCCGATACCATTTTCAGATCAACGGTACGACTACTGTTTTTCATCTGTGCCTCTCCTAGAGTATAAGCCCCAATCTTCTTTTCAAAAAAAACTTCCTTTTGATTTAGGTTCAAATTCATAGTTGTTATAAAAACTTTCTTTAATTTCTTGAACAACTAACCATACAGCTGTTACAATGGAAGCTTGCTCGCCTGTAAGTTTTAAACAACTTTCTTTTACATACTTGCACACACACACACACACACACACACACACACACATATATATATATATATTTGTTTGTACTGGAAGCTTGCTCACCTGTAAGTCCTCCTACCCTCTTTTTACATACTTGTCTATATATATCTGTATATATATGCCTCTATATTATCTGCTTAGAGTTTTCCCCGGTAATTAGGTCTAGAACTAGATAAAGCCAGTGGTCACTCTTTCAACACAGTCAAAACTAGTTCCCCATAGGAATTCCAGATACAGTCTTGCCTTCTCTTGGGCTTAAACAATATGGAACAAAGAGAAAGGCACTATTCCCGGTGAAACTTTTCTCAGGCTGTCACTATTAGAAATTGTCAAAGAGATTCAGTTCCCCCAGAGAGGATTAATTCCCGGTGAAACCTCTCTTGAATTTCTTTAAACCCTAGAACTGTTCATTAAAGAAAAGATTATTCCTGGTGAAACTTTTCTTGAACTCTTCTTAAGTTTGGACCCACAGGCTTCCTAAAAGCATCCCCGCCTCCTCTTGGGCTTTGTACAAGGACCCTCCGGCTTCTTAGAAGTTCTCATGCCTTCTCTTGGGCTTAATACAAGGACCCTAAAGACCTCTTAAAGGTATAAGACATAACTTAGTCATCCTTTGTTAGAGCAACCTTTCTAAAGAATCAAAACCTCAGACCAATTTAGGGTTGATTATCATCCCTTAAAGCACCAGCCTCCTCTTGGACATCATACAAAGATAAACATTTTTTTATATATATACCAGTAGACTTGGACAGTCTAATCTCCTCTTGGATCTCAAAGACATTCTCAAGTTCCCTACAAACACAGGAGAAACCCTGGTCATTTAATCAATCTCAAGTAGAGTTAAAACCTCTATAGGTTTAAAAACTCAAACTTTCTTCCAAATTTCCCCAGCTAGGGTCAAATCACTACCAATAAACCTTTATCAGAATCTCAAGGCATCTGATATCTCAACTCTTCTGTAAATCCTCAGCAGGAGTTGATTCCCCATTTTGGACCTGCCTCTGGATCTCAATAGTCCTCAGCAGAAGCCAGCCTCCTCGTAGGCTTTGTATAATGATTTCCCTCAGCAGTTAACCTTAAAAGAACTCTCTTGTTGAGTCAACCCCCATAAGCACTCTCTTGTTGAGTCATTCTCTTTCTTTTCAGCCTCAATCTTGGGCTTTGTACAAGACACCATACAAACACTCTCTTGTTGAGTCATTCTTCTTTTTAGCCTCAATCTTGGGCTTCGTATAAGACATATATAAACTTTCTCCAGTAAGGTCAAAATCCTCATAACCTTCTCTTAAGCTCTGGATAAATATCTTCCCAGCAGAGTTAATCTCCCTATACAGAGTTAATCCTCTTTTCAGCCTCCTCTTAGGCATTGTATAATGATCTCCCTCAGTAGAGTTAGCCTCAATCTCGGGCTCTGTACAAATCAAATTATACTCTCCAGCTGAGTCAACCCCACTTTAGCCACAATCTTGGGCTTTGTACAAGACAGATAAAACCTCTCACCAGTAGAGTCAGTTTCCCCTTTTAGCCTCAATCTTGGGCTTTGTACAAGATACATACATGTATTCCCTAGTGGAATCAAAAAACCTTTTTAGCCTCAATCTTGGGCTTTGTACAAGACAAATAAAATATTTCCCCAGAAAAGTAAACTTTAGCCTCCTCTTAGGCTTTGTATAAAGATATCCCCAAAGAGTCAATTCTCTTTTCAGCTTCAATCTTGGGCTTTGTATAAGACAGATAAACACTCTCTTGTTGAGTCAGTCTTTTCTAGCCTCCTCTTAGGCTTTGTATAAGGACTTCCCCAGTGGAGTCAATCAATCTCTTAGCTTCAACCTTGGGCTTTAATCAAGGGACATACAAAAACCAAACATCACCTTAGAGGAAATCAAAAACCTCTCTGTAGGAGGATATTTCTCTGTATATCACACATCAAAACAAAAAAAATCAAATAAACCCTAATCCAAGATAACTGTTGTAAGTGGCACACTTGTTGATTCAAATATCCAAGCTGTAGTCCATCTCTTATCCTGGTAAACTCCCTCTTTCATCTAATTGCTGTAAGTGGCAAGCCTCTGGATTATTTACATCCATGCCACTGTCCCTCTCTTAGCATGAAAGATCGCTAAGGAAAAAATGGAATTGCTCAACACTGAGTTAAAGTTTTCTCCTTCAGGACAACACCCCTATAAAGGAAATTATGGCATTGCTGGATTCAAATATCCCAGTTAAAGTAATTCTCCTTTATAATCAGTCACTCAATAGTTGTGATAAACAGATGAGATGTCTCCCTTTAGAGATGACAAGTTCTCTCTCAGTCAAACCTTTTTAGCTTCAATCTTGGGCTTTGAACAAGACACAAATACTCAACTTTAGCTTCAATCTTGGGCTTTGAACAAGACACCAAAACATCTCTTTCCTCCCATAGAATAGGAGGAACTACAATTGCTCTGATTTCCCTGTTTCTTTAAAACGGGAATACATAGGCATAAGATTACGAAATCTTAGCGAGCATACCAATCAAAAACTTTAGGTCCAGTACCTTCACTCATCAAAAAAACCTCAAAAAACCCGAAATCAAACAAAAACTCTCTCTCTCTCTCTCTCTCTCTCTCTCTCTCAGACATCACCACAAAGAAGAAACTTTCCCATTTATAGATAAACACTAGTAAGTAGAAAACAGTAAGGATAATTGCTAACAACCTGTGGATAACCATATATAGGATGGGTAACTGATAACTCCCCATTGTATAACCTGACCCCGAACTCCCCGAATCTCTTAGCGTTTTTTTAGTTAAACATTCGCGTGCAAGGTTAGTTTTAGATAGCTTCCCTTTCCCTTCCAGCTTCACGGGATAAATAAAAATCAGAAAGTAGCACCCAACTCCCTACCATTGCGGTGAGGAGAAAACCATGGCGATAAGGTGGCCGCGTCACCGACAAAAATCGCACGCTACAGTTTGTAATTGATCCTTCTTATCTTTTGTATTTTAGACATAAGCATACAATGTAACAAGTAAAGTATCCTCAATGTAATGTCCTTTTAGTTGCAGTGCGAGTTTTTGCGTGGTTGCGAAGCACTATCGCTTTGGGGGTACTACAGTTCAATTCATTTTTTATCCTATTGAAGCTGATGAAGGAAGGGAAATAGATGTCTCCAATTAACCCTGCTTGCATACTGAGTTTGAACAGATGACTATTGGTTTACAGATGCTATAAAGATTGTGGGTCTCTCTTAGGTTATTTTGTTAAAAAAAACATTGTCTAGGCTATTGGTAGGATGTTAGGACTGATGCTTTTCGATTGATGTATGAAGGTACGGGATTTTGGGTTTTTGATTAGTATGCTCACTAAGATTTTTCAATCTTATGCCTACGTATTCCCGTTTAACGAAATAGGGAAATCAGAGCGATCGTAGTTCCTCCTATTCTATGGGAGGGAAAAGGTTGTTTTGGTGTCTTGTTCAAAGCCCAAGACGTGAAGCTAAATGTGGTTTGTATCTTGTTTAAAGCCCAAGATGTGAAGCTGAAGGGTTTATTTGTATCTTGTTCGAAGCCCAAGATGTGAAGCTAAAGGGGTTTGACTTTAGAGCGAATTTGTCATCTCTAAAAGGGGGGGGATATTTGGTCTGTTTGTCACAACTGTTGGGTGACTGGTTATAAAGGAGAATTACTTTAACTGGGATATGTGAATCCAGCAATGCCATAATTTCCTTTATAGGGGATTTTTAACCTGAAGGAGAAGACTTTAACTCAGTTTAGAGCAATGCCATCTTTCCTTAGGAATTTCTCATGCTAAAAGAGGGACAGTGGCGCGGATGTAAATAATCCAGAGGCTTGCCGCTTACAGCAATTTAGATGAAGGAAAAGGAGTTGTTGATGTTTGTATACTGTGAACGAGGCACAGATTTTGATGCTAAAAGGTTGATTGACTCAACCGGGGTTTTCTTATACAAAGCCTAAGAGGAGGCTATTGACCCAACAAGATGGAGCTTTTAGGTGTTTCGTACGAAGCCCGAGAGAGAGGCTAAAAGGGTTGACTCAACAAGAGAGTGCTAACCAGTGACTGACTCAATAAGAGAGTGCTTTTTATATGTGTCTTGTACGAAGCCCAAGATGGAGGCTAAAAGGTTTTGACTCCACATGAGGGTCTTTTATACTCAACAAGAGAGTGGTTTTGTATCTTGTACGAAGCCCGAGATAGAGGCTGAGAGGGAAGTGACTCAACAAGAGAGTCTTTTATACTCAACAAGAGAGTGATTTGGTATCTCGTACGAAGCCCGAGGTGGAGGCTAAAAGTGGGTTGACTCAACAAGAGAGTCTTTTATACTCAACAAGAGAGTGTGAAAAGGTTAGCTCCGCTGGGGAGAATCATTTGTACAAATCCCAAGAGGAGGCTAATGTGCTGGTGACTGTTTCAGTTTAGTGACAGGTCCAGTATGTTGGATAAAAGAGAAAATCAGTTCTTATAAAGGGAACGATTAAAGGTATTGTTGTGCTTTGGGATTGATCAGAGGATCAGGGTTATTTCCCGTTCTTTAAGGAAACGAAAAATCCAAAGGGGTATTGAGACTGTCCAAGTCTACTGGTGTTTTGAGAAATCGATTCTCGGATAGTGAATGATCTTTGTATGATGCCCAAGAGAAGCCGGATACATTAAGGGATGAAGGTCAACCTATTAACAGGTCTGACACTTGACTCAGAAAAGACATGAGAGCTTTTAAGAAGCCGAAGGGTCCTTGTACAACGCCCAAGAGGAGGCGGGGATGCTTTTAAGAAGCCTGTGGGTACCCAAACCCCGAGAAGTTCAAGACATGTCATTCACCGAGAATAGATCAAGCCAGGAAAGTCCAAGAATTTGGAAGAAACTCAAGAGATTCCATTCACGGAGAAAAGATCATCTCTGGGGAATTAGAGTTTCTTTGACGATTTCTAAGGGTGACAGTGTGAGAAAGGGTTCACCGAGAATGCTGCCTTTCATGTCTCCATATTGTTTAACCCTAAGAGGAGGGAAGACTGTGTCTGGTAATCCTATGGGGATCTAGTTTTGTTTGTATTTAAGAGTGACCAACAGGGCTTTACCTAGTGCTAGACGTAGTTGCCGGGGAAAACTCTAAATAACTATACTAGTATTACACAGTGGATATATGACGAGTATATAAAAGTTTGTGAAAGGAGACTTACAGTGAGCAGCCCCACAATACAGTTTTATATATATATATATATATATATATATGAAAGCGGGTAAACACTTACTCGGTTGTAGAGCTTCCATGCTGTTTGGTTAGTTTGTTCAACAAAGAAAGCTTTGATAACAATATTATATTCAAAATCATAGGAGAAAGTTCTTTGAAATGATTGTTGGAGCTTACAGCTCAAGGAGAGGCCCAAGGTTTTATCAGTGATTGCACTATTATTTTGTACAGGGACTTATACAAGTGACTGAGGCCCAAAAAGGTTTTCTGTACAAAGGGATGGGTATTACACTCTCGCAAGAGGCCCAAAGGTGTTTAAAGAGAAAGAATGGGTCTTATAACACGAGGGTAGGCCCAGGTGATTTTTTTTTTTTGAATTGGCGATCGCGCTGAGGTTTCTTTACCGTACTGGGTCTTATACAATGCATTGAGGCCCAAAAAAGTTTTGGTTAAAAGGGGGTTGGGTCTTACACTCTAATAGAGGCCCAAAGGTTTATTTTTATATAAGTGGTGGGGCTTACAGCTCAAGGAGAGGTCCAAGGTTATTTGTTTTGAAAACGGCGATCGCGCCAAGGTTTTTGAAAGCACAGTGGGTCTTATACAATGACTGAGGCCCAAATATTTTGGTTTCAAAAATGGGTTGGGTCTTACACTCTATGAGAGGCCCAAAAGTGTTTAAAGATGGGTCTTATAACTCAAGGAGAAGCCTAAATATTTTTGTGAAAAAGGCGACGATCGTGTTGAACCTTTTAACGGTATCAGGACTTATACAACACACTGAGGCCCAAAAAGGTTTGTATTTACAAAGGGTTGGGTCTTACACTCTACCAAGAGGCCCAAAGGTGTTTGAAAAAGATTTGATGAGGGTTGAATTGATCAAAACCCTAATTTGTTTTCAAAATATATTTTAATTGAATAAAAATTCAATTAAAATGATCAAAATTGTTAAACATGTGGAAAACAAATTGTGATCTTGGATTAATGGTTCAAAAATTATGTTTCTATTCACAAAATGATTGGAAATCACTAAAATTTGAAAAATCAAGAGGGAGAAAATATTTTAAATGTCAAAAACAATTAAAATATTAATTCTTTACAAAAATGTCAAGTATATGAAATAAATAATATTTTTTGGATTTTTTGGGAAAATAAAATATTTTAACATTTTTGTGAATTATTAAAAAAAGAATCAACTTAAAATCATTAAAACTCAGAGAGAAATTAATTTTTGAATCAATTAAATAAAATCACAAAAATTCAAAAATTCAAATGTTCAAAAATGGCGCCAAGAACATGGCAAGAACACGCGCCACCCTCTGTTTATGCAGATTTGTGTTTTCTATCCAATCTCACTGAATACTTGATGATATCATGCAATCTACATATCAATCTACTCGTTTTCACCTCACGATCATGTCTATGGTCTTTAATTTCATTTATTTTAAACATGGAATAAGAAATCAAAGAGAAACCTCAAGAACCCCAAAACTTGCATGAAGGTTCAAAAATTCCATACACGATTCAAACAAAGCAATTGATTGAGGGAAAACACTCTATGCATGATTATGAACATATGGCCAAATTATTGTGCAACAAAAAATGCATGGATCATAGAGTTAGAAGAGCTCATGCTTACCTCTTGCAGCTGGTGATCGTGTTTTGTGTTAGAGGTGTTAAATCTTGGTTCCAAGGATATGGACAGCTTCCTTAGGTGCTATGGAGTGTGTCTGGATGCTTGGAATGAATGGAAATGATCTGGAACTTGAGATGGTACCCCAATTGCAAATCTGTCAAGAACTTGAGCAATTGGCTAGTGATTTTGTGATTTTGGTGTTCCAGATGTTGTGTGAGTGTTTGGATCACTTCTATATGATGTTTATGAGGTGTGTGTGTGTGTGATTAGTTTGATTGGAATAGCTCTCAAACTTAAAACCCAATAGTGACTTGCTTTGGAAGGCAATTTTGGAGTGAAAGAAGAGATTTTGAGGAAAGCATCTGTTAGATGGCTTTGGTGTACTCAAACTGATCATAAATGAGCTCTATTTATAGTATAGCAAGTTTGTTTTGCAAGAAATAGTGAATGGCAACTACTGCATAGGTTTGGCCAATGCTGATCAATGAGAATCCAAGTCTTCTCTAGCCATTGACTAGAGGTTAGGGCACAGGGTGCTGGTTCCCTTGGTCTTGGATAAGTCTTGATTGAATTTAGTTGGAAATGGCTCAGTCCATGCCACCTTGGTGCATCCATTGAATGCTCCAAAACAAAATTGGAGTTTTGTCCCCTCTTTAGGGATTTCTAGGTTTGGCATGCTATTTTTTGTTCCAAGGACTTGGGAGGCTGATGGATCAGGGTTTGTCCCTCCTTGGTCTCCCCTTGAGGTGTTCAGATGGATAAGTGTGTTTGTCATTTGCACAATTTTGGTAACTCGAGCAAAATGCACAAATCTGCCTTGCTTTGACAGTTTTCAGCAAGGCATGTTGCCATTGTCATATCTCATGGCTCAAGTGGAATTTGATGGAGTTCTTGGCCATTTTGGAAAGCCCTCATATGATACAACAATTGTTTGATCATAATTGGTTTTGATACTTTTTGGATCCAAGTGAAAAATGCCCCTACATTTGGAAAAAAGTGAAGGCAGATTCTGACTTAGTGAAAAATTCACTAAGTGTAGGAAAAAAGTGACATTTTCACTTTTTGTGATTTTGATCATTCCATAACTTAAAATCCATGAGGAACAGGAAGGAGTTATGTTTGAAGCTTTTGTAGAGGGCCATGAGAGCTACAAATCCAGCTTTGAATAAGGAAAAATGGTCTTGTGGTTTAGGAGTTATGATCCTCCAAAGTTGGTACCCTAGCCACTTTGTTCCATAACTTAGAAAAATTTCTAAGTTTTTATGGTTACCCCTTTTACAAGTTATCCCACTTTTCTTGATTTTTCTTGATGAATGATGATTCCAATCACACATTAACATCATTTTAGGGTTAAGGAACCATAATTGTGAAAAATCTCAAAAAGTCAAAGTTTGACTTTTGTGCACAGTTGACTTTTTATCAAATGAATTCCAAACTGTGCGATCCTCTATGAAATCAAGTCCTTGACCTAAATCAAACTTAATGGATTTATTTCATAGGTGTTATAGGGTGTATTAAATCATGTCCCAAGGTTTGGGAGCATGTCTTGGTCAAAAGTCAAAGGCACTGTTGACTTTTTCCTCAAAACCCTAATTGTGGTTCCGATGCAATTGAACCTTGTTGCTCAAGCTTCTTAGACCAATCCATTGTTGTAAATGGATCAATATGGTGTATTGAGACCCTAAAATCCTCCTTTGAGGTCTTGGCTCATGTTTTGTCCCAAAAGTCAACTTAGGGGTGAATTAGGTCAAGAAACCCTAATTCCTGATTTTTGGTGAATGCATCCCCTGAGGCTAAATTGACTTGATGATTGGGTCCATGAGGTTCCATGGGGTATATTAGGTTATGCTTTGAAGCATTGGCTCATGCCCAGAGAAAAATTCCCATCTAGAGGCCCTGGTCGACCAAAACCCTAATTTGGTGACACTGGCGATCTTGAGGCTTGATCCACTCAGAATGTTGCAGCCTTGTGCTTGATTCTTGAAGTGGGAGTCCTCTTGATCCTTTTTGGATGTTTGAAAGGTTTAGACAAGTTGAAGATTATGTCATTCCTTGATTGATCCTTTGTCTAAAGCTCTGAGAGGGCTTGAAACCCTAATTTTGATTGTAGTGGATGCTCACCCATCTTTGGGGAGACTAATGAGGTATGATGGCCCATCCATATTGTGATGATGATTTGCACAATGATGGGAAATCTTAGTGGTCAAAATTTTGGGTATGACAGATGCCCCTATTTAATCTTCTTGGACCCGGAGGTGTGAATGGCGAAGGTATTCGGGCATTCGGGGTGCAAGAGGATTAAATATCGGAATACCCGAAATTTTGATGGTGGTTCACGCATCCTTATTCTTTTGCTAAGAAATGATGCTTAGAAAAGGTAAAAACTTCCCCTCAATCCTGGTCTTCAGCCAAGGAACTGGTCTTAGTTTCTGAAATAAACTTCCCCTCGATCCTGGTTTCCTACCAAGGAATCTGGTCTCAGTTTCTGATATAAACTTCCCCTCGATCCTGGTTTCCTACCAAGGAACTGGTCTTAGTTTCTGAAATAAACTTCCCCTCGATCCTGGTTTCCTACAAAGGAATTGGTCTCGGTTTCTGAAATAAACTTCCCCTCGATCCTGGTTTCCTACCAAGGAACTGGTCTCAGTTTCTGATATAAACTTCTCCTCGATCCTGGTTTCCTACCAAGGAATCTGGTCTCAGTTTCTGATATAAACTTCCCCTCGATCCTGGTTTCCTACCAAGGAACTGGTCTTAGTTTCTGATGTGAACTTCCCCTCGATCCTGGTTTCCTACCAAGGAACTGGTCTCAGTTTCTTTTGTCAATAAACTTTCTTGACAAGGGACGCTATTTGTAGCGGTTTTCCTCAAACTTCTCGCCGAATTTTCGTGGGGAGATGCCATTTGAGTGGAAAAAGTTTTGATGTCAGACTTGCTGGGGACCCCATCCGTCTGAGCTGTAGAGGTACACAAACTTCTCTATTTGGAGACGTCATTTGTCGACTTTATTGGGGAAAACGAGTCTCTTGAGAGACTGCTTCCGCTTGGGGATATTACATCATACTTTTCTCGAGGTCTTCTCGGAGAAATTCCATATGATGTGATCCAATTTTGAGGTGCCGATAACTTTGTTAACATTGACTTTCTAGAGAGAAGAACCAATGTGCTGCTGAGAGTCTTCGGCTAAGAGGCTACCTCTGGGGATTTTCCTTAATCCGGGAAAGTGAAGACATCATCTTTAATGGCGAAGAGTGTCGTTTATTGAATGTTTTCTTGCCTTTTCAGAGGTTCAAGTTATCAAAGTGGTCAAGGGCCGGCTTCAATCCAGAAATAAACTGGAGGCGAGGTTGCTCAGGCGCGACATTTCTTGACAGGGAAAGAACTGACAATTCGACCGAGAGGACTTTTATCACTAGGGAACAAGACCGACTAGAGTGATAGTGATGCAATACAAATATGAATGTAAATCAATAATGCATGATGCATGTATGTATATGCTGACAAAACTGACATGACATACAGATTAGTAGATGAACGCGACTGGATACTCGGCCACAGTGGGGGATGAAAAGTATCACTGGTTCAAAATAGAAATTCTGCCTTGCTTAGGAGAAGTAGTCCATGTGGGGGGAACAACCGTTGACCAGGCTTAGGAGATGAGAACTCAGCCGAGGATGTCAGATGGAGTATTCGTATCTGACATAACTGATCCTTCGTTCAGGCGCACTGGTTTAGAAGGAGTACTTTGATTCTGCACTTTGAAGCTCGATTACTTCTGGCGAAGCAATCGATGTTCTTTCGATGTTCAACAGTCGAAATAAATTGCCATCTTTATTTTAAAAGAAGAAAAATTTTATCAAGTAAATTCATTTTTGTTTTATTTCAAGAATCGTTGATCATGTTAAAATGTCGTTCTGTAAAGCTAAAACAAATAAGAATTGCATACAAAAGCACAAGGGCTCAAATTTTATTGATAGGATGGAAATCGGCCAAACGCGTGATTCCGTAGAGTATTTACAAAGTTAGAAAATTGTAATTTAAGGGAAAAGGGTTACATTGAAACACAACGACCACTATCCTTCTACCAACTTTGAATTCGGGGCATCCTGAGCTTCTGTCGAAGATGACCGTGATTGGAGTTTTTCTTCTGATGGATGGCATTACCGCTGAGGAGTTGAACTAATTAGACGTAGTTACTTGCCATGAATCCCTAATTTTTGCCTGGATCGTACTTTGAGATTTCCAATCCACCGGGATGATTTTTTTTTATTATGTCTCTAACTTTTGCCTGGACCGCCCTTTCGGGTTTTCAATCCACCGAGACATTTTTATTTTTATTTTTATTTAGGAGAAGTATTTCTTGACTACGTCAACATTTGTGGGGTAGGTAAATTCCTCTCCGTCCATGGTTGCAAGTCTCAAGGCACCGCCTGAGAAAGCTTTCTTGACCACGTAGGGGCAGTCATAATTCAGAGTCCATTTGCCTCGAGGATCAGTGAGAAATGATTGTATCTTTTTTAGCACAAGGTCTCCTTTCTTGAAGATGCGAGGTCGAACCTTTTTGTCAAACGCCTTCTTCATCCTCTATTGATACAACTGACCGTGGCATAGTGCCGTTATTCACTTCTCTTCGATCAGGTTCAGTTCATCGTGTCTGCTTTGACACCATTCAGTCTCTGTTAGCTTAGCTTCCATCAATATCCTGATCGATGGGATCTCTACTTCGATGGGGAGCACTGCCTATATGCCATATACTAGAGAGAAAGGGGTTGCCCCTGTTGAAGTGCGGGCAGATGTGCGATAACCGTGAAGAGCAAAGGGTAGCATCTCGTGCCAGTCTTTATAGGTTACAACCATCTTCTGAACGATCTTTTTGATGTTCTTATTAGCCGCTTCTACCTCTCCGTTCATCTTGGGTTGGTAGGGAGATGAGTTATGGTGTTCGATCTTGAACTCAGCACACAACTCCTTCATCATCTTATTGTTCAAGTTAGATCCATTATCAGTAATGATCTGGCTCGGAACACCATAACGGCAGATGATAATGTTTTTGATGAATCGGACCACTACCTGTCGGGTTACATTGGCGTATGACGCTGATTCGACCCACTTGGTGAAGTAATCAATGGCTACCAGGATGAACCGATGTCCGTTTGAAGCCTTGGGCTCAATCATGCCAATCATGTCGATTCCCCATATGGAAAAAGGCCATGGGGAAGAGAGAACTTTGAGATGGGTAGGCGGTACATGGATTTTGTCTGAGTATATCTGACACTTGTGACACTTCCTCATGTACTTGTAGCAGTCGGACTCCGTGGTCAACCAATAGTACCCTGCTCTTAGAATTTTTCTCGCCATCGCGTGTCCATTGGCATGAGTGCCAAAGGATCCTTCATGAATTTCTTTTATCAGCATGTCTGCTTCTTGTCTGTCTACGCATCGGAGCAAGACCATGTCAAAATTTCTCTTATAGAGTGTATCACCGCTTAGGAAGAAACTGGCTGCCAGCCTTTTGAGGGTTTTCCTTTCTTTCCTTAGTGCCCCAGGTGGGTACTCTTGTTTCTGAAGGAAGCATTTGATATCGTAATACCAAGGTTTGTCGTCTATGACTGCTTCAATCGTGAAGATGTAAGCGGGCCTTTCAAGGCGCATTATGTCGATCTTAGGTAGGTCGTTCCATTGACCTACACTAATCATGGAAGAGAGAGTAGCTAATGCATCAGCCATGTGATTCTCATCATGAGGGATGTGATGAAACTCGATTCTGTTGAAGAAGGGTAACAACTTTCTTGCGTAATCTTTGTAATGAATCAATCCTGATTGGTATGTGTTCCAATCTCCTTTGATTTGATTGACGACCAAAGCTGAGTCACCATATACATCCAAGTTCTTGATCCTCAAATCAATTATTTCTTCGAGACCCATGATACAAGCTTCGTATTCGGCCTCGTTGTTTGTGCACTCGAATATAAGCCTGGCAGTGAAAGGAATGTGGGTACCCAGAGGTGTTATGATGATTGCCCCAATTCCATTTCCGTAATGATTGACAGCTCCGTCAAAGATTAGTCCTCATTGGGAACCTGGTTCTGGCCCTTCACTGGGTAGCGGTTTATCGCAATCTTTCATTTTCAAATACATGACATCTTCGTCCGGGAAGTCAAACCCGATTGATTCCTTATCGTCAATCGGTTGATGAGCCAAATGATCGGCTAAAATACTCCCTTTAACAGATTTCTGAGCGTGGTACTCGATGTCGTATTCTGATAGCAACATCTGCCAACGGGCGATTCTTCCCGTGAGAGCAGGCTTTTCAAATACGTACTTGATTGGATCCATTTCTGAGATCAACCAAGTAGTGTGACGAATCATGTACTGGCGAAGACGTTTGGCTGTCCAAGCCAAAGCGCAACAAGTTTTCTCAAGCATAGTGTACCGAGTCTCGCAGTCGGTGAATTTCTTGCTCAAATAGTATATGGCAGACTCTTTTATTTTTGTTTCGTCTTGTTGGCTAAGCACACAACCCATTGAGTCCTCTAGGACTGTGAGGTAAATGATCAGTGGTCTTCCTTCCACTGGAGGTGTTAGAATTGGTGGGTTCAACAGGTATTCCTTAATACTGTTGAAGGCGGTTTGGCAGTCTTTTGTCCAAACGCAGTCCTGATTCTTTTTGAGTAATTTGAAAATTGGCGTGCATGTCGCGGTCTTGAGGAATATGAATCTGGAGATGTAGTTCAAACGTCCCAGGAATCCTCTGACTTGTTTTTCAGTTTTCGGAGAAGGCATTTCTTGAATGGCCTTGACCTTGTCAGGATTAACCTCAATTCCTTTCTGGCTGACGATGAACCCTAAGAGTTTCCCTAAACGGACACCGAACGTGCATTTGTTGGGATTCAAGTGGAGTTTGTACTTTCTCAACTGCTCGAATAGTTTTGACAGGTGGGTCACATGCTCCTCTTCTGTTTTAGATTTTGCAATCATATCATCGACATATACCTCGACTTCTTTGTGTATCATGTCATGAAACAGAGTAGTCATGGCCCTTTGATAGGTTGCCCCGACGTTTTTCAAACCGAACGACATTACCTTGTAACAAAAGCTACCCCATGGGGTAATGAATGAAGTTTTCTCCATGTCTTTCGGCGCCATCTTAATTTGATTATAGCCCGAGAATCCATCCATGAAGGAGAAAACTTTGAACTTTGCTATACTGTCTACCAGCATGTCAATGTGTGGTAAAGGAAAGTCGTCCTTTGGACTAGGCTTGTTTAGATCTCTATAGTCGACACACATTCTGACTTTTTCGTCCTTTTTTGGAACTGTTACGATGTTGGCTAACCATTGAGGATATTCTGACGTGGCGAGGAAACCCGCGTCAATCTGTTCCTGTACCTCCTCTTTGACTTTGATGGCCATGTCCGGGTGAGTCCGTCTCAACCTTTGTTTTACTGGTGGACATTCCGATTTTAATGGTAAATGATGTTCCACGATGCAGGTATCCAACCCTGGAATGTCCTGATAGGACCAAGCAAACACATCAGGAAATTCTCTGAGAAGCTTTGTCAGACTCTCTTTAGCAGTTGGACTGAGCAGTGCCCCAATCCTGATTTCTTTTCTCTCTTTTTCTGAACCTACGTTGATCGTTTCCAATGGCTCTTTGTGAGGTTCAATGTACCTTTCCTCTTGTCGGAGTAATCGGGAGATCTCTTCTGGAATTTCGTTGTCAAATTCTTCTTCACCCCCAAATACCGGGAACTCAAAGTTGGGAGAAGGTATTGGATCGTATGTTTCAATGGGGTTTAAAATAAGCAATTTGCATGACGGTATGATTTGTGTTTAGAAGAGATAGAGAAAATGCAAGTGTGTGCAGTGTATTTTTTTTTGAAAAACTGCTTGTTTATTTTGAATTATTTTTTAGGATTACCATTTTCTAAGAAAAGCGAAAAGAGAAAACAACAATTAATGCGGAGATTACAGAACAACGTTATTTTATTTATGAACAAGTCGATTCTTGAAACTACAGCCCCATAAAACAAAACTCTGTCGCTTTGGGCGAAGCGAAGAGGGAAATTTACAGAAAGTGAGCCCTATCAAAACATTCGTTTCACCTGGGCAGGGTGAAAGGTTAAAGACGGCAATTACTTTGACTTATGAACAATCTTCGGAACATCGACAACAACCCATTGGCGGCGAACTCCTCGGTGAATCACAAAGTCTGGTACTTTCCTTGATTTGTCTTTAGAAATGACACTAATTTTTGGCGGAGCAGGATCATTGGAATCTGTCTCCCAGGCAGAGTTGTCGTAGGAGGATTCCTCTGTTGTATTTTGCATAGTATTCGTGCTCTCAGGTAAATCTCCCCATCCAGTTGGCTGGATGTCTTCGAGCCTGATATGAGAGCTTTCGGGAGCGGTGTACTTAACCATGAATTCAAATTTTCCACTTGGTTGTCCTAAGGTGTCCCACACTTATTTGGAACTGGAGGAGTCATCTCTCTCGATGACGTTGACCTCAAGAAAAGCATAGTTGATGAGTTCTAGTTCGGCAAGCTTTGCCAATTCATCGTCGTACTGGATATTTTCTGAATGACCTGAATGTTGATCCCATGACATGGTGGGGACGTGGGTATTCTGTTTAATGACGCTTAGTTGATTTTCATTGTTCGGCTGATTTTCTTGTCCCAAGTCTCCTGGGTACGGTTGCCAAATAGGCAGGCCATCCATTGGGCCGTAATAGTCGTGGTCAAAGTTGTCTTTCATCAGAGTGTCCTCCTCTAATGAGTTTGGTGGAGCACGGCATCCTTCAGGATCACAATCTCCGTATATCATTTCAACGTCTGACCTCGATATAAATCTCGGACTTTGTGCGGGATAGAAAAATGGCGTAGGCACCTCTTCCTGAGACATTTAACCGTCCTCGTTGAGATAGGACTTCCGTTCCTCATCCATATCGGAGGAATCTCCCTCGTTGATAGTATAGGCTGTTTGAGGCACTGGGTGAAGGAAACCTCCACTGTGGAAAAAGTCCTGAATGGGATGAAGACTTTCTTCGTTAGCAGTTGTCTAGGTGTAGGTTGCAGAAAAACCAAGACCCTTCTTTGCTTTATTATCAATAGGAATAACAAGTTGTCCCCATCCTTTTGCGTTGCTATTCTCGATCACTTCGAGAGCATCTTTGTATGAGGAAATCGATGTTCCTTTTTTCTGATTGATTCTCATTGCTCACCGACAGTGCTTGGAACTGAGTTCCAACAACCTCCTTGGGTTCTACACAAGTAGATAATGACAATTTTCTTACGAGCAAGGCTTGTTCTCCACAAACCGTGACGAGTTGATCATTCTTGACGAACTTCAGTTTCTGGTGAAGCGTCGAAGTGACCGCCCTAGCCTGGTGTATCCAAGGTCTTCCTAATAAGCAACTGTATGTTGCCCGGATGTCCATGACCTGGAAAGTAATTAGGAAAGTGTGAGGACCGATAGTTATGGGAAGGTCGACTTCGCCGATAAATGCTTTCCGAGACCCGTCAAATGCTTTGACGATGACCTCACTGCCCCTCATTAGGGGTCCTTTGAATGATAGTCGCATTAAAGTGGACTTTGGCATAACGTTGATGGTCGATCCTGTGTCTACCAGTACGCTGGCTAAAGCATCGTCCTGGCAGTTAACTGTGATATTGAGCGCCATGTTGTGACTTTTGCCCCCTCTGGCAAATCCTCATCACTGAATCCTAAGTTGTTGCAGGAAGCGATGTTAGAGATGATACTATCGAACTGTCGTATTGACGCATCCTGTTCCACAAAGGCCTACTATAAGACTTTCTGTAGAGCCTCTCTGTGGGCTTCAGAACTGAGTAAAAGTGATAGCACTGAGATCTTTGAAGGAGTTTGTAACAGCTGATCAACAATGTTGTATTCACTCCTTTGGATGAGCTTCAGCATCTCATCATTATTTTTCGAAAGGTCGGGATTACTGGATGGACCGACTGGCAGATTAGGAGCTTCTGGCTAAAGTTCCTTTTCTTTGTTAGGTTCTCCAACTTCTCGGTTGAAGATTCGACCACTCCGTGTTACTTGACTGATGTCTGCAATATTCACGATGGAGGGTAATGGAATTTCCTTTCCATTCTCAATTATTGTTGCACCGTATTTATAAGGGATCGCCTTAGATGATTCATACGGTAATGGTCCTGGTAGATAGATAACTACAAGAGCCTTCTGATTTTTCTGACTGTCGTAAGTAACTTTAATCAGTTCTTGGCTAAGAACCTTTGATTCGTCCAGTAGAGGGATGATGGTACAAACATCCTTAGTCCTCTCAGGATCAGAGATTACAACCACATCTTTGATTTGATCAGCGAAGTAGTCTGGCGTCCAGTTGATTGGCTCGGAACTCGGACACGGGTGAATCTCTTTACGATCTAACTGACCTTGAAGGGCTGCTCGCACAAGGTAGCATCCTTGGTTACTCTCCGAGCAGACTCTACAACGTTCATAGTTGTGTGGTGGCACCTGGCCACGCTCGCTTTGAATGCAGTGCAACCTTACCAGGTTTGTTTCCATAGATCGAACATCCTGACTTTGACGCCGAGTAGGGTTTCCATTAAGCACACTGATTTGTTGCATGTCTTCATCCATATAGATTGGAAGCCACCAGTTGTTTAATAAGTGTTGTAAAGTTCTCTAAACGAGAGCGCACCCTTGGTTATTCTCACTGCATACTTTACAGTTCTGATAATTATGTGAAGTGAGAAAACCGAGTTGGACCTGCCTGGCATGTAACTTTACCAAGATGGAATTCATCAGACGAATATCGAAGATTTAAATCATGTTGATCTGGTAAGGATTTCTATCATGGTAGTCCTGGATCCATCCAAGATCCATCTGACGCTGGAGGGTCTCTTGTACAAAAGAGCATCCCTGTTTGTTTATCGAGCAAGTCAGACAGGAATTATAATCGTGCCGCGGCAGATTATTATACTGGCTTTGCCTTGAGTGCATCGCCACCAAGTTGACATTCATTGCACGGATGTCGTGGTTCTGAATGATGTTGAAATTCGTATAGGTCATGTTGACTCCACGAACTCGATGCTCTTGGATCCATCCGAGATCCAATTGTTCCTGTAGAGCTGATTGCACCACAGAACATCCCTGATTATTCTTAGAGTAGATATCACACTGGTGATAGTTATGAGGTGGCACATGGCCATATCCGCTCTGTCTACAAAGCATCTTAACCAAGTTGGCCCTTAATAAGAGTACATCATGAATTTGATAGATGTTGTTAGACTCCCCCTCTATCAAATTGACTGCAGCTTTCTCATGTTGAGGCAGCGGGTTTGTGAGAACATTAGGATTCGTATCTTTGAAAGATAAGACCCCGCTCCTAACAAGCTTTTGTACGTCGGATTTGAAACTGAGACAGTTTTCTATGTTATGCCCTGGTCCTTCTTGATGATAAGGACAAGTCTGATCTGTTTTGAACAAAAAAGACAGATTTTCCGGTACTGTAAGAGGAGACTTAGTTTGGACATGCCCCTTGACCAGTAATAATGGAAACAGTTTTGCATACAACATCGGTATAGGGTCAAAACCTGGTGGTCGCGTTGTACGGTTATTGTTATATGGAGGACCAGTCTGCTGAAGAGACTGTTGTGTCCTTTGCTGAAGTTGCTGTTGAATTGGTTGGCTCTGGGCAACCTGAGGTTGATACGTAGGAACAGGCGCGGGATTGATAGCAGGAGTTATAGTTGCTAATGGTTGGTAACGCCGCCTTTGCTTTCCGAGAGAGATATTCCCGATATCTTGCTCTTTTTTCTTAGGGAGAGCACTACCGTATCGTTTCGTACTACTTGATGATCCAGCATCTTTAACCAAACGTCCTTCCCGGACTGCTTCCTCAAGACGAACTCCCATGCCCACCATCTCGGTGAAGTCACTGGGCGCACTGGCAACCATCCTGTCGTAGTAAAATGAACTTAAGGTCTTTAAGAAGATCTTTGTCATCTCTTTTTCCTCAAGAGGTGGAGAAATCTGAGCGGCAATTTCACGCCATCTCTGAGCTTACTCCTTAAAGGTTTCCTTGTCCTTTTGTGACATCGATCTGAGTTGATCTCTGTCCGGTGCCATGTCCAAATTGTATTTATATTGTTGAACGAAAACAGCGCCAAGATCTCTGAATGTGCTGATCGTAGCGCGGTTTAAACCCATGTACCATTTTAATGTGGGACCGGTTAAACTATCCTGAAATTAATGAATCAGTAGCTCCTGGTTCTTTGTCTGAGCTGACATTCGCCGAGCGTACATCACCAAATGGCTCTGAGGGCAAGAGTTACCCTTGTACTTTTCAAAGTCGGGCACTTGGAACTTGTGTGGAACTTTCACATTGGGGACCAAGCAGAGGTCCGTGACGTCCTTTCCAAATAGATCCTGACCGCGAAGGGCCTGCAGTTCTTTCTGCATCTCCAGGAATTGTTCCTGGAACTCATTCATTCTGTTGAACATGCTGTCGTTTCCACCAGAAGGTATCTGTGGAATCTGTCCTTCCGGGACAGTGTGTACCACGGGTGGTGGTATAGTCATTATGGTCGAGACTCTTGGTGCCTCCCGAAGTTTGTAACCTTCAGGAGTTACTGTCATGCCCCTGGCATCTTCGCTTTCCCGAAGTTTGTAACCTTCAGGCCCAGTGGTTCCTGCTGCGGTTCCCTGATCTTCAGCAATCGGCGAAACATATCCTTCCGGGATATAGTTGAGTGGCATGCCCCAGGGACGATCTTTCGGCATTTTGTACCTAGGATCATACTTCTCCACTATGGGCGTTGATGTGATCTCTGAGATCACAATTCTTTGTTGTTGCATCTGAGCTTCTACTAGAGCTTGCATGTCGTTATGAAGCTTTCTCAGATCCTCTTTCAGAGTGTCGATCTCTTCTCTCAACTCTCTGTTCTCTTCCTCGAGATCATCCATCTTTTTTTGACGATTGGCCCGAGTATTGTACGAATGAGACAGTTTGACTCTAGAATCGAGATGCAAACGTGAGATTCGTAGGTAAGAAGAATGCGTTTATGAGAATGATGAATGCAATGATTATTAATTATTTTTGTTTATTCAAAGTAAACTTCGACAATTAGATTACAAATATTGAACATTGGGGAAACCCCGTTTTATTGAATTCAAAGGATTGCGAAAATGGAAATACAGTAGATTACAAAGTGCTGAAAAAGGAAATCTAAACTAATGGATCCTGAGTCCTCTATGAAGAGAGCTCAAGTGCTGGTTTGGGTGCTTTCCTTTTCTTTGACCGGGGCTCTTGGGCCTTTGTCGGGTTGTCATTCCTTTGCCAAGTGAAAGGAGCAAGCAAATTCCTTTGGTCATCTTGGTTTTCTACAGCATGCTGCTCTAAAATCTCAATCAGAGCATCTTTTTCTCTTAACAGTTGTTGTATTTTCTTGCACTCCACATTAAGAATACGGTACTTGTTCCTCCAAGACCTCTTCTCCTACTGAACTTTGCTGAGAGTAACCTGAAGTTTTTCCGTCTCAGACATGAAATAAAGGGCAGAGTCCCTTAATGGGAGAACTTCCTGATGAGGGTAAGGCATCCTCAGCTTGAGAGCTCTAGTTTGTACCCAATGGAGATAAGGCTCCATCGAGACACAGTCTGGTTTTCCTAGAGACTCTCGTCCTTTCCTATGAACGTGTTTCCAAGCGTGCACTATTTCCGTTTTTAGTGCCCTGTCATCTTCTCCTTCCTTGAAGAAAATACCTTCCAGATGAGCATTTCACGGGACATGCCTCATCGGGTATCAAAATTGACGATGAAGTAACACTGGATGATAGTTGATTCCCCCCTTAGTTCCTATAAGGGGTACATTTGGGAAATTTCCACAACGGTCAATAATCCTGATCCCGTCGTAGATTCGATTGTACCAATCGATGTCAGAATTGGTAAGAGACATGATCCTCTGTGACCAATGTAAAGTATTCTTTTGATCCCAAAATGCAGCAGACTTGGGCAAATGGGAAGTGAACCATTTGTATAGCAGGGGTACACAGCATGTGATCATTCCTCCATTATATAAATTCCTTAAGTGTACCAAATGATATGCATCTGCGAGTAATGTCGGTATGGGGTTTCCAATCAGGAAAATCTTAATGGCGTTGATATCTACAAAGTTATCGATGTTGGGAAACAAAAATAACCCGTAGGTGAGCAAAACAAAGATGCTCTCAAAAGCGGTCACGTTCCCTTTACTAGGAAAGTATAGAGCTTTCTTTATCAAGAATTGGGTTGGCAAACCCTAGATGCCACCCTTAGTGGTCATGTGAGTCCTGACTTCTGACTCGTCCAAATAAATTGCTCTTGCAATGGTCTGATCCTTTGGAATTTCTTTCAGTCCAAAAAAGGGAGCTTGATCAGTAATATGTAAATCAGTTAGGTGAGAGTACTCCTCCAGCGTTGGTGCAAGCTGATAATCTGGAAATGTGAAACAGTGATAGACTAGATCGTAGAACTGGATTAGTGTGGACAGGATTCCTTCAATTACGTAGACCCTTAACAAGGATAGCAGTCCTCCATACTTGGCTCTGAAAGCCTCGTGGTTGGTGATCATTCTCGCCAAACCTCTCAAATCCTCTAACTTTGGAACCTTGAAGGTGTACTTATGAGTTTTCCTTCTACCGAAATCCATTAGCGCAATCTCCTTTCTCTGACATTTGCAATCATTGTCTTAGTTTAATTTGAAAAAGAGAGACTAGAAGAGAAGATTTTTCTTTGTTTTGATATTTTTTAAATGAATGCATGAATGCAGCACACAAAAACATAGAAAAAACATGGGGTCAAAGGGTCGGTGTCATGAAGTCAAGGCTCTACCCCCCTAAAGGTTTATACTGGTGATTTTTTGTACCTGTCTGCAAAATCATTGACCCCTCTGGGATAACAATAGCAAGCGGATCGCCAGCGAGCTGATGTATCCTAGAGTGATCTCAAATGAGGGTAGTATCGCATGACAACTATTTTCGATAACTTCCGCACTACAAAATGGCTTAAGTCTACTAAAAACCTCGGCTTCTCAGATAACCCAGTCGACCACACTACTTTCAATAACTGGAGTCGTATAGGCAATGTATCTACAAAGGGAGTCTCCACTGAGTTTGATGGTCGATCGGGGGCTCTTAATTGGAATTCACTCCCAGTAAGATTACCTGCATTGCCATCACCTATCTTAGGTGTATACTCAATCTTTCCACATGCGACATCACACGCATTCCCATTAGCAGAAAAATAAACACATATATCAATTAGGAAAAGCAATATATATATATATATATATATATATATATATATATATATATTTGTCTTAATCATCCTAGACCTCTAGTTTTATGATCCTATACAGACAATGACTCCCCAGCAGAGCTGTCATTTCGGTGATGCGAATTTAGGGTTTCCTCCCTTGGGAAAGCAAGCAAGAATATCTCCCATTATGGTCACCTTTTTGCTGTGGCATTTCTTTAAGGTATCTACCTAAGAGATGGGAAAAGAAATAACTTTCATCCCCAGCAGAGTCGCCATTTTCCTAGTGGCGCGAGTTTTTGCCTGGTTGCGAAGCACTATCGCTTTGGGGGTACTACAGTTCGATTCATTTTTTATTCTATTGAAGCTGATGAAGGAAGGGAAATAGATGTCTCCAATTAACCCTGCTTGCATACTGAGTTTGAACAGATGACTGTTGGTTTATAGATGCTATAAAGATTGTGGGTCTCTCTTAGGTTATTTTGTTAAAAAAACAGTGTCTAGGCTATTGGTAGGATGTTAGGACTGATGCTTTTCGATTGATGTATGAAGGTATGGGATTTTGGGTTTTTGATTAGTATGCTCGCTAAGTTTTTTCAATCTTATGCCTACGTATTCCCGTTTAACGAAACAGGGAAATTAGAGCGAT
Organism: Lathyrus tuberosus; assembly: GCA_022829125.1. Classification (NCBI taxonomy): domain Eukaryota; kingdom Viridiplantae; phylum Streptophyta; class Magnoliopsida; order Fabales; family Fabaceae; genus Lathyrus; species Lathyrus tuberosus. The sequence continues at coordinate 7,942,138 of JALAZF010000294.1, forward strand.
CGTAGTTCCTCCTATTCTATGGGAGGAAAAAGGTTATTTTGGTGTCTTGTTCAAAGCCCACGACGTGAAGCTAAATGTGGTTTGTATCTTGTTTAAAGCCCAAGATGTGAAGCTGAAGGGTCTATTTGTATCTTATTCGAAGCCCAAGATGTGAAGCTAAAGGGGTTTGACTTTAGAGCGAATTTGTCATCTCTAAAAGAAGGGGGGGATATTTGGTCTGTTTGTCACAACTGTTGGGTGACTGGTTATAAAGGAGAATTACTTTAACTGGGATATGTGAATCCAGCAATGCCATAATTTCCTTTATAGGGGATTTTTAACCTGAAGGAGAAGACTTTAACTCAGTTTGGAGCAATGCCATCTTTCCTTAGGAATTTCTTATGCTAAAAGAGGGACAGTGGCGTGGATGTAAATAATCCAGAGGCTTGCCGCTTACAGCAATTTAGATGAAGGAAAAGGAGTTGTTGATGTTTGTATATTGTGAACGAGGCACATATTTTGATGCTAAAAGGTTGATTGACTCAACCGGGGTTTTCTTATACAAAGCCTAAGAGGAGGCTATTGACCCAACAAGAGGGAGCTTTTAGGTGTCTCGTACGAACCCCGAGAGAGAGACTAAAAGGGGTTGACTCAACAAGAGAGTGCTAACTAGTGACTAACTCAACAAGAGAGTGCTTTTTATATGTGTCTTGTACCAAGCCCAAGACGGAGGCTAAAAGGTTTTGACTCCACATGAGGGTCTTTTATACTCCATAAGAGAGTGGTTTTGTATCTTGCACAAAGCCCGAGATAGAGGCTGGGAGGGAAGTGACTCAACAAGAGTGTCTTTTATACTCAACAAGAGAGTGATTTGGTATCTCGTATGAAGCCCGAGGTGGAGGCTAAAAGTGGGTTGACTCAACAAAGAGTCTTTTATACTCAACAAGAGAGTGTGAAAAGGTTAGCTCTGCTGGGGAGAATCATTTGTACAAAGCCCAAGAGGAGGCTATTGTGCTGGTGACTGTTTCAGTTTAGTGACAGGTCCAATATGTTGGATAAAAGAGAAAATTTGTTCTTATAAAGGGAACGATTAAAGGTATTGTTGTACTTTGGGATTGATCAGAGGATCAGGGTTATTTCCCGTTCTTTAATGAAACGGAAAATCCAAATGGGTATTGAGACTGTCCAAGTCTACTGGTGTTTTGAGAAATCGATTCTCGGATAGTGAATGATCTTTGTATGATGCCCAAGAGAAGGCGGGTATGTTAAGGGATGAAGGTCAACCTATTAACAGGTCTGACACTTGACTCAGAAAGACAGCTCTAGCAAATTGATGACTAGGTTTTGTTCATGTACCTGTAGAGGTCTCTGGGTCCTTGTACTAAGCCCAAGAGAAGGAATGAGAGCTTTTAAGAGGCCGAAGGGTCCTTGTACAATGCCCCAAGAGGAGGCGGGGATGCTTTTAAGAAGCCTGTGGGTTCCCAAACCCCGAGAAGTTCAAGACATGCCATTCACCGAGAATAGATCAAGCCAGGAAAGTCCGAGAATTTGGAAGAAACTCAAGAGATGCCATTCACGGAGAAAAGATCATCTCTGGGGAATTAGAGTTTCTTTGACGATTTTTAAGGGTGACAGTCTGAGAAAGGGTTCACCGAGAATGCTGCCTTTCACGTCTCCATATTGTTTAACCCCAAGAGGAGGGAAGGCTATGTCTGGTAATCCTATGGGGATCTAGTTTTGTTTGTATTTAAGAGTGACCAACAGGGCTTTACCTAGTGCTAGACGTAGTTGCCGGGGAAACTCTAAATAACTATACTAGTATTACATAGTGGATATATGACGAGTATATAAAAGTTTGTCAAAGGAGACTTACAGTGAGCAGCCCCACAATACAGTTATATATATATATATATATATATATGAAAGCGGATAAAGAAAGCGGGTAAACACTTACTCAGTTGTAGAGCTTCCATGTTGTCTGGTTAGTTTGTTCAACAAAGAAAGCTTTGATAACAATATTATATTCAAAATCAAAGGAGAAAGTGCTTTGAAAAGATTGTTGGGGCTTACAGCTTAAAGAGAGGCCCAAGGTTTTATCAGTGATTGCACTGTTGTTTTGTACAGGGACTTATACAAGTGACTGAGGCCCAAAAAGGTTTTCTGTACAAAGGGATGGGTCTTACACTCTCTCAAGAGGCCCAAAGGTGTTTAAAGAGAAAGAATGGGGCTTATAACACGAGGGTAGGCCCAGGTGATTTGTTTTTTGAATTGGCAATCGCGCCGAGGTTTCTTTACCGTACTGGGTCTTATACAATGCATTGAGGCCCAAAAAAGTTTTGGTTAAAAGGGGGTTGGGTCTTACACTCTAATAGAGGCCCAAAGATTTATTTTTATACAAGTGGTGGGGCTTACAGCTCAAGGAGAGGCCCAAGGTTATTTGTTTTGAAAACGACGATCGCGCCGAGGTTTTTGAAAGCACAGTGGGTCTTATACAATGACTGAGGCCCAAATATTTTGGCTTCAAAAATGGGTTGGGTCTTACACTCTATGAGAGGCCCAAAAGTGTTTAAAGATGGGTCTTATAACTCAAGGAGAAGCCCAATCATTTTTGTGAAAAAGGCGACGATCGTGTTGAACCTTTTGACGGTATCGGGACTTATACAACACACTGAGGCCCAAAAAGGTTTGTATTTACAAAGGGTTGGGTCTTACACTCTACCAAGAGGCCCAAAGGTGTTTGAAAAAGATTTGATGAGGGTTGAATTGATCAAAACCCTAATTTGTTTTCAAAATATATTTTAATTGAATAAAAATTCAATTAAAATTATCAAAATTGTTAAACATGTGGAAAACAAATTGTGATCTTGGATTAATGTCTCAAAAATTATGTTTCTATTCACAAAATGATTGGAAATCACTAAAATTTGAAAAATCAAGAGGGAGAAAATATTTTAAATGTCAAAAACAATTAAAATATTAATTCTTTACAAAAATATTAAGTATATGAAATAAATAATATTTTTGGGATTTTTTGGAAAAATAAAATATTTTAACATTTTTGTGAATTATTAAAAAAAGAATCAACTCAAAATCATTAAAACTCAGAGAGAAATTAATTTTTGAATCAATTAAATAAAATCACAAAAATTCAAATATTCAAATGTTCAAAAATGGCGCCAAGAACATGGCAAGAACACGCGCCACCCTCTGTTTCTGTAGATTTGCATTTTTTATCCAATCTCACTGAATACTTGATGATATCATGCAATTTACATATCAATCTACTCGTTTTCACCTCACGATCATGTCTATGGTCTTTAATTTCATTTATTTTAAACATGGAATAAGAAATCAAAGATAAACCTCAAGAACCCTAAAACTTACATGAAGGTTCAGAAATTCCATACACGATTCAAACAAAGCAATTGATTGAGGGAAAACACTCTATGCATGATTATGAACATATGGCCAAATTATTGTACAGCAAAAAATGCATGGATCATAGAGTTAGAAGAGCTCATGCTTACCTCTTGCAGCTGGTGATCTTGTTTTGTGTTAGAGGTGTTACAGCTGGGTTCCAAGGATATGGACAACTTCCCTAGGTGCTTAGAAAAATTTATGATAACTTAGAAAAATTTCTAAGTTTTTATGGTTACACCTTTTACAAGTTATCCCACTTTTCTTGATTTTTCTTGATGAATGATGATTCCAATCACACATTAACATCATTTTAGGGTTAAGGAACCATAATTATGAAAAATCTCAAAAAGTCAAATTTGACTTTTGTGCACAGTTGACTTTTTATCAGATGAATTCCAAACTGTGCGATCCTCTATGAAATCAAGTTCTTGACCTAAATCAAACTTGATGGATTGATTTCATAGGTGTTATAGGGTGTATTAAATTATTTCCCAAGGTTTGGGAGCATGTCTTGGTCAAAAGTCAAAGGCACTGTTGACTTTTTCCTCAAAACCCTAATTGTGGTTCTGATGCAATTGAACCTTGTTGCTCAAGCTTCTTAGACCAATCCATTGTAGCAAATGGATAAATGTGGTGTATTAGAGACCCTCAAATCCTCCTTTGAGGTCTTGGCTCATGTTTTGTCCCAAAAGTCAACTTAGGGGTGAATTAGGTCAAGAAACCCTAATTCCTGATTTTTGGTGAATGCATCCCCTGAGGCTAAATTGACTTGATGATTGGGTCCATGAGGTTCCATGGGGTATATTAGGTTATGCTTTGAAGCATTGGCTCATGCCCAGAGGAAAATTCCCATCTGGAGGCCCTGGTCAACCAAAACCCTAATTTGGTGACACTGGCGATCTTTAGGCTTGATCCACTCAGAATGTTGCAGCCTTGTACTTGATTCTTGAAGTGGGAGTCCTCTTGATCCTTTTTGGATGTTTGAAAGGTTTAGACAAGTTGAAGATCATGTCATTCCTTGATTGATCCTTTGTCTAAAGCTCTGAGAGGGCTTGAAACCCTAATTTTGATTGTAGTGGATGCTCACCCATCTTTGGGGAGACTAATGAGGTATGATGGCCCATCCATATTGTGATGATGATTTGCACAATGATGGGAAATCTTAGTGGTCAAAATTTGGGGTATGACAGTAGTGTAACACATATCTTTTTTTTGAAGTTGTACATTTGAATGATAATGAATACTATGCATTTTGAGTTTGGGCAGTAAGTCGTGACCTTGCAGTGGAAGCAATCTTGCAGTGACCTTGTGGCTTGTACGGTAGCTTGTAACTTGAATAGGTTATGACTATATTCTTGTAAATGCTTGAGTCTTATATTGAATGGTCTTGGAAGAATAAAAACGTAACTTGTTCTTGATGAAGAAACTTGAACATAGTTGAACTCAATCTTTGTATGCTTTTGGATTTCTAAGAAAAGATTCATAGGTTTTGCTTTAGGATTAGCCAAGGTATAGATGATTTTAGGCAACTTGAATTTGAAGTCAAAATGGATTTAGCTTTGAAACGTTATTATGCCTAAAAAATAAGTGTTTTGCATCCTTGAACAAAATGAACTTAAAATTTTACTCTTGATAAAACTCTTGGATTGAAGTACATTTTCATGAATTCAAATTTAATTCTTTGATTTGCACTTTAACTCTTGAACTTCAAACTTAAGCCTTAAATGTTGTGACAATTTGAACCCTTATGAATCTTAGAAAGGAAAAAATGAAGCTTGTTCTTATGATATGATTTGAACTTTGGACTTGGAAATTCATAATATAAATTTAACTCAATTTGAGACCTTTGATAACTTTGACTTTAACCTTAGAAACTTAAGCCTTTGGTGATAAGTTCCAAATGAAACTCTCTTGATCATAATTCTAATAAAAAACTTGCGCTTTAAAGGGGAGATATGCATCCCATAAAATGAATGCCATCCTAGACATTGCAAATTGATTAATCGTTCTATCAATGGTTAAGGTATCTTGAACATTAATTTCTTAGATGATCTTCAAACTTGCCTGAGGAATACGTGGCAGCTTCAAGAATACAAATATTTTCCTTGGAACAGAGGGCATGAGCTTCGTGCTTGAACCAAATGTAGGTAAGAATCATAGGAATAATGTAAGACTTTAAGCTTGATCTTGTGAACTTGTAACAAATCAAACGGGCTTAAATTTGCATCTTGGAATTCAAACCTCTACTTCCTTCCAAAATTGAACTTCCCTTGATGAATCGATATTTAAGAACATAGAGCAAATATATCTTAACCTTGAGGAGTTTACAGAGGGGGGAGATGCCATCATACAACCAGTGACTAGCCTTTAGGGACCAATCTTCCATATCAGAGTGTCATACCCCATATTTTGACCACTAAGATTTCCCATCATTGTGAAAATCATCATCATAATATGGATGTACCTATATGGCTCCTCAATCTCCTCAAAGATAGTTGAGCATTCACTACAAATAAGAGTTAGGGTTTTGAGCCCTCTCAGGGCACTTAGACAAAGGATAAATCAAGAAATGACATGATCTTAAACTTGTCTAACCTCTCAAACATCCATAAAGGATCAAAAGGACTCCCACATCAAGAATCAAGCACAAGGTTGCAACATTCCAAGTGGATCGAGCCTCAGGATCGCCAATGTCACCAAAATTAGGGTTTTGGTCGACCAGGGCCTCCAGGTGGAATTTTCATCTGGGCATGAGCCAATGCTTCACAATATAACCCAAGATACTCCAAGGGACCTCATGGACGCAATCATCAAGTCAATTTAGCCTCAGGGGATGCATTTACCAAAAATCAGGAATTAGGGTTTCTTGACCTAATTCACCCCTAAGTTGACTTTCGGGACAAAACATGAGCCAATACCTCAAGACATGATTTGAGGGTCTCCAATACACTAAATTGATCCATTTGCAACAATGAATTGACCCAGGAAGCTTGATCCACAAGTTTCAAATTCATCAGGACCACAATTAGGGTTTTGCGGGAAAAATCAACTGTACCTTTGACTTTTGACCAAGATATGCTCCCAAACCTTGGAACATGATTCAATACACCCTATAACACCTATGGAATCCATCCATTAAGTTTGATTTAGGCCAGGGACTTAATTTCATAAAAGATTGCACAGTTTGGATTTCATCTGCTGAAAAAGTCAACTGTACAAAAAGTCAAAGTTTGACTTTTTTATTTTTTGGTCAACCAAGGTTCCTTAACCCTAAAATGATGTTAATATGTGATTTAAATCATCATTCATCAAGAAAAAAAAAAGGGATAACTTGTAAAAGGGGGTAACCATAAAAACTTAGAATTTTTCTAAGTTATGGAACAAAGTGGCTAGGGTACCAACTTCCAAGGACCATAACTTGAGATCCAAGCAACCATTTTGGATGATCCAAAGATGGATTTGTAGCTCTCATGGCATACTGTAAAAGTGTCAACTACATCTCATTCCAATTCTTCATGGATTTTGAGTTATGGAGTGACCAAAATGGCTGAAAACACCAAAGTGACACTTTTCCAACACTTAGTGAAATTTTCACTAAGTCAGAATCTGCCTTATTTTTTCCCAACAGTAGAGGCATTTTTCATTGTAATTCAGGTTGAATCAAAACCAAAGTTGGACATTATGTTGAAATAGGATATATCAGCTTTCCAAAATGTCCAAGAACTCCATCAAATCCCATATGAGCTAGGAGTTATGACAGCTGCAACATGCCTTGCTGCAAACTGTCTAGGCAAGGCAGATTGTGCATTAGGGCTCGATTTGGTTAATTTGTGCAAATGATAAACAAGTTTATCCATCTGCACACCTCAGGGGGAGACCAAGGAGGAACAAACACTGATCCATAAGCCTCCCAAGTCTTTAGAACTACATATAGGTTTGGCACCCCTAAAAGCTAAAGATGCCTCAAGACTCCAATTTTGTTTTGAGGCATTCAATGGATGCTTAGAGGTGGCATGTATCAGAGCAAAGATGAACACTTCAGTCAAGCCTTATTCTTGAATCAAAGAACCATAGGCCTGTGCTCTAATCTCAAGTCAAGGCTAGAGGAGACTTGAGATTCCATTTGATCCACATTGGCCAAAGGCCTGCTGCAGTTGCCATTCCCTATTCCTTGCAAAACAAACTTGACACACTATAAATAGACCTCATTTCTGATCAGTTTGAGTACACCAAAGGCCTATAACACTTGCCTTTCTCAAAATCACACTTTCACTTCCAAATTTGCCTTCTAAAGCAAGTCACTATCGGGTTTTGAGTTTGAGAATAAATCCAACCAAACCAATCAAACACACACCTCATAAACATCATATAGAAGTGATCCAAACACTTAAACAACATCTGGAACACCAGATTCTCAAAATCACCAGCCATCTATACAAGCCTTTGACAGATTTGCAGTTGAGGTGCCAAATCAAGTTCCAGCTCAATTCAATCCACTTCAAGCATTCAGACACACTCCATAGCACCTAGGGAAGTTGTCTACACCATTGGACCCAAGTTGCAACACCTCTAACCTAGAACCCGATCACCAGCTACAAGAGGTAAGCCTCAACTTGATCATCTCATGATTCATGCATATTTCCTCGCACAATAATTTTGCCATATGTTCATAATCATGTATGGAGGGTTTCCCCTCAATTAATTGCTTTGTATGAGTCGTGTATCAAATTTCTCAGCCTTCATGCAGAATTTAGGGTTCTTGAGGTTTCTCTTTGATTTCTTATTCCATGCTTAAAATAAATGAAATTAAAGACCATAGACATGATCGTGAGGTGAAAACGGTAGATTGATAGGTGGATTGTGTGATTTCATCAAGTATTCAATGAGATTGATGAGAAAACGTAAATCTGGGCAAAACAGAGCACGCGGGCAAAACCAAGGTGTTCTTGGCGCCCTTTTTCAAATATTTGAATGTTTGAATTTTGTGATTTTATTTAATTGATTCAAAAAATAATTTCTCTCTGAATTTTAATGATTTTGAGTTGATTCTTTTTTTAATAATTCACAAAAATGTCAAAATTTTTTATTTTACAAAAATTCCCCAAAAATATTATTTATTTCACATATTTGATATTTTTGCAAAGAATTAATTTTTATTTGTTTTTTAACATTTAAAAAAAATTTCCTTCTTTATTTTCCAAACTTAAATGGTTTTCAATCATTTTGTGGATAAAAACATGATTTTTGAAACATTGATCCAAGATCACCACTCATTTTTCTCATGTTTTCAATAATTTTTATTAATTTTTAAACAAAATTAATTCCATTTTTTAACAAAACTAGGGTTTTTGATCTTAATCACCCTAAACAAATATTTTCAAACCTTTGGGCCTCTAATACAGTGTAAGACCCAATCCCTCTTTGAAACCCAAATAGTTTGGGCCTCAGTCATTGTATAAGTCCTTCTGTATATTTTCAAAAGTTCGGCGCGATTGTCGCCTTTCTTAAAAACATCCTTGGGCCTTTCCTTGAATTGTAAGCCCCATTTCTTGTACAAAAACAAACCTTTGGGCCTCTTGATAGAGTGTAAGTCTCATCTCCTTATAAATAAACAATTTTGGGCCTCAGTGTATTGTATAAGTCCCGATACAGTTTCAGAAACTTCAACGAGATCGTCGTTTTCAAACTATTTTCAACTGGGCCGACCCTCGTGTTGTAAGTCCCATTTCTTTTCTTTAAAGAATCTTTGGGCATCTCTTTGAGTTGTAAGACCCATACTTTTGTATAGAAAACCTTTTAGGCCTCAGTCATTGTATAAGTCCCAGTACAATTTTGTCAAAACAACTTCCTTTTTGATTTAGGTTCAAATATACAGTTGTTATCAAAACTTTCTTTAATTTCTTTGAACAACTAACAATACAGCATGGAAACTTGCTCACCTGTAAGTTTTATCCGCTTTCATTTACATGCTTTAAAATATATATATAACTGTATTGTGGGAAGCTGCGCACTGTAAGTCTTCTTTCGTTCTTTTAAATACATGTCAAATATAAATAATTGTATTGTGGGAAGTTGCGCACTGTAAGTCTTCTTTCATATCCTTTTACATACTTGTCATATATCAACTGTATATATACTAGTATAGTTATTTAGAGTTTTCCTCGGCAATTAGGTCTAGAACTAAGTAAAGCCTGTTGGTCACTCTTAAATACAAACAAAACTAGATCCCCATAGGATTTCCAGATACAGTCTTGCCTTCTCTTGGGCTTAAACAATATGGAACAAAGAGAAAGGCAGTATTCTTCGTGAACCTTTTCTCAGACTTTCACCCCTAGAAATTGTCAAAGAAATTCTACTCCCTAGAGTTGATCTATTCTCGGTGAATAGCATCTCTTGAGTTTCTTCAAACTATGAACTTTCACTAAATGATATATTCTCGGTGAATAGCATTTCTTGAACTTTTCTTGGTTTGGGACCCACAGTCTTCCTAAAAGCATCCCCGCCTCCTCTTGGGCTTTGTACAAGGACCCTTCGGCTTCTTAGAAGTTCTCATGCCATCTCTTGGGGTTAATACAAGGACCCTGAAGACCTCTTAAAGGTATAGGACAGAACTTAGTCATCCTTCGTTAGAGATGTCTTTCTAAAAAGAGTCAAAACCCTCAGACTAATTTTAGGGTTGATACTCATCCCTTAAAAGAGTCGGCCTCCTCTTGGGCATCATACAAAAGATAAAACTCTTCCACACCAGTAGACTTGGACAGTCTAATTACCCTTGAGTCTCAAAGACATTCTTAAGTTCCCTACAAAACATTGGAGAAACCCCAGATTCTGGATTAATCCCCTGCAAGAGTTAAAACTTGTGGGTTCTAAAACCCTGTCTCTCTCCTAAATTCCCCAACCAGGGTCAGTGTATCACTAGTATAACACTATCTCAAATCAGAACCTCAAGGTTTCTGATCTATCAACTCTTCTGCATTCCCCTGCAAGAGTCAATTCCCCCATTTGGACCTTCCTCAGGATCTCAATAATCCCTAGCAGAAAGATAGCCTCCTCTTAGGCTTTGTATAATGATCTTTCCTCAGCTTTTAGCCTCCTCTTGGGCTTTGTACAAATGATTCTCCCCTGCGGAGATAACCTTTTCAGACTCTCTTGTTGAGTTAATCACCTTTTCAGACTCTCTTGTTGAGTCAATCACTTTTCAGACTCTCTTGTTGAGTCAATCGCTTTTTCAGACTCTCTTGTTGAGTCAAGCACTCTCTTGTTGAGTTAACCCCTTTAAGCCTCTATCTCGGGCTTCGTACGAGACAAATAAAAACACTCTCTTATTGAGTCCATAGCCTCCTCTTAGGCTTTGTATAATGATTTCCCCTGGTAGGAGTTAACCTCCTCTCAAGCTATGTATGATGATTTCTCCAGCTTGTTCAGCCACAATCCTGGGCTTTGTACAAGACATATAAAAGCACTCTCTTGTTGAGTCAAACCCTTTTAGCCTCTATCTTGGGCTTTGTACGAGATATAAACCTTCATAAGCCTTCATTAGACTTTGAGGAATAAATTCCCAAGCAAAGTCAAACTCCTTTCCGCCTACATCTTGGGCTTTGTACAAAATAGATAACACTCTCCTGTAGAGTCAAATCCGTGCAGCCTCCCTCTTGGGCTTTGTTCAAGACACTCAAAATATCCTCAGTCGAGTCGATTAAATTTATCATTTCAGCCTCTATCTTGGGCTTTGTACAAGACACATACAAATCTCCCCGAAGGAGTCAAAAATCCCTTTTAGCCTCAATCTTGGGCTTTGTACAAGACAGAAAGAACATTTTCCCCAGAAAAGTCAAGCTTTTAGCCTCCTCTTAGGCTTTGTATAATGATATCCCCAAAGAGTCTGTCTCTTTTTTTTTGCCTCAATCTTGGGCTTTGTACAAGACACCAATATGTACACTCTCTTGTTGAGTCGATCATATTTATCCTCCTCTTAGGCTTTATATAAGGAAATCCCTAGTCGAGTCAATTAACCTTTTAGCTTCAACCTTGGGCATTGATAAAGGCACACAAAAATCAACAATCCCTTTTTAGAGGTGACAAATTATCTCTCAGTCAAACCTTTTAGCTTCAATCTTGGGCTTTGAACAAGACACAAATACTCAACATTTTAGCTTCAATCTTGGGCTTTGACCAAGACACCAAAACATCTCTTTCCTCCCTTAGAATAGGAGGAACTACGATTGCTCTGATTTCCCTGTTTCATTTAAACGGAAATACGTAGGCATAAGATTGCGAAATCTTAGCGAGCATACTAATCAAAAACTCTAGGTCCAGTACCTTCATATCAATCAAAACTTTAGGTTTCATACCTTAAGCCATCATCATCATCATTTTCCACAGAAAACAAAACTCACTCTCCCTGTCATACTTTCCTAAGAAACTTTCCCAACCCATTACCAGATAAACACCATCAATTACAAAGCAAAACCTAAAGCTAATATCCTATGGATAACCACAAATAGGATGGGTAATTGACAACTACCCATTGTATAACCTGACCCAGGACCCCCCAATCTCTTTTAAGCGTTTGTTCAGTTAAATAATCGCGTGCAAGGTTAGTTTTAGATAGCTTCCTTTTCCCTTCCAGCTTCATGGGATAAATAAGAAATCAGAAATTAGCACCCTTTCTCCTCGAGGAGGAAAACCTAAACTTCAGCGATAAGGTGGTCGCGTCACAGACAAAAATCGTTCGCTACAGAAAAATGGCGACTCTGTTGGGGATTCATTGTCTGTTTAAGACTAGGATTATTATAGCTCTTAAGAGGTCTAGGATGTTAATTTTAGGAATAAATATATATATCGCTTTTCCTAATTGATATCCGTGTTTATTTTTCTGCTAATGGGACTACGGGTGATGCCGCATCTGGAAAGTTTGAGTGACATCTAAGATAAGTGATGGCACTAGACGGGTAATCTTATAGGGAGTGACTCCCAAATAAGAGACCCCGGTCGACCATCGAATCAATGGAGACACCCTTTGCGGATTCAATGCCTATACGACTTTGGTTGTTAAAAGCAGATTGTTCGATTGTGGTTGTCCATGAAACTGAGGATTTTAGTGGACTGAGACCTTGTTACTAGTTTGTAGTGCGGAAGCTATCGAAAATAGTTGTCACGCGATACTACCCTAATTTGAGATTACTCTAAGATACTGCAGCTCGCTTGGGTAAACCAGCCTGCTGTTGTTATCCTAAGAGGGGTTAATGATTTTGAGGACAGGTACAAAAAATCACCAGTATAACCTTTGGGGATGGGTAGAGCCATGACTTCATGACACCGAACCTTTGACCCCATGTTTTTTCTATGTTTTTGTGTGCTGCATTCATGCATTCATTTCATTAAAAAACATTAAACAAATTTTTTTTCTCTTCTAGTCTCTCTTTTTCAAATTAAACTAAGACAATGATTGCAAATGTCAGAGAAAAAGATTATGTTATGGATTTCGGTAGAAGGAAGACTCACAAGTACACCTTCAAGGTTCCGAAATTAGAGGATTTAAGAGGTTTGGCGAGGATAATCACCAACCCTGAGGCTTTTAGAGCTAAGTACGGAGGACTGCTGTCTCTAATAAGGGTCCATGTAATTGAAGGAATCCTATCTACACTCATCCAGTTCTACGATCCGGTTTATCACTGTTTCGCATTCCCGGATTATCAGCTAGCACCAACACTGGAGGAGTACTCTCACTTGACATATTTACCTATCACTGACCAAGCTCCCTTTTCTGGACTGGAAGAAATTCCAAAAGATCAGACCATTACAAGAGCAATCTATTTGGACGAGTCAAGAGTCAGGACTCACATGACCAGTAAGGGTGGAATCCAAGGTTTACAAGCCCAGTTTTTGGTAAAGAAGGCTCTGTACTTTGCTAGTATAGGGAACATGACTGCTTTCGAGAGCATCTTTGTTTTGCTCACCTACGGGTTATTTCTGTTTCCCAACATTGATAACTTCGTTGATATCAATGCCATTAAGGTATTTTTTATTGGAAACCTTGTACCGACTCTGCTCGCAGATGCTTATCATTTTGTACACTTAAGGAATTTGTATAGCGGAGGAATGATCACATGCTGTGTACCCCTGCTATACAAATGGTTCACTTCTCATTTGCCAAAGTCTGCTTCATTTTGGGATCATAAGAGTACTTTACGTTGGTCGCAGAGAATCATGTCTCTTACCAACTCTGTCATCGATTGGTACAATTAGATCTATGACAGGATAAGAATCATTGGCCGTTGTGGAAACTTTCCTAATGTACCCCTCATAGGAACTAAAGGAGGAATCAATTATCATCCAGTTTTAGTTCGTCGTCAATTTGGATACCCGATGAGGCATGTCCCGCGTAATGCTCATCTGGAAGGTCTTTTCTTCAAAGAAGGAGAAAACAACAGGGCACTAAAGACAGAAATATTGCATGCCTGGAAACATGTTCACCGGAAAGGAAGAGAGTCTCTAGGAAAACCGGATTGTGTCTCTGTGGAACCTTATCTCCACTGGGTACAAACTAGAGCTCTCAAGCTGAGTATGCCTTATCCTCGTCACGAAGTTCTTCCGTTAAAGGAATCCTTCCTTTATTTTATGTCAGATACGGAAAAACTTCAGGTTACTCTCAACAAAGTTCAACAGGAAAAGAAGTCTTGGAAAAACAAATACCGCATTCTCAGTGTGGAGTGTAATAAAATACAACAATTATTAAAAGAAAAAGATGCTCTGATCGAGATTTTAGAGCAACATGCTGTAGAGAATTAAGAAGACCAAAGGAATTTTCTCGCTCCTTTCACTTGGCAAAGGAATGACAACCCGACAATGGCTCAAGAGCCCTGGTCAAAGAAAAGGAAAGTACCAGAACCAGCACCTGAGCTCTCCTCAGAGAGGACTCAGGATCCATAAGTTTAGACTTCCTTTTACAGCACTTTGTAATTACTGTATTTCCATTTACGCAATCTTTGAATTCAATAAAATGAGGTTTCCCCATTGTATGATATTTGCAATCCAATTGTTGAAGTTTCTTTTGATTAAACAATTAATTATTAGACCATTGCATATCATTCATCATTCTCACGTAACACATTCTTCTTCTCTATAAATCTCACGTTTGTGTCTCGATTCTAGAGTCAAACTATCTCATTCGTACAACACTCGGGCCAATCGACAGAAAAAGATGGATAATCTCGAGGAAGTGAACAGAGAGTTGAGAGAAGAACTCAACGCTCTGAAAAAAGATCTGAGAAAGCTTCACAGTGACATGCAAGCTCTGGCAGCAGCCTAGATACAAGGGACTGTGATCTCAGAGATCACATTGATGCCCATAGTGGAAAAGTATGATCCTCGGTATAACATGCCTAAAGATCGTCCCTGGGGCATGCCTATCAACTATATCTCGGAAGGATATATTTCGCCGATCACTGAAGATTCGGAAACTGCAGCAGGAACCGCTGGGCCCGAAGGTTACAAACTTCGGGAAAGAGAAGATGTCAGGGGCATGACAACAACTCCTAAAGGTTACAAACTTTGGGAGGCACCAGGAGTCACTGCCCTAATGACTATACCACCACCTGTGGTACACATTGTTCCGGAAGGGAAGATTCCCCAGATACCTTCTGGTGGAAACTAAAGTATGGACAACAAAATGAAGGAGTTCCAGGAACAGTTCCTGGAGATGTAGAAGGAACTGCAAGCCATTCGCGGTCAGGATCTATTCGGAAAAGATGCCGCAGACCTTTGTTTACTCCCCAATATGAAAGTTCCGCACAAGTTCAAGGTGCCCGAATTTGAAAAATACAAGGGTAACTCTTGCCCTCAAAGCCATTTGGTGATGTACGCTCAGAGGATGTCAACACAGACAGAGAACCAACAACTACTGATCCACTACTTTCAGGATAGTTTAACCGGTGCCGCACTCAAATGGTGCATGGGTTTAAACCGCACTAAGATCGTCACTTTCAGAGATCTTGGCGTTGATTTTGTTCAACAGTATAAGTACAACCTAGACATGGCACTGGACAGAGATCAACTCAGAGCCATGTCGCAAAAGGACAAGGAAGCCTTTAAGGAGTATGCTCAAAGATGGCGTGAAATTTCTGCCCAGATTTGTCCACCTCTTGAGGAAAAGGAGATGACAAAGATCTTCTTGAAAACCTTGAGCGCATTTTACTACGACAGAATGATCGCCAGTGCACCCAGCGACTTCACTGAGATGGTCGGAATGGGAGTTCGTCTTGACGAAGCAGTCTGAGAAGGACGTTTAATTAAAGATGCTGGATCATCAAGCAGTACCAAAAGATACGGTAGTGCTCTCCCTAATAAAAAAGAGCAAGATATTGGCAATATCTCTCTCGGAAAGGAAAGGCGACAGTACCAACCAGTAGCAGCTGTAACTCCTGCTATTAACCCTGCGCCTGTTCCTACGTATTAACCTCAGGTTGTTCAGAGCCAACCGAATCAACAATCATATCAACAAAGGACACAACAGCCTCCTCAGCAAGCACGTCCTCAGTACAACAACAACCGTACAATGCGACCGCCAGGGTTCGACTCTATACCAATGTTGTACGCAGAACTGTTTCCGTTACTACTGGTCAAGGGGCATGTCCAAACCAGGGCTCCTCTTGCAATATCGGAGAATCCTCCTTTTTGGTTCAAAGCGGACCAGACTTGCCCTTACCATCAAGGAGGACCAAGGCATAACATAGAAAATTGTCTCAGCTTCAAAATCGACGTGCAAAAGCTTGTTAGGAGCGGGGTCTTATCCTTCAAGGATACAGATCCAAATGTTCAGACAAACCCGTTGCCTCAGCACGAGAAAGCTGTGATAAATATGATAGAAGGAGAGTCTAAGCACAGCTATCAAATTCACGATGTACTCCTGTTGAAAACCAACCTGGTCAAGATGCATTGCAGACAGAGCGGATACGGGCATGTACCGTCTCATAACTATCACCAGTGTGATATCTGCTCCAAAAACAATCAAGGATGTTCTGTGGTGAAATCCGCTCTACAAGAACATATGGATCTCGGATGGATCCAAGATCACCGAATCCGTGAAGTCAACATGACTTATACAAATTCCAACATCATTCAAAACCACGACATCCGTGCGATGAATGTCAACTTGGTGGCAATGCACTCCAGGCAAAGCCAACATCACAATCTGCCTCGGCATGATTACGATTCCTGTCTGGTCTGCTCGGTAAACAAATAGGGATGCTCTTTTGTACAAGAGGCCCTCCAGCATCAGATGGAACTTGGATGGATTCAGGATTACCGCGATAGAAGTCATTATCAAGTGAATATGATTCAAATCTTTGATATTCGTTTGATGAATACCAGCTTGGTGGGGTTACACGCTACACAAGTCCAGCTCAGTTTTCTGACTTCGCATAATTATCAGACCTGTACAGTATGCCGTGAAAGCGACCAAGGATGTGCTCTCGTTCAAAGAACTTTGCAACACTTGTTAAACCACTGGTGGCTTCTGATCTATTTAGACGAAGACACACAATAAGTCAGCATGACTAACGGGAACCCTACTATGCATCAAAGTCAGGATGTTCGATCAATGGAAACGGACCTAGTAAGGTTGCACTGCATACAAAGTGGACGTGGCCAGGTGCCACTACACAACTATGAACGCTGTAGAGTTTTCCCGGAAGATAATCAAGGATGTTACCTCGTGTGAGCAACCCTTCAAAGTTAGTTGGACCACAAAGAGATTCGACTGTGTCCAAGTCCTGGATCAATCAACTTGATGCCAGACTATTTCACTGATCAAATCAAAGACATTGTCATAATCTCTGATCATAAGAGGACCAAAGATGTTTGTGCCATCATCCCTCTACTTGACGAGTCAAAAGTTTCCAACCAAGAACTGATTAAAATTACTTACAATGGTCAGAAGAATCAGAAGGCTCATGTAGTTATCTATCTGCCGGGACCTCTACCGTATGAATCGACTAAGGTTATCCCTTACAAATACGGTGCAACAACAATTGAGAATGGAAAAGAAGTTCCATTACCCTCCGTCGAGAATATTGCAGACATCATCCGGGTAACACAGAGCGGTCAAATCTTCAACCGAGGGGTTGGAGAACCTAATAAAAAAGGGGAACCTCAAACCGGAATTCCCATTCAACCAATCGGGCCAACCAGTGATCCCGACCTTTCAAAGAACAATGATGAGATGTTGAAGCTCATCCAAAGGAGTGAATACAACATTGTTGATTAGCTGTTACAAACTCCTTCAAAAATCTCTGTGTTATCTCTTTTACTCATTTCCGAAGCTCATAGAGAGGCTCTATAGAAAGTCTTAGAACAGGACTTTGTGGAACAAGATGTAACAATAAGGCAATTCGACAGCATCATCTCCAACATCACTTCCTACAACAACTTAGGGTTTAGTGATGAGGAATTTCTAGAAGAAGGCAAAAGTCACAACATGACGCTCAATATTACAGTTAACTACCAGGATGATGCTCTAGCCAGCGTACTGGTGGATACCAGATCGGCTCTGAATGTTATGCCGAAGTCCACTTTAATGTGACTATCATTTAAAGGATCTACGATGAGAGGCAGTGAGGTCATCGTCAAAGCATTTGACAGATCCCAAAAAATGGTTATCGGCGAAGTCGAGCTTCCCATAACTATCAGTCCTCACACTTTCCAAGTCACTTTCCAGGTCATGAACATTCGAGCAACATACAGCTGTTTGTTAGGAAGACCTTGGATACACGAGGCTGGGGCAGTCACTTCGACACTTCACCAGAAACTGAAGTTTGTCAAGAACGACCAACTAGTCACAGTCTGTGGAGAACAAGCCTTGATCGTGAGTAACCTATTGTCGTCCACTTGTGTAGAGCCAGAGGAGGTTATTGGAACTCAGTTCCAGGCACTGTCGGTGAGCAATGAGAATCAATCAGAAAGAGGAACCTCGATTTCCTCGTACAAAGATGCTCTCGAAGTAATCAAGAGTAACAATGCAAAAGGATGGGGACATCTTGTCATTCCTACTGATAACAAGGAGAAGAAAGGTCTTGGTTTTTCTTCAAACTATACCTAGAATTCTACTAACGATAAAAGTCTTCATCCCATTCAGGACTTCTTCCACAGTGGAGGTTTCCTTCACCCAATGTCTCAAGAAGTACATACCATCAACGAGGGAGATTCCTTCGATACAGATGAAGAATGGAAGTCCTATCTTAACGAGGATGGTTATATGTCTCAGGAAGAGGTGCCTACGCCATTTTGCTATCCCGCACAGAGTCCGAGATTTATACCAAGGTCAGACGTCAAGATGATATACGGAGATTGTGATCCGGAAGGGTGCCATGCTCCACCAAACTCATTAGAGGAAGACACTCTGATGAAAGACAACTTTGACCACGACTATTATGGCCCAATGGATGGCATGCCTATCTGGCAGCCGTACCCAGAATACTCGGGGCCAGAGAATCAGCCGAACAATGCTTACCAGCTGAGCATCATAGAAAAGAATACCTGCGTCCCCACCATGTCATGGGATCAATACTCAGGGTATTCAGAAAATACCCAGCACGACGATGAATTTGCAAAGCTTGCAGGACTAAAATTCATCAACTATGCTTTTCCCGAGGTCAACGTCATCGAGAGGGATGACTCCTCCAGCTCCAAAGAAGTGTGAGATACCTTAGGACAACCGAGTGGCAAGTTCGACTACTTGGTCAAGTACACCGCTCCTGAAAGCTCTCGTATCAGGCTCGAAGACATCCATCCAACTGGATGGGGAGATCCGCCTGAGAGTGAAAACACTGCGCAAGATATAACTGAGGAATCCTCTTACGACAACTCTGCCTGGGAGACAGATTCCAACGATCCTGCTCCACTAGAAATCAGCGTTATTTCTGAAGACAAGTTAGGAAGGAAAGTGCCAGACTTTGTGATTCACCGAGGGGTTCGCCGCCAATGGGTTGCTGTCAATGTCCCGAAAGTTATTCATAAGTCTAAGTAATTTCCGTATTTATCTTAACCTTTCACGCTGCCCAGGTGAAACAGATGTTTTGATAGGGCTCACTTTTTGTAAATGTACCTCTTTGCTTTGCCCAAAGCGACAGAGCTTTGTTTTATAGTGTTGTAGTTTCATGAATCGACAAAATCATAAATAAAATAACGTCGTTCTGTAATTTCCGCATTTATTGGTGTTTTCTCTTTTTGCTTTTTCAGAAAATGGTAATCCTAAAAAACAACAAATAATAAAAACAAGCAGTTTTCCAAAGAAAATACACTGCACACACTCTTGCATTCTCTCTATCTCTTCTAAAAACAATTATCACATCATGCAGATTGCTCGTTTTAAACCCCATTGAAACAACGATCTAATGCCTTCTCCCAACTTTGAGTTCCCGGTATTTGAGGCTGAAGAAGAAAATGACGAAGAAATTCCATAAGAGATCTCCCGATTACTCAGACAAGAGGAAAGGCCCATTGAACCTCACAAAGAGCCGTTGGAAACAGTCAACTTGGGTCCAGAGGAAGAGAGAAAGGAAGTCAAGATTGGGGCATTGCTCAGTCCAACTATCAAAGAAAGTTTAACAAAGCTTCTCAAAGAGTTTCCCGATGTATTCGCTTGGTTTTATCAGGACATGCTAGGGTTGGATACCAGCATCTTGGAACATCATCTACCATTGAGATCAAAATGTCTACCAGTAAAACAAAGGTTGAGAAGGACTCATCCAGACATGGCCATCAAAATCAAAGAGGAAGTACAAAAACAGATTGATGCGGGTTTCCTAGCCACATCAGAGTATCCTCAATGGTTAGCCAACATAGTACCAGTTCCAAAAAAGGACAGAAAGGTCATAATGTGTGTAGACTACAGGGATCTGAACAAAGCCAGTCCAAAGGATGACTTTCCCTTACCACACATTGACATGCTGGTACACAATACAACAAAGTTTAGAGTATTCTCCTTCATGGATGGATTCTCGGGCTATAATCAGATAAAAATGGCGCCGAAAGACATGGAGAAAACTTCATTCATCACCCCATGGGGCACCTTTTGTTACAAGGTAATGTCGTTCGGTTTGAAGAACGCTGGGGCAGCCTATCAAAGGGCCATGACTACTCTGTTTCACGACATGATACACAAATAAATCGAGGTGTATGTCGATGATATGATTGCCAAATCTAAAACAGAGGAGGAGCATGTGACCCACCTATCAAAGTTATTCGAGCGTCTGAGAAAGTACAAACTCCGCTTGAATCCCAACAAATGCACCTTCGGTGTCTGTTCAGGGAAACTGCTAGGATTCATCGTCAGCCAAAAAAGAATTGAGGTTGATCCTGACAAAGTCAAGGCCATTCAAGAAATGCCTTCTCCAAAAACTGAAAAACAAGTTAGAGGATTCCTGGGACGTCTGAACTACATTTCCAGATTTATATTCCTCATGACCGCGACATATGCATCGATCTTCAAATTACTAAAAAAGAATCAGGATTGCGTTTGGACAGAAGACTGCCAAACCGCCTTCGACAATATTAAGGAATATTTGAACCCGCCAATTCTATCACCTCTAGTGAAGGAAGACCACTAATCATCTACCTAATAGTCTTGGAAGACTCGATGGGTTGTGTACTTGGCCAACAGGATGAAACAAAAAGAAAAGAATCGGCCATCTACTACTTGAACAAGAAATTCACCGACTACGAGACTCGGTACACTATGCTTGAAAAAACTTGCTGCGCTTTGGCTTGGGCAGCCAAACGTCTTCGCCAGTATATGATTCATCACACTACTTGGTTAATCTCCGAAATGGATCCAATCAAGTATGTATTTGAAAAGCCTGCTCTCACGGGAAGGATTGCCCGTTGGCAGATGTTGTTATCAGAATATGACATCGAGTACCATGCTCATAAAGCCGTTAAAGGAAGTGTTTTAGATGATCATTTGGCTCATCAACTGATTGATGATTAGGAACCAACCAGGTTTGACTTCCCAGACGAAGATGTCATGTATTTGAAAATGAAAGATTGCGATGAACCGCTACCCAGTGAAGGGCCAGAACCAGGTTCCCAATGGGGACTAATCTTTGACGGAGCTGTCAATCATTATGGAAACAGAATTGGGGCAATTATCATAACACCTCAGGGTACCCACATTCCTTTCACCGCCCGACTGACATTCAAGTGTATAAACAACAAGGCCCAATACGAAGCTTGCATCATGGGTCTCGAAGAAGCGATCGACTTAAGGATCATGAACTTGGATGTGTATGGAGACTCAGCCCTGGTTATCAATTAGATCAAAGGAGATTGAAACACATACCAATCAGGACTGATTCCTTACAAAGATTACGCAAGAAGGTTGTTACCCTTCTTCAACAGAATCGAGTTTCATCATATCCCTCGTGAAGAGAATCACATGGCTGATGCACTAGCCACTCTCTCTTCCATGATTAGTGTAGGTCAATGGAATGACATACCTAAGATTGACATAATGTACCTTGAAAGGCCCGCTTACATCTTCGTGATTGAAGTAGTCATAGATGACAAACCTTGGTATCACGATATCAAATGCTTCCTTCAGAAACAGGAGTACCCACCTGGGGCATCTAGAAAGGACAGAAAGACCCTCAGAAGATTGGCAGGCAGCTTCTTTCTAAGTGGTAATACACTCTATAAGAGAAACTTTGACATGGTCTTGCTCTGATGCGTAGACAGACCAGAAGCAGATATGGTGATGAAAGAAATTTATGAAGGATCCTTTGGCACACATGTCAACGGACACACAATGGCGAGAAAAATTCTGAGAGAAGGGTACTACTGGTTGACCATGGAATCCGACTGCTACAAGTACATGAGGAGATGTCATAAGTGTCAGATATACTCAAACAAAATCCATGTACCGCCAACGCATCTCAAAGTTCTTTCTTCTCCATGGCCTTTTTCTATATGGGGAATCGACATGATTGGCATGATTGAACCCAAAGCTTCAAACGGACATCGGTTCATCTTAGTAGCCATTGACTATTTCACCAAGTGGGTCAAAGCAGCGTCGTACGCCAATGTAACCCGACAAGTGGTGGTCCGCTTTATAAAAAACAATATCATCTGCCGTTATGGTGTTCCAAGCCATATCATTACGGATAATGGATCTAACTTGAACAATAGAATGATGAAGGAGTTGTACGCTGAGTTCAAGATCGAACACCATAACTCTACCGACCTAAGATGAATGGTGCGGTAGAAGTGGCTAACAAGAACATCAAAAAGATTGTTCAGAAGATGGTTGTAACCTATAAAGACTGGCACGAGATGCTACCTCTTAGGCTTTGTATAATGATCTTTCCTCAGCTTTTAGCCTCCTCTTGGGCTTTGTACAAATGATTCTCCCCTGCGGAGATAACCTTTTTAGACTCTCTTGTTGAGTCAAACACCTTTTCAGACTCTCTTGTTGAGTCAATCACTTTTCAGACTCTCTTGTTGAGTCAATCGCATTTTTCAGACTCTCTTGTTGAGTCAAGCACTCTCTTGTTGAGTCAACCCCTTTTAGCCTCTATCTTGGGCTTCGTAGGAGAAAAATAAAAACACTCTCTTGTTGAGTCCATAGCCTCCTCTTAGGCTTTGTATAATGATTTCCCCTAGTAGGAGTTAACCTCCTCTCAAGCTATGTATGATGATTTCTCCAGCTTGTTCAGCCACAATCCTGGGCTTTGTACAGGACAGATAAAAGCCCTCTTTTGTTAAGTCAAACCCTTTTATCCTCTATCTTGGGCTTTGTACGAGATATAAACCTTCATAAGCTTGGGACAAACATTTTCCCCCAGCGAAGTCAATTCCTCCGAGCCTTCATTAGACTTTGAGGAATAAATTCCCAAGCAGAGTCAAACTCTTTTCCGCCTACATTCTGGGCTTTGTACAAAACAGATAACACTCTCCGGTAGAGTCAAATCTGTGCAGCCTTCATCTTGGGCTTTGTTCAAGACACTCAAAATATCCTCAGTCGAGTCGATTAAATTTCTCATTTCAGCCTCTATCTTGGGCTTTGTACAAGACACATACAAATCTCCCCGAAGGAGTCAAAAATCCCTTTTAGCCTCAATCTTGGGCTTTGTACAAGACAGAAAGAACATTTTCCCCAGAAAAGTCAAGCTTTTAGCCTCCTCTTAGACTTTGTATAATGATATCCCCAAAGAGTCCGTCTCTTTGTTTTTTTGCCTCAATCTTGGGCTTTGTACAAGACACTAATATGTACACTCTCTTGTTGAGTCGATCATACTTAGCCTCCTCTTAGGCTTTATATAAGGAAATCCCTAGTCGAGTCAATTAACCTTTTAGCTTCAACCTTGGGCTTTGATCAAGGCACACAAAAATCAACAATCCCTCTTTAGAGATGATAAATTCTCTCTCAGTCAAACCTTTTAGCTTCAATCTTGGGCTTTGAACAAGACACAAATACTCAACCTTTTAGCTTCAATCTTGGGCTTTGAACAAGACACCAAAACATCTCTTTCCTCCCTTAGAATAGGAGGAACTACGATTGCTCTGATTTCCCTGTTTCATTTAAACGGGAATACGTAGGCATAAGATTACGAAATCTTAGCGAGCATACTAATAAAAAACTCTAGGTCCAGTACCTTCATATCAATCAAAACTTTAGGTTTCATACCTTAAGCCATCATTATCATCATTTTCCACAGAAAAAAAACTCACTCTCCCTATCATACTTTCCCAAGAAACTTTCCCAACCCATTACCAGATAAACACCATCAATTACAAAGCAAAACATAAAGCTAATATCCTGTTGATAACCACATATAGGATGGGTAATTGACAACTACCCATTGTATAACCTGACCCCGGACCCCCAATCTCTTTTAAGCATTTGTTCAGTTAAACAATCGCGTGCAAGGTTAGTTTTAGATAGCTTCCCTTTCCATTCCAGCTTCATGGGATAAATAAGAAATCAGAAAGTAGCACCCTTACTCCTCGAGGAGGAAAACCCAAACTTCAGCGCTAAGGTGATCGCGTCACCGACAAAAATCGCTCGCTACACAGAGGGTATAAGGATCTAGTGTTTTGTGGGGGGAAACTGAGGAGTCTTGAGGGAGAAAAGGCTTGGTAGTGGCTTAGGGATCAAAAAGGGTGAGGGCACAATCTCGCAGGACCAGAGAACCTCCACAATCACACACATAGCACAGCCTTCTGGACCTTGAATCTTCTGCAGCAGCACCTGTACTAATAAATGAAACAAATAGACAACAACTAGGTAAAGCAGTTAGTTATGCATGAATGATTAGCCTAATATGTTATGCAAATGGCGAAGCGGGGATCTTAGGGTCAAAAATTAGGGTGCGACAGATACTCATAACTTTTAAAACTGGGAGGTTGAGATACATAGACCTCTTCATTAATGTATTCGTTTAGGAAAGCACTCTTAACATCCAGTTGATATAATTTGAAATTCTTAGAACAAGCATAGGCTAGCAAAAGGCGTATAGCCTCAAGGGGGGCAACAGGAGCATAAGTTTCCTCATAGTCTATGTCCTCCTCTTGGTTATAGCCTTTTGCCACTAAACGGGCCTTGTTCCTTGTTATTACTCTGTTTTTGTCAAGTTTGTTCCTAAATACCCATTTGGTACCAATTACTCGATGGCCTCGCGGAAGGGGGACAAGGTCCCAAACCTAATTTCTTTTGAATTGATTCAATTCCTCTTGCATTGACAAAAACCAATGTTCATCGAGTAAGGCCTCTTTGGATATTTTAGGCTCAATTTGAGAGACGAAAGTAAAGTGATAACAAAAGTTACTTATCTTGGACCGTGTAGTTACTCCTTTTGCTATGTCTCTGAGAATATTGTCGATTGGATGATCCTTAGAGGATTTCCAAGCTAAAGGAAGGTCATCTTTGCTAATCGGATGATCCTCCTCAATCTTTTCAGAGTTGTGATCTTCCTTCTCCTCAACTTTCACCGATTCAGGTTGACCAGTCCCTTTTCAGTGTCTTTGAGTATGTCTTCTGAAGATACACCTGCACCATGAAAATAAATACCTTTCCCAACATTTTTTGGATAAGATTCATCAAAAGTAACATGCACATATTCTTCTACAATAAGTAGCCTTTTATTGTATACTCTATATGCTTTGCTAGTTTGAGAGTATCCAAGAAAGATACCTTCATCGGCTTTTGAATCAAATTTACCAAGATTCTCTTTTCCATTATTTAACACAAAGCATTTACATCCGAAAACATGAAGATGTGATACATTAGGCTTTCTTCCTTTTAAAAGCTCATATGGAACACGTCGTACTAATAGCATTGGCCCAAAAATATTTAGGAAGGCCACTCTCATTGATCATAATTCTTCCTAGCTCTTCTAAAATGCGATTTTTACGTTCCACGACTCCATTTTGTTGAGGAGTACATGGAGCAGAAAAATTATGATCAATGTCATACTTATCACAAAATTCCTAAAAGAGGTGGTTTTCAAATTCACCCATGTGATCGCTATAGATAGTGACAATGCTAGTATTTAATATGTTTTGAGATAGCTTGGCAAACTTTTCAAACGCTGAAAAAGTATAACTCTTGCTAGCTAAGAAAATAGTCCAACAAAATCTAGAGTATTCGTCTACAATCACAAAACCATAGTAATTACCACCCAAGCTTTTGATCCTAGATGGTCCAAAAAGGTCCATATGGAGGAGTTCAAGATGTCTCGTTGTAGAAACAACTTTTTAGATTTAAAAGAGATCCTCGTTTTCTTCCTCATTTGGCATGCACCACATAAGTGATCTTTTGAAAATTTTATCTTGGGTAGATCGACAACTAGTGTAATACCCCGTATTATTTAAATGCTCAATTGGATATCGGATAAGATCAGATGAGTATCTATGTGCTCTATCTTTGGTAAATTGGATTAATGGAATCCTCTAAGCTCTTTAAGTATTGACATTTGGGATCAATAGAGCAACTAGTGAACTCTGAAGAGATCAATTATTTTAACTCAAGAAAGTATTTTAAGATAACTCGAATAATTGATCAATTGGGTTGAGACGATAAAATATCAATTGGAGATATTTTACCCTATTAGATTTATAGTATATAATAATAGTATTATATATATATGTTATAAGAAATAGAAAGTGGGTGGAAAGAAGAAAACGTGGGAAGAGAAGAAGAAGAGGAAAATGGAGAAAAGAGGAAGAAGAGAGAAACCCATGGATCATCATCATCATCTTCTTCAAACTCCTCTTCGGTTATCAGGTGGGTTCTAGATAGAGGCTTTAATTGTAGAACTCTTGAGGTTTTAGAGTTAGGTTGGATTTTGAGAAAGTGTGGAATTTTGTGAATCGATGAAATCCAACGGATGAAATATGATATAAATTGCGTAGAATAGTCGGGTTATGAGCTTAATGAACTTATAATGCTTGCTAGTACTCCCTATGATGTTTTGATGATGTTCCAATGGGTTAAATATGAGAAAAACAGAGTTTTTCAGCTTCTGTGACAGTGGTAATCGATTACCCTATATTAGTAATCGATTACCCATGAGAAAATGGACGTTCTGGGCTATTTCTGAGCAAGTAATCGATTACCCAAAAGTGAGTAATCGATTACCACTGCTATTGACAGAAAAATGAAAATTGAAACGGGCGTATCTTTTGAACCGTAAGTCCGTTTTAGTCCCCGTTCGAAGCGTTGGAAAGCTAATTTTATGCTCTTTGTGATGGTGAGGTAGAAACATAGTTATATGCTATGGATTAATAAGAAATACAGAAATGTAATGTATGTGATTTTGATTCCACCAAAACTCAAGGATCGGGAATCCGATTGATACGAGTCCAAAGCCTTTGGATAGATGATCCAATAAGGTAGTGAATGGTATGAGAGACCATGATTTAACCAAGGATGCTTGGTAGAGAATAGGATTGGATTGTGTGCCTTAATATGTGTGAACTACTATGTGAAAAGTGATGTTTTATGCGATGTGCGATTATATGTGTTACTTGTAATATTTGTGTTATGCTTGTCTAATGTTACTGTTAGGCATGTATGAGAGTATATGCATGTTAATATGAAAATGATATAGGGAGAGTGAGGAAACCTCAAACTTAAATTATAGGAGAATCTAGTAAGGAACTAGAAATTGTAGACGACTCTAGATGACGATGCTCGGGCACGTGTTGTTGGAAGATACATCCTTGCCGAGTATTGGCCTAGTCGAGAGTGAAACACTAGTATGGAACATGTGGTTAACCTTTGTGATTTTGGAAAGGCAAGAGAGGCCCTAAGGCATTATAGCCTTGTGATTGTCGAATACAATCTTATTGTTGTATGTGATCATGTAATCGTAACTGGTTTATCTTGAGTGTAGTTTCATGAGTTTCGGACTCCTCTGAAATGGATGCACAACTACTTGGCAGGTTTGATTCCCCGTGTTGTACGAATGGTGCCCATGGAGCGTATGCTTGTAACGGTTAATGGTCCGTGTGAAGTGACGGTTCATAACGGTTAATGGCCCGTAGAACCCGAATCCATTCGTATGTCAAGTAGATTACAAGGATCTATGACTCGGATCACCTTCTAGACGTAGAAGCGGACAGGAACAGGAGGTACCTTGGTATGGTTATCGATTAGTGATACTTTTGAGTTGATGAACTCATGGCATGTTTCCATATAGTGTGAGATTGTGAGATTGTGTACTCAAGGTATTTTCCCTTCCCTTGACTTGAGTTAGGAATGATAGAACCCTGTAAAGCCGAGAGAATCTATAAGATAGGGTACTCACTGAGATTTGATGTATCTCACCCCACGATAGTTGCTTTATTTCAGGTAATTGCAGGTTTGATTTGCAAGTGGAGAAATGTTGGGATGTTTCAAGAGAAGCTTGGCTTTAGTATTTTTTTTTCCGCTGTGTAATCTTTTGTTGTATACAATTGAGGATATTGTATATTATTCTTAGATTTTTATTTTTGGCTAGTTTCCATGCCTTGTGCCATATGTTGTACTTACGTTTTAGAAATGGACAAGTATGTGAACTATGTCAGTAGGCGTATTTGATGTGTCAGTACCAAATAAAACACTTGTATGGTATTATTCTAGATGAATATTATACAGGGCGTTACAGTTGGTATCAGAGCAGGCCGTGTCCTCGACCTAGCCTTGAAACATCATAAGTAAATCTATTCCTGCCTCTTAAGTGTGTCTTGCCAGCATGAAACTTAATATCATACTATCTAGTGTTGGGCTTGATCAACCTAACACTATGTATGTGATAGGTAGAATCATGGTTGAGCGACCACGAGGATTCCGAAGTGTTGTCGAAACTTGTGCTGTGAGGGTAGGTTCAAGCCAAGAGTTAGTAGTGATGAGTTTTGGTCAGCTCAGTTGAGGTTTTAGTAGAAGTCGTGCATTGGGGCAGCATGGAACTGAAGAGTGGTGTGTTGTTTAAGTAATCCTTTGGAAAAGATGGAGTTTGAAAGTTAAGACTCTCTAGTGGACGATTGGTTAAGGTATTGAGGAATATGTAAAGTCGCTAGTAGAACTGGATTGACCATTGGGGTGAATAAGGACTTCAAGTAATCTCATTCTGAGGAAAAGAAAAGTTATTTTGTGGAATGTGTGATGTAAGGTCTGGAAGTGAGATAGGTATTGGTGTTTCAGTTTCTAAGGTTGTTATGGTATCTTGAATGGACGAGAGTACCTTAAGGAATGTGTTCGGAACAATATCTTCCGACTGGTTAAAGTTGAGGGTCAAGGACGTCCGACTTTTATGGGAACCTAAAGTAGTCGACAAGTATGCGAAGGAAACACAAGGATGTGTTTACATGCTTCAAGTTAAATAAGTATGTGTCGGACGAAGAGTGTGTGATGAATTGCGTATATTCAGTTGTATAGAGAGATTAAGTTTGAGATATTACATCGGGATTTTTCTGTATTTGATAAGAGACCATTTTGGAAATTGGAATTGTTAAACTACCCAAGGAACAGTATAAGTTATTGTGCCGGAGGAAGTTGAGATTCATTTAGTAACCGAAAGTGTAGTGGTGCGGACAAGAAGGAGTTGCATTAAGAAATAGAGTAAGTATCTTGGATTGAAGGGAATCTTAGTAAAATGGTTTTATATTTGGACCTAAGAGGATTACCGTGGAGAGCAAAGTAAACGCAATATGGAAAACGGTATCGATGGTATGTTATGAAAAGGTTACACCTTGGTATTAAGAATAAGCGTAGTGGTAGCACCGTGGTCACAAGTGTACGTGATGGATTCTTATTCTTGAGATAAGGGTGAAGAGACGTAATTTGTGGGACAGTGAGTATTGTATTTTAAGAAACAAGATTGTGGTAAAACAACGAGAAGCAAAATCATGACTTATTACGGACTAAGTGTAAATCATGAAATGATTTATACCGGAAGGGTTTTGTAACTAGTTGATGAGAATTGTCGGTTGCGAATCTTCCATTAAGTAATTTGGTGTAAGTGGGATGTGTAATGGGTAGTGAAAGGTAAGAAATCCCGGTTAGTGTGTACGAAGTGATAGAAAGGTTCTTCAAGAGGATGCATTACCCCGATCTATTTTCAAGTATAGAGAAACTTCGGTAATTGTGAATGATTGGATTATTCGGAATCTACCTTTTGTTGGACTAAGGACGTTGTTGTCTTATTTCTCACTAAGAAATTCAAGTGAGGGAATAAGGTTGTGTGCTCGACATGTTATGTCCATCGCTTTTGTGGTATCGTATAATGGTAGTGCGTTGGGTTTTGCTTGTGGACGAATTAAGTTGAATTGTGGAAAAAACTTTAGAATGTCGTCATTATTGACTTCCAGCCAGTGTAGTTATTTGAGCAGAAAGATGAACTATCCCACTGAAGTTTTGTAGAGTGACCGCGTCAGAATTTAGAATTTTGCCTTGTTACTTGGTTGGAGTGTGTCATCTGCATGTTTTGATTTTGTCGGTTTTACCTTGGGTGGATCATGGTTAGTGAATGTAACACCAGTTAAGGAGCCACCAGTTGATAATGATACTCTAAGATAAGAACAAATCGGATTGATGGTTCGGGAAGGGGTGGATTGAATTATGAGTAACTGGTTTTGTTTCTGCAGCAGTGTTAACTGATTAACCAGTGCATGAAAAGTGTCTTACGTGGAATTTTGAGAAGTTAATCCGATTAGCTTGGATGGTTAATCGATTAACGGGTGTGTAAATTGTGAAATTCCTTGGGAGCCATCATCTGTGTTTTGTTAACTTACGTTGCTCCGATTGGAGAGTATAATCTGAATGTGGAATGGAACTGCAAGTGAATGAAAGATGAATTGGTATTTGAAACCGGAACTTCAGAAAGGGTGTTACTTAGTCGATCATTTGTTTAGACGACAAGGTAGTTTGACTTTTGGGAAAGTAATCTTGTGAACTGTGTTAAGTGTGGGAAAGTCTTAAGTGTATTGTTATCAGTACTATTGAAAGACTTGAGGGTGAAGTCAGAGAATACTCACGAGGTGTTGACCTCACAAGGAATATTTCGGTGTTGAATCATGGTATTAGTAAGGTATGAACGGTTAGTCAGAGTTAGTAAGTGCTATCTTCTGTGAGTTCATGGTATTGGATTTAGACTCCATAAGAGTGGTACCAGTTGTGTGCAGCTGTGTTTCACCCAGAGGAGAGAATTTGAAAGTTATCCTTCCAAGTACGAGTAAGATTTGGACGTTCCGAAGTTAAGCATGTAACTTAGAATCGTTTGTGGAATGAAACGAATGAGAGAAGTTGATTCAATTGAAAAGCGTGGCATATCCGTTGAGGGTGTGCGTACGTGTGGAGTGTTGTAGGTGAATTGGTGAGTAATATGGAAGCTCACAGTTGTGCGTGATGGTTCGAGTTTTGATAAGTGGTGATTCGCATATGATTGTAGTTCCATGATGGTGTTACGTTGATGTTGGATGAGATTTCGAATCAGCAAGGAATCTTGAGTAAGTCGGAAAATCGTAAGTATAATCGATTTGGAATGTGGTAACTAGCATCAAAAGTTGTTAAGATATTTTGGGATGTATTATCCGAGTTAGAGGGAATTTCGGAGTTGTATATGTTATGGTTGTAACAGTGTAACTCCGACATCTTCATCGTCTGGAGAGTGTTGGACTGATGTTTGTATATTGTGTGTTGGCGAGGAAATTGTTCTACCTTTGGACGTTAGTAAGTTCGTGTATCGTTGGTTAGTGAGAACCCCAGTGGATAAGTGTGTTCTCCGTGGACTGATAGCTAATTGGTAGTGCTTAAGAATGCGTGGTGTTCCACTGTTAGAATTTGGATTGCGCAGTGGAAGGTGACAAATGAAAGGGCTCAGTAGTATTTATAAGAATCGAAGGAGAAATTGATTGTAAGATTAGAAATAAGAAGTTTCTGTTCTAAGTGTGTTACCTTTTGGTGTGATACAAAAGAGATGAAATATCGGATTGAATGAGTACCGTGTATAGCATCAGACTTGATGGAACTGGTAAAGAAGTCGGTTGACGAATTTCGAAGTGGTTTTGAACATTAAAAGATTTATGAAAAGATAACTGTCGGTAATTGCTTAAAGGAAAGGAATCACCGAATTACCTCATGAGAATTTGATGGGTGTTTGTTATCCTGAATTTGAGATGAGGTGTTACGGCTTGGTTTGTGACTCGGTAGAGGAAGGTAGAATGGTACACTTCTTCCGAGGTAGGATGCGACCAAGTCTTTTGTATGGAACAACAGAGGAATTATGGAGGAACGAGTTAAAAATTAACCCAATATTGGAATAAGAGTATGACTAGGGACATGAAGTTTGGTAAATTGTGAAAATAAGGATTTTGATTTGTGAAGTCAAGTTGGGATTGGAATGCGTCCGAAATTGTAACGGAAGTAAAGTTAAGAATGGATCTAAGACGATGATACAAGTTGCGGTTATTGTCGAATAAAGGAAATTCGGGGGCGAATTTCAATTTAAGGGGGGGAGAGTGTAATACCCCGTATTATTTAAATGCTCAATTGGATATCGGATGAGATCAAATGAGTATCTATGTGCTCTATCTTTGGTAAATTGGATTAATGGAATCCTCTAAGCTCTTTAAGTATTGACATTTGGGATCAATAGAGCAACTAGTGAACTCTGAAGAGATCAATTATTTTAACTCAAGAAAGTATTTTAAGATAACTCGAATAATTGATCAATTGGGTTGAGACGATAAAATATCAATTGGAGATATTTTACCCTATTGGATTTATAGTATATAATAATAGTATTATATATATATATGTTATAAGAAATAGAAAGTGGGTGGAAAGAAGAAAACGTGGGAAGAGAAGAAGAAGAGGAAAATGGAGAAAAGAGGAAGAAGAGAGAAACCCATGGATCATCATCATCATCTTCTTCAAACTCCTCTTCGGTTATCAGGTGGGTTCTAGATAGAGGCTTTAATTGTAGAACTTTTGAGGTTTTAGAGTTAGGTAGGATTTTGAGAAAGTGTGGAATTTTGTGAATCGATGAAATCCAACGGATAAAATATGATATAAATTGCGTAGAATAGTCGGGTTATGAGCTTAATGAACTTATAATGCTTGCTAGTACTCCCTATGATGTTTTGATGATGTTCCAATGGGTTAAATATGAGAAAAACAGAGTTTTTCAGCTTCTGTGACAGTGGTAATCGATTACCCTATTTAGTAATCGATTACCCATGAGAAAATGGATGTTCTGGGCTATTTTTGAGCAAGTAATCGATTACCCAAAAGTGAGTAATCGATTACCACTGCTATTGACAGAAAAATGAAAATTGAAACGGGCGTATCTTTTGAACCGTAAGTCCGTTTTAGTCCCCCGTTCGAAGCGTTGGAAAGCTAATTTTATGCTCTTTGTGATGGTGAGGTAGAAACATAGTTATATGCTATGGATTAATAAGAAATATAGAAATGTAATGTATGTGATTTTGATTCCACCAAAACTCAAGGATCGGGAATCCGATTGATACGAGTCCAAAGCCTTTGGATAGATGATTCAATAAGGTAGTGAATGGTATGAGAGACCATGATTTAACCAAGGATGCTTGGTAGAGAATAGGATTGGATTGTGTGCCTTAATATGTGTGAACTACTATGTGAAAAGTGATGTTTTATGCGATGTGCGATTATATGCGTTACTTGTAATATTTGTGTTATGCTTGTCTAATGTTATTGTTAGGCATGTATGAGAGTATATGCATGTTAATATGAAAATGATATAGGGAGAGTGAGGAAACCTCAAACTTAAATTATAGGAGAATCTAGTAAGGAACTAGAAATTGTAGACGACTCTAGATGGCGATGCTCGGGCACGTGTTGTTGGAAGATACATCCTTGCCGAGTATTGGCCTAGTCGAGAGTGAAACACTAGTATGGAACATGTGGTTAACCTTTGTGATTTTGGAAAGGCAAGAGAGGCCCTAAGGCATTATAGCCTTGTGATTGTCGAATACAATCTTATTGTTGTATGTGATCATGTAATCGTAACCGGTTTATCTTGAGTGTAGTTTCATGAGTTTCGGACTCCTCTGAAATGGATTCACAACTACTTGGCAGGTTTGATTCCCCGTGCTATACGAATGGCGCCCATGGAGCGTATGCTTGTGACGATTAATGGCCCGTGTGAAGTGACGGTTCATAACGGTTAATGGCTCGTAGAACCCGAATCCATTCGTATGTCAAGTAGATTACAAGGATCTATGACTCGGATCGCCTTCTAGACGTAGAAGCGGACGGGAACAGGAGGTACCTTGGTATGGTTATCGATTAGTGATACTTTTGAGTTGATGAACTCATGGCATGTTTCCATATAGTGTGAGATTGTGAGATTGTGTACTCAAGGTCTTTTCCCTTCCCTTGACTTGAGTTAGGATTGATAGAACCCTGTAAAGCCGAGAGAATCTATAAGATAGGGAACTCACTGAGATTTGATGTATCTCACCCCACGATAGTTGCTTTATTTCAGGTAATTGCAGGTTTGATTTGCAAGTGGAGAAATGTTGGGATGTTTCAAGAGAAGCTTGGCTTTAGTATTTTTTTTTCCGCTGTGCAATCTTTTGTTGTATACAATTGAGGATATTGTATATTATTCTTAGATTTTTATTTTTGGCTAGTTTCCATGCCTTGTGCCATATGTTGTACTTACGTTTTAGAAATGGACAAGTATGTGAACTATGTCAGTAGGCGTATTTGATGTGTCAGTACCAAATAAAACACTTGTATGGTATTATTCTAGATGAATATTATACAGGGCGTTACAACTAGATCCTTTGAGACTACCTTATTTAGCAAGTCAAAGTTGACATGCTCTAAGCACCTATGCCATAGCCACGAGTATTCGCTCATGGTGACAAGACATTTAGTGCTAGTCAAAGATACTTCACTTAAGTCAAGCATATATACATTGTTTACCCTTAAGCCCTTAAACACATCATCCTTCTTATCATTGTGTTCAATCATGCAACAATCTTTTAAAAACAGAACTTTATAACCTTTGTCACATAACTGACTAATGCTAATAAGATTGTGTTTAAGACCTTAAACTAATATGACGTCTGAGATAGTAGTAGAAGAGGGATTACCTACACTACCTTTTCCAAGTATAGCTCCCTTGTTATTATCACCGTAGGTCACAAATCCTTTCTTCTTTTCCACAAAATCAATGAATAAGGAAATGTCTCCCGTCATGTATCTTGAATATCCACTATCGAGAACCCATCTTCTCTCCGTAGACTCAAGACATTGTACCTTCAAAATTAAACAAGGGAAATAGGTACCCAATTTTTATTGGGTCCTTGTGTGTGAGTGAATCTTTGGTTGCATTTGGGCAACCATTGGAAAATACCTTTAGGAACCAAAAATCTTCTAAATCGACATTTAGCAATGGTGTGTCCCTTCTTGCAACAATATAGACAAGTTTGGTTAACATTGGAGTTACTTTTGCTATTTTGATCTCTAATCACATATGTATATTTTTTATAAGGATTATTCATATTACTTCAAAAATGTGATCGATCAATAGCAAATGTGACTTTAGGTTCTAAAGCCTTGTCTAATTTGGCTTTAAGAGTTCTAACCTCCTTTTGCCAAATGTGACAAGTTTCACTACCTGCCCAATTTAACCACGTACACTTGTCACCCTCGATTTTAGCATTTGTAGCTTCCACCATTGTGTTCTTAAGAGCTTCTAATTCCTTTTCGGAATCGAAAATTATTTTCTCTAAACGTGAAAAGTTTGCTTATTTGAAGATAAGCGTTTGAAAGCTTCTTTAGCCTCATGGTGTAAAGCATCAAAGGCATTTTGCAATTCAGAATGAGACATTTTATTAACATGTTCATATTTAGAATGACTTACATTATTTTTCTTCTTATGATGAGCCGGGAGACAAAGATTGACGGGTTCATCTTCATCACTTAAGCTATCTTCGCTAGAGGACTCACTATCACTTTCCCAAGCAATGTATGCCCTTCTAGGTTTGCTCGATTTCTTTTGTTGATGATTCTGGTATTTTCCTTTGTCTTTCTTCATCAATGGACAATCTGACTTGTAGTGACCGGCCTTTCCACAATTGTAGCATGAACCTTTTGATTTTGCATTCTTGTTTCCTTCACTAAGCTCTTTTGTGGAGGACTTTAAGCTAGAAGCCTTTAGAGCAATAGACTTCTTGTCTGTGTCTTTCGACTTCTCTTTCTTTTCTTTCTTTTCGTGTTGATCGAGACTTATGAGCTTGAAATTCTGGCATTGCAGACAGCAAATATCCTAACACATGTCAAGACATTGTTCTGCATAATTATTAAACAAAGAACAGAACCGTAAACGATATCAAAACTATCAGTAACTGCAGAAACACAGATGTTTCGACATCTGTTCCAACATGTTAATCAATATTGAACTGTAAATTGCAGAATGATAAATAACACAGAATATGATGACCCAGTTTGGTGCAACTCACCTACATCTGGGGGATACCAATCCAGGAAGAAGAATCCACTATCAGTAGTATAGTTTTATGTAAACAACCTCAGGTTTACAGTAAACACCCACGTTTACCTATCACTACCCAATGAAGACTTTATCATTAGAAGTCATATCTAATAGATAAGAGAACCCCATCTCACTCCCTAAATCATAACCTGTGATTATCTAACAGTTACTACACCATAATTGTATCATCCCTATTGAAAGACACCCTTTTCAATACAAAGTTCAGTCAAGCATCCTTGACTAACAAGTTAGCTTGGATTTGCTTCAAAGCTTCATATGTACAAGTACCTATGTCTACCACAATGTATCAAATCGATACAGAGGGAGACTTACAAGAAAGCCTACGACTCTCAAAACCCTAAACCCTATTTTTTACTTTACAAAAGAGTTACAATAGGTTCAGTTCTTCAGTCCTAGGTCTTGGTCTTCTTTTATAAGTTTATGCTGCCTTGGGCTTCGAATCTTCTGTTTATTGATCCCTTGATCCACTGCTATAATCATTCCTTGATTCTGGCACCAGATTTAGAACCTTGATTCTGCAACATTCTTCATTAAGTTTTAACCAAAATTTAGTCAAACCTCAGGAGCTTTCAATCTCCCTCTTTTGACAAATTTTGGCTAAAACTTCAATTTGGACAATAAACCCAGGGTACTCCTGACGTCTCTTCACCCTGAGTGGCGGTTATGATTGGAATACTGATGTGACTCCAATCATGTTGGTGATACATTCCCCTTTTCCCATGAATCGATAATTTCTCACCTGGGGGGAAGAATTTTGCTACTGAAGCAACCAAACACCAACATGGGTAACTCAGAACATAAGGCACGACTGTGTTTATAACTCAGATCACAGGACACGAAAGAAGGACTCGGAACATATGGGAAGAAACCTGAGACTCAGTCAGAATGTCAGAACATTCTGTCCAACGTCCTTGCAAACCAACTGCAAGGACATACTCAATCCTTGTACTTTTCTCCCCCTTTTTAGCCAAAAATTGACAAACATGTCCAAGACAGACCCATACCCAAACCGAGCCAACCCAAAAACGAATAAACCCCATGAGAACCCAGCACAACAGAAAAGACAACCTGCGACAAGATGAGGACAAAAACACCCTTTATATACAAGAGCGTTTTTCTTAGGATGTAACGAACCATTGGAAGTAACACATGTCTATTCAATGAGAGCATTAACTAAAATAGAGTATCTTCATAGACAAAAGTGCACTGGCCAAACCGTATTTGACTGTTTCTTTCTTTTAACAAGGACCATTCAAGGAATGCGCATTTTCCGAAACACATGTTTAACACGCGTTCCCTAAGACACAATTTCTCCACCGTCCAAAGCAATTAAGAGTACAACCATACATCCTAACCAATGTTCTGACATCTTGTCCGACTTTATTTAGTCCCTTTTGTAACATCTATTTAATCCTCTTTCAACCAGAAGACCCAGAGTAATTGACCAAGATGTTTAGACATTTCTTCAAACATTTCTCAGTTAGCAGCAAAGACTCTTAAAAGACCTTATCTGCTTCTGCAGAGAAAAATAAATTCTCCCAGAAACAAACAATGACTCTCAGAACACTCCCAAGGTACTTATATATCTTTTGATTCAGTCCATTGACACCTCAATGACAGAATCAGAACAACCTGATAAGTTCACCCAGAACTTATACCACTAGAGCAATGTCACGACATCTCGTCTGACATATCAACCTCACCTGAGGCAATCTATCACAAACTGCTTAAAACCACAAACAATCTTGATATCTAATCTGCACCACTACAGCCATATATCCAAAACAGAAGTCTAACTTCCCCTGTCGTAGATAACCAGTGCTTATTTTCTAGAAGAACGCCCTAAATGAATGGAAAACATAAGACACATCTTCATGTCTTCAAGAGCGCACCCTCTGTTCAACACACCTGCTCAACGCATTCACCTAATGCTTGATCCTCAAGCAATCCATGTACCACATCAGTACATTTAACAGACAGAAGTTCTCCCCCTATCTTTCTTAACAGATGCTTCTTCAGCAAGAACCACCTCAAAATCACCACATGATATCCCATGACATCTTCATGATCATATAGTGAGAGTACCAGGAACACATCCTTGTGCCACAACCAACAGACTCTTGGATTGAGACCAAAACATCATTTGATCCCTCTCGTCCAGAAACCATCTATACACCACACGAATTTCTCCTGAATTCTCATGTATAGATCTCCTTGTTCCCTGAGATACAACCCAGTTGAATCTGGAATACTTCACATTCCTCAAAGAGACATACAGAGCCCCTTAGTTTGCTAGCTTGCCTAGACGTTCTTCACACTTGAAGGACATCAAACACATGCTCCAGAAATCCTCAGCCCATTTGCTCCACAAGCACCAAACTGATCCACTTCTAGTATGTCACATTCACATCAGACTTCCAAGACAGTCCATTACCCATCATTCTCCCGTACGACAAGATAGATACCTCTTAGACAAGATGTGAACTAAGAATCCTACTCCAAGGATAACTAACCCAAAAGATGTTCTAACATCAATTAGGACATCCTTCACATATCATAGACACCAACCAACATGGTTCTAGATATGCTCCACCACTGGACTTACTATCTGCATAGTAATCCAACTAAAGATCTTTAAACAACACTGCGCCACCAGCTTGATCAATAAGAACTCCAGATAACCACAGAGAGAAATAAACGCTCATCCACCAAAAAAGGTAATCTTCCATCATCAACCTAGAACTTCTACCATAAGCTCCAAGATAGACCTGGACCAGAACCTCCTTACGTCTTCAACCAACTACCCTTCTGCCCAAGAGTAATTAGTTCCAAGCACTCTGCTTGAATACACAATGAAGATCAACCAAATGCTACTTTTTGATTAATCTTAACTTTTCTTCAGAGTTTCAGATAATCTTTTGATCCACTAATGAAACCTAATCTTCAAGTTACATGATTTACTTACTCCATAGTAAGCCATCTTGGATTCCCCAAGCCTTAGACATGTAACATCTTCTCCTTCCACAGCTCCCGCAAACTGCATGAGATAGACCTTTTTGAAGTGTTAATTCCATTTTTTCTGAGAAGATCAACTTATCTTACGATGATGCGCCACTACATCAACTAAGACCCTGAAGTTTTTGCTTGATGTCCTGACATCTGATCAGACATCCAGTTGAGGAATTTAGCCATTCCTTCTTCCACTTAGAAGAACCTCCTCCCTATTACAGAACAAGAGTTCCATGTTCTCATAGACTTGATTCAGCAACCAAGTTTGAGTAAACAACCTCCATCCTGCTTAATTATTTCACAGGTATTCCATTCAAGCTCACACCTTGATGAATATCTGCTTCACAACTCCAAAGAACTCAACGTACCAAGTCTGATTCTTCAGAAGAGAAGTAGTCATAGACTACACCATAGTTATACCAAAGGATGCCACTTTCCTTAAGTAGAGCAGTCTGTAAAAAGTCAGAGATAACTGCCACTTAAACTTGACCTTCAAGATGAGCAAGATCACATGCTCATATGTACCTAGATCAGAAATAAACTGACCCAAGTTGTGCCATCACCGGCACCATAATTTGGACAAGTCTCATGCCAGGACACTTTCCAGATAAACATCAGATGCTTCTAGTAACAATTGGAACACACCTGCTGCACTCCAATACTCCTTGATCAGAAATAAACTGATCCAAGAACTATTTATCAAGATTATGGTGTCTTCTTCTTCATCTTCCACATCACCATTGTCTAGACCAGTTTCTTGCCAGGAAACTCTCTAGAGATCGGATGATTCTGCCACACCAAACTGAAGCAGATTCTTAGGTCAACACCCAAGAGAAATAGATCCAAAAGCTTACACAGTACCCCTTCCATGATTCTGCACAAACCCAGATGAAGAGATGTTTCAACATCATGTTGAACATCAGAAATCTTGAACTTCACATACAAGGATAATCAATCAAATACTTGTGAATATCACAAATAACAATTGATCTTAAATCCATTTTTAGTAACCCTGCTTCACTATTGAAGCCATACTCCAACAGATCACTCCATGAACACTTATCAAGTATTCAATCTTTGCAAGTATCTTCTTTGACAAACAAAGTGTTGAGATACCAAGGCTGCCACCCTTGACTCAAGTAACTAAGATTCTCTCTGAACGAACCCTATTTACCTCAACAGTTCTGAAATCTCCATTCAGATTGAATCTACCCTTAGAGTTAAGAGATATGAATCCTTCCTTGCACTTTTGGATGGTGAAATTAAATCACCTCCACTTTCTTCAGGTTTATGTTTCACAGAAACACTCTCTAGTCAGAAGAATAACTAGAAGACTCCAGATTCACGAATGATATGCCTTTATGAGTGGACTTGAGAGAATTCTCAAGTATCTTTGACAGCTTAGCCGATCAATAATTTATCAAATTCCTAGAGCAAGAACTTGATAAACCTAATCTCAAATCCCCTTCTCTTCAACTGACTTCAAGATGCACAAAGGAACCAAGCTTCCAAGTACTAAGTCACCATAACAGACATCTACCAACCACTCTCTCCACTCCATCGCTCCCGAAGATGCAGATATCTTCAACTA
Organism: Lathyrus tuberosus; assembly: GCA_022829125.1. Lineage (NCBI taxonomy): Eukaryota > Viridiplantae > Streptophyta > Magnoliopsida > Fabales > Fabaceae > Lathyrus > Lathyrus tuberosus. The sequence goes on from JALAZF010000294.1 coordinate 7,983,175, forward strand.
TAGAGGCCGACGATTGAGATCTTCCACCATCTGTCTTCAGTAACAACTCCAGAATCCCATAAATTCTAGAGCTCTTCCATCAGAAACATATGCAGCGGAACCACCAAGGAACAAATTCAACTTGCCCTAATAAGATGTCAGAACATCTTACAAGACACCCCAACAAGAGAGCTAGCGACTCCTCCTCAGCTGTTGTAGAACCTCCTCAGCAACATGAACAACCACCGGGTTGTTACCTTCGATCCAGAACATCCATCCCATCCATTAATACCCTTGAGTATATCTGAGTTGATGATCTGATCTCCAAAACTCGTCCTTGTTTAAACACCAGAAAGTATCTCCCAAAGATCTCATCCAGAAACAGACAGGATGTCTGCTCTGATACCAATTGAAATTCTGGCATTGTAGACAACAGATGTCCTAACACATGTCAAGACATTGTTCTGCATAATTATTAAACAAAGAACAGAACTGCAAACTAATATCTAAACTATCAGTAACTGCAAAAACACAGATGTTTTAACATTTGTTCCAACATGTTAATCAATACTGAACTGTAAATTGCAGAATGATAAACAACACAGAATATGATGACCCAGTTCGGTGCAACTCACCTACATCTGGGGGATACTAATCCAGGAAGAAGAATCCACTATCAGTAATATAGTTTTATGTAAACAACCTCAGGTTTACAGTAAACACCTACGTTTACCTATCACTACCTAATGAAGACTTTATCATTAGAAGTCATATCTAATTGATAAGAGAAACTCATCTCACTCCCTAAATCACAACACGTGATTATCTAACAGTTACTACACCATAACTGTATCATCCCTATTGAAAGACACCCCTTTCAATACAAAGTTCAGTCAAGCATCCTTGACTAACTAGTTAACTTGGATTTGCTTCAAAGCTTCATCCAAGAACAATACACGATTCATTACCTATGGGTTTCTGAATTTGTACAAGTACCTAGGTGTTAGCTCCCAATTTCGATGCTAATATTGGAGTAAAAGTTTTATTCTAAGAAATGAGATTTTTCAAGTTTTGGGAGACTTTGACAGGAATGACACTTTTTAGAAGATTTAGTCGAAGACGTCTTCATGCAAGAGGGAGGTATTTTAGGGACTTAGAAATACTTCTAAAATTTTAAGATGTTCTTTGACAGAAGGCTGATGGGCGTCGTTCGATTCAAGGATTCAAATTTAAATAACGGAGGGAACTTTGTCCTTATCCATTTGAGAGAAGAGGCACGTGGTGGACATCCAAAGAATGAAAACATGCAGAATGCCATGTGTTTCGCTCTGATTAATAGGTTGTTAGTGGGTAGTTATTTTTTTGTCATTATAAATAGCAAGTCTTAGTATTAGGATTTTTGGGTGTTAAAATTGTACAAATTTCTTAAATCACTCAAAGTATCCGTAAGTAGCGAGAAAAGAGTTTTTTGAAGAAATGTGCGTGTTATGTAACACCATTTTTCTTATTCAATGCAATCCAATTAATTTTCGCTCAGAAGTTTACTTTCTTTCCTTTATTTTGTTAAGTTATTTTCCAATGCACTTTTAATTATTTCCTCGTATTACCTTCCTTTTAAGTATTATCGAAATGCCTATGTTTCCAAATATGAACGCAGTCGAAATGTTCAACATTATTTCCGTATCTTTTTAAATCGTTTTAGCACATGTCCTAGGATCTAGTTTGGTCGATCCTGCAAGTTACTCATTTTTATTATAAAATTGATAGACCAGAGGTTGTTTACTATTTTTCCCAGTAAACAAATTGGCACGCCCAGTGGGACAGTGCTAAACGAATTTCTTGTGTTTTCAAAAGAAATTTAAAATTTCTGCATTTTGATTATCTCTTCTCTATCAAAAACTGCGTTGTATGCTATTAAGAAGTGGTAAAGTAGCCACCACAAACGAAGATAGACCAAGGAGGAGATATACGAGGAAAATGGCAAGTACTAACCAACCAAATAGTTCAAATCCTCAAACTACGCCTAGTGTTAATAGAACCAACCCCAGGGTCTTCGACTGGAGGACCAACGGTTTTTGTGCCCGTGTCTGAAGCTATACCATCTATGGCAAGTTCGATCCCTACACATTCGATCGCTCATACTCAGCCCATTCTGAGTTATGTTGGATCAAGGGGTCCACCAAGGACTCCCCACCAGTGGAAAATGCTAACTTCCAACCATTTTTTCCCCTGGATTTTCTATGCCTTTGCCTAGTCGAGACCCGCCTTATGGGATTCCAACTTCGATGATGGCGAATTTACAGAATGCTCCTCCAGTATTTATTGAACCCATAGTGACTTCACCTTTACAAGGGTCAGGATCCGGGGCTAACATGGGTCGAAGTAACCAGTCCTTACGAATGGGATATTCAACCCAAATACCAGGTTTAACAAATACTACTGCAGTGCATTTAAGGCAACAAATGGATGAAAGTAACCATCAAATGGTCCAAATGATGTCCCAAACTATGGGAGAAATCTTTCAGTCTCTGATCCAAAATACCACCCAGACTAATCAGCAAATGGCTGCGCAGATGATGCGCCTTGCAGATTTCTTTGGTGTACCTAACCCTCCTCGGCACCCTCAGAGGGAGTATATCGTAGGAGACCAAGGGGCATCGTTCGAAAAGGACCCCACTATTAACCAAGTCCAACAAAACCCAGGAAATGTGCCTCAGGAAAATTTAGTAAACCAGGGAGTAGTCAACCCCCCTAGGAATCAACCACAAATTCCTGTAGGAGGGCAGCTAAGGATGGTTGTGGTAAATAGAAACCAGGACGCTGACAACGTTATACAACAGGTTCGACGTCATGACGTGGCAACAGATAATAATTTGGCAGCCATGGTTGAAAGGATTATGGTCCAAAACAGAGTAAACTTTGGCCTTCGGAGGCCAAATTATACATCTCCATTGTCGGAATATATTCTCCAGTCAGAGTTACCCCCTAGAACGAAAGTCCCTAAGTTCACTAAGTTTTCTGGGGACACCACTGAGTCCACTGTCAAACACGTGGCCAGATATGTGATAGAAGTTAGAGAAATTACGAATAATGAGAATCTTAGGATAAAATACTTCCCTAGTTCTCTGAAGAAGAATGCCTTCACGTGGTTCACGACTTTGCCACCAAATTCGATCCACAATTGGACCCAGTTGGAACGGCTATTTCATGAGCAGGTCTATATGGGACAAACGAAGATCAGTCTGAAGGAGTTAGCTAGTATAAAACAAAAATTCACTGAGCCAATAGATGACTACTTGAACAAATTCCGACTGCTCAAGGCTAGATGTTTTACAGAAGTGCCGGAATATGAGTTAGTCGAAATGGCCGCTGGAGGCCTCGATTATTCCATTAGGAAGAAATTGGATACCTAATATTTAAGAGATATGGCTCAATTAGCTGATAGAGTTCAACAATTAGAACGCCTAAAGGAAGAAAAGGCTAGGGCGAATAAGAATAAAAGGTTGGCTTACGTCGAGGTTAATGAAGAAGACAAAAAATATTTTAATGAGCCAGTAAGTTTCGAAGAAGGCGAGATTGATCTTGCTGAATTGAAACAAGGCCCACTTTATTCTTGTAAGTTGTTGGCTCCTTCGAATGAAAAAAATCCTGTCGAACCTGAAAAGAATGATAAATTTCCTAAGAAAACTTACACTTTCCACGTTACTAAGTATGACAAAATTTTCGATTTGTTAGTTAAGGACGGTCAGATGATAGTGCCTCCTGGTGCTAAAATGCCTCCTTTAGAACAAAGAAAAAAGAGAGGTTTTTGTAAGTATCATAATTTCTTGGGCCATAAGACTTCTCAATGTTTTCTTTTCAGGGATATTGTCCAGAATACTATTCAATAAGGAAGGCGCAAGTTTGGTGAGAAATCTAAAAGTCAGATGAAGATTGATGTTGATCCCTTACCGGTGGTTGATGCTCACTATGCAGAACCAACGGAGGTTAACATGATCAAGGTTGCTGGAGGTCTCGACAACAATATCAACATGGTCGAAGTCGCTGATGACTTCAACTATGGAGCAGTCATGGTCAGGATCACTGAAGGTCTCGACCAAGAATTCATAAAGAGTTTTTCTAGCGATGTTGTCGAAAGCTTCACCAAAGATACTGCTGATGGTGTCGACACAGGGGTTACTGAAGACTCTGATGAAGGAATCACTGAGGATTCCTAGTGGATAATGATAACCAAAGAGGCCACTAATGGTTTCGTTCAGATGGACAAGGCTGCTGAGGGCCTTCAGATGGAATTACGTAAGCTTGATATCACTGAGGATGTCAAAATGGAAATCAACATGGTGGAGATTTCGCAAGAGACACCCATGGAGGTTGATGATGAACGTCGACAGGAAGAGGTCTTCCCAAAAGAGGAGGAGAATCTGATTGACTTCATACGTGATGTTGTGTCCCAGATGTAGCACTGTATTCGACAAGAAGGCATCGCAAAATCTCGAGGGAGTTCGAAAGGCCAAACAAAGGCGCGAGGAGAAAGCCCTTCATGGCCAGTGGTGTTTCGATCCAAGGAAGTCTGCTTCGAAGCAAGAACAACCAAAGAATAGGGTTCTAGGGGCAAAGCCTGCTACCTTTAAACCATTTGCTGAACTTTCTAACGGCAAGTGGGTAAAACCGAATGAAAATAAGGAAAAGAGCCAACAAAAATGGCAGAGTTTTAATGTAGAAAGAGGCACTTCGATGGCCTCAAAGAAACCAGCTTACATCTCAGAGAACTAAAAAGGGAAAAACCCCATGTCTAGGTCCTAGTGGAGGAGGGAACAAAGACGAAGGAAAGCCCAGAGAGAAGCTGAGGCGAAAGCAGAATCTAGCACCAACGTACCAGTCGACAGGAAAGAGCCAAAGCCTGTCGAAAAAGCGCCTGCAGCTACACCAGAACAAGCAGACAAAGAAGATCATGATCGAAAGGTTGCTGAGGATGAATTGCTCACTGATAATTTTGATTTAGGATCAGAGCAGTCTCACGACATTTTGGTCAACGTGGTATCTGTCCTACCGAGGGAGTTCGACCAGGTATGTGAGGTCGAAGATACGGCAGACAACATCGATGTAGAAATGGCCACACATAGGCCAGTTTGCTATTATGTGATGAATAATGGGTGTGTCGAATAGCAAAATGCATTCTTTGAAAGGCCCAATGAAGCTATGAAAAGCCATCTGAAGCCTCTCTTCATCACTGGGAAGATTGAAGATGTACCAGTTAACAAAATTCTGGTGGATTGCGGTGCTACCGTAAACTTGATGTCGCACTTTATGTTGAGAAAGATAGAAAAATTCGATACTGATGCCAAACCCCACAACATGGTGTTATCCAATTATGAAGGCAAGGTTGGCAATACGCTGGGGGTAATCCAAGTTGATCTGACAGTAGGGACAGTCACAAGGTCAACCATGTTTATGGTTGTAGAGACAAAGGCTAACTACAACCTATTATTGGGACGGGAATGGATCCACGAAATAGGAGTTGTGCCATCTTCGATGCACTAGAGAATCACCATCTGGCGAACATATGGTATTGTTAAGAACATTGAAGCCGACCAGAGCTACTTCTTAGCTTCGGCTAACCATGTCGATAGTCAAGACTTCGGCAGGAATTTGGCTAACATCGCTCCATGTAACCCAGCCAATTTTGGGTTCACTCCAGATGACAACGCGTACTGCTCAATGTACCTACATCCAACAAATAGGTTTCAGTGGGATCAGGAAGTTGTAGGAGAAGATGACTTCGCTTATGAAGGGACATCCGGAGTTAACCCCACAGGCTGGGGAAGTGAATTTGACGATGATGCCTGAGTTTGAGGCACTCGAAAGGATTTCGGCTTACATAGCCGAAAACAAACTACAAGCGGCACTGGAGGTCGAAGTCAAACATATGGTTGTTGAAGCCAACAAAGAAGTAAGTCAAGAAGGTCCTGGTAAGGACTTCGATCTAGAACCACCTGATAAGGTTCAGGACAAAATCCAAGGCCAGAGGCTCAACGCCATTTATGATGACGAGCCTTTGGGTTTCGAGAAGGATCCGTTGGCAGCCAATATCAAAATACTAGTGCAAGATCCTTTGGAAGAAATCGACTTGGGAGAAGAGGCAACGAAAAGACCAACATATATCAGCCCACAACTCAAGGTCGAAGTGATCCAATTGTTGAAGGAGTTTAAAGACTGCTTTGCATGGGATTACGACGAGATGCCCGACTTGAGCAAAGAGCTGGTCGAATTGAAGCTGGGAATTAAATCTGGAAAGAAGCCAATCAAGCAAAATCCAAGGCGGTTTGCAACAACAATTCTCTCGAAGATCAATGAGGAAGTCAAAAGGCTTCTTCGTTGCAAATTTATTCGAACGGCCAGGTATGTCGAATGGCTAGCAAACATTATGCCTGTTATAAAAAAGAATGGTACTTTGAGGGTTTGCATAGACTTTAGAGATCTAAATCCTGCAACCCCAAAGGACGAATACTCAATGCTTGTGGCGGAAATGCTAGTCGACTCTGCCGCTGGCCATGAATACCTTAGCATGCTCGACGGGTATTCGGGGTATAACCAAATATTCATTACTGAAGAGGATGTCCCTAAAACGGCGTTTCGATGCCCTGGGGCCTTAGGCACTTATGAGTGGGTAGTTATGCCTTTTGGACTAAAAAATGTTGGGGCAACATATCAAAGAGCAATGAATACAATATTCCATTATTACATAGAGACTTTCATGCAAATTTACATTGATGATATTGTTGTAAAGTCTGTTTCAGGGAAGAATCACATTGACCATCTTCGACAATCATTCGAAAAGATGTGAAGACATGGTCTCAAAATGAATCCTCTCAAGTGTGCTTTTTGTGTGCAGGCGGGAGATTTCTTAGGCTTTGTGGTCCATAAGAAAGGAATCGAAATAAATCAGAATAAGACCAAGGCCATTATGGAGGCGAAAGTGCCATCAACAAAAAAGGAATTGCAGTCACTATTGTGGAAGATCAATTTCTTAAGGAGATTCATCTCGAACCTCAGCGGAAAAACTCAAGCATTTTCACCTCTGCTTCGATTAAACAAGGAAGGGTTCGAATAGGGGCAAGCCCAACAGGAAGCTTTCGATAAAATCAAAGAGTATTTGAGTCATCCTCCAATTCTAGCACCACGTTGTAGAAGAAGGAGCATAAGACTATACATATCTGCGTCAGACAAAACTTTAGGGAGCATGTTGGCTCAAGAGGATGAAAATGGCGTCGAAAGAGCTATTTACTACCTTAGTAGGGTTTTGAATGATGCAGAAACTAGGTATAGCAGAGTTGAAAAATTATGTTTATGCTTGTATTTTTCTTGTACAAAGTTAAAGCATTATATAAAACCAGTTGACGTGTATGTTTCATCTCATTTTGATATTATTAAACATATGTTGTCCTAGCCAATTTTGCATAGTCGAATTGGTAAATGGGCATTGGCTTTAACTGAGTATTCCCTAACGTACATGCCTTTAAAGGCTATTAAGGGACAAGTGGTAGCTGACTTCATTGTCGACCACTCTATAAACGAAAATGTGTCGAACTATCTTGAGCTTGAACCTTGGAAATTGTATTTCGACGGTTCTAGTCATAAAGATGGTACAGGTGTAGGAGTCCTGATCATTTCTCCTAATAGAATTCCAACAAAATTCAAGTATAAAGTCGAAGGGATTTGTTTGAATAATGAGGCTGAATACGAAGCCTTAATAGTCGGACTTGAAATATTGTTGGAATTGGGGGAAACTCGAGTCGAAATAATGGGAGACTTAGAGTTAGTTATAAAGAAAATTACAAGGGAGTACAAATGTGTTAAAGAAAATCTCATCATGTACTTCGTAATAGCCAATCGATTACTGAAAAAGTTCGAAGTAGTGAATATTCGACACATACCTCGATTGGAAAATCAAGTGGCAAATGACCTGGCTCAGATTGCCTCTGGATATAAGGTTTCGAGGGAAAAATTAGAAGATGCAATTGAAGTCAGAGGAAATGTTGTATCAGCCAGATTGTCCCCATCAGATTTGGAAATGACAAAGCTAGGATACGCTGATGAAGAGAACTTCGAAATTTTAGCGGTGGATAGCCAGACGACGAAGACTAGAGAAAACCAATATTTGAATATCTGCACAACCCAACGGCGTCCACTGATCAAAAAATCAGGTATCGAGCTTTAAGTTATGTTCTTTTGGGTAACGAGCTATTTAAAAAGACTCCTGAGGGAGTATTGCTTAAGTGCCTTAGTGAGTCAAAAGCATAATTATCCCTTTCGACTGTTCATAGTGGGGCATGTGGGGCTCATCAGGTAGGCCATAAGATGAAATGGCTTTTATTCTGACAAGGGAAGTATTGGCCTACTATGTTAAAGGATTGCATCGAATTCGCTAAGGGATGCCAAAAGTGCCAAGTGCACGCAGGTATACAGCATGTTCCTGTGAGCGAATTGCACTCTATAGTCAAGCCATGGCTCTTTAGAGGTTGGGATTTGGATTTGGTTGGTGAGATTCGACCAGCGTCATAAAAAAATCAAAGGTACATTTTGGTAGGCATTGCTATTTTACGAAATGGGTCGAAGTTGTGCCATTGCCAAATGTTGACCAAGAAGACGTGATCGAGTTCATTAAAAAACACATTATCTATAGGTTTGGAATCCCAGAAACCATTACGAGAGATCAAGGATCAATGTTCACTGGTCAAAAAATGCAAGAATTTGCTAAAGAAACGGGTTTCAAACTTTTAACCTCTACACCTTATTACGCTCAGGCTAATGTTCAGGTCGAAGAAGCAAATAAAGTGGTGATTAGTTTAATTAAGAAGCATGTGGGAAAAAAGCCTAGAAATTGGCACAAGACTTTGGACCAAGTTCTTTGGGCATGTCGAACCTCCCCCAAAGAGGCGACTAATTTCATGCCTTTTCGATTGACCTTTAGCCATGATGCAGTATTACCAGTTGAAATCTATCTTCAGTCGGCGAGAATCCAGAGGCATCATGAGATCTCATCGGAGTCATATTGGAATATGATGTTGGACGAATTGGTAGATTTAGACGAGGAAATGCTCAATGCTTTGGAGTTTTTGAAAAGGAAGAAGAAGAGGGTGGAACAGTCTTATAATAAGAAAGTTAAATTCAAGACTTTTTCGCTTGGAGAGTTGGTTTGGAAGGTAGTTTTTCCTATGGATCGAAAAGATAGATCTTTGGGGAAATAGTCTCCAAAGTGGGAAGGCCCTTTCCAAATCACACAAGTTTTCTCGAATGGTGCTTATGCGATCGAAGAATTAGATCAAGATAAGAGAATCTTGAGGGTAAATAGGAAGTACTTAAAGAAGTACAAGCCTGCACTTCGAGAAGTAAAAATAGCTAGAGAATATTCACGCATGCAAAATAATCGAAGCTAATATGGCGAAATAAAACTTAGTGCCAAAATGGCTAGATTCGTTACATCAAAAAGTAAAATAATAATTACATAATTGAAGGAATAATGATAAAGTTCACATAAAAGAGTGGAATTAGAACGACAGGTTGGCTTTCATAGTGGAGTATTTTGCCTTCAAAAGTTCTAGCCGCCTCTCACAGAGGGATTGGTTGGACCTCATGGTTTCCAGTTCTGCTTCTAGTTTTTGCGCTTTGTCAGCAAAGTCCAGACCTACGTTAAGCTCTTTCGCCACCTGAGAGTTTTCAAAATTTTCGAGCTCAGCGTTCTGCTTCTTGGCGTTCGAAATCTTTGTTTGCATCTCTTTAATTTGTGCCTCCCAGGAGCTAATACTTTGGTTATTGGCTTCGATTTGAGTTTTGTTCTGTTCTTGGGTTTGCTCCAAATTAGCCAGACGATTGGTAGATTCTGAAGCAGCATCCCATGCAGTCGCGACTGAGCCAGTTTGATTTTCGATATCTTTCGAGATTTGTTTGATTTTGGCAAAGTCAGCAGCAATCCGATCGATCATTGAGGTCAGCTTCAAGATGATATTGGCAATTTCTGGAGAAGCAATTAGAATATCAACCTCCTTGAGAAGATTCTTCAAAGCAATTGGAGAAGTGGGGTCAGACTCAATGAGTCGAAACAAGTCACCCTTAAAAACATTTTCTTTGATCTTTGACAATATCTGGCTGGAAGGATCAACAGTGGATTGACCGTCAGATATAGAGGGTGAACTGAGGTTTTTATCAGACGAACTTCCCCTAGAACCAAGTAAAACTTTTAAGTACTCTCGAGGGTTGTTCTTTTTCATAGCCTCTAGTTCTTCTGCAGAAAGGGTCATGGAGGCTTTGCTTGAATCCTTCGCAGTTGGCAGGTTAGGGTTAGGAGCTGTTTCGGCAATTATCTCTTCATGAATGTCTTCTTCCCCTTCTTCATCTTGGTCATTACCCCCCTTCGATGTTTTCATCGTCATCCATAAACTCCTCAATAAGCATTAATTGGTTGGGGAACATAAAGTTTTTACCTCCATCTTCCATAACATCATCTTGGATGACATCTGAGGTTTCGACTCGTGGGGACCTATCATCAGCTTCGTCTTAGACTTGCACCTTAGGGTTTTCCACCTCCATATCAACCCTAGCTGTTTCTGCCTGTGTGTCTTTATCTTGATCATCTTCATGATTGGATTCACTGGTGTGAGAAGCTTGAGAAGTAGTCTTGGGTGGAGAAGTTTCACGTTGTTTCTCGACTACTTGGTTGATTTCGCTCAGTGAGCTCTTCTCAGAATCCTTTGCTGAAGTAGGGTGATATGTTGGTTCACCTTCACTATTGAGGATTGGTGGGTTAGTTGATTCGGCAGCCGGTTGAGTCGAAGCTCCTGCATCATCCTGAAAGATACGAGCGAAGTTAATAGTCGAAGAAAAATACTAAAGACAATGAGGTATATATGCTTATCATTTGGGTACCTTAGGAGCTTCTGCTCTTGGGCTGGAGTTGTCACTTTCAGGCTACTCTGCAGCCTTTTTTGACATCTCTTCAGGAGTTGGCTCCAAGATGGTTAGTTTTGTGGGTTTTTTGATCAAGGCCTCCACGCCTTTCACCTGAGATTGAGCAATGGCTTCATTTATCTTTGGTTGCCTTTTCTTCTTCTTCAGGGGTTGTTCAACAATTGGAGATAAGTCCTCATCATCAGAGTCGACTATCACTAATGTGTCATCCTTGGCCTTCCTTTTCTGGGGAGTCAGGGGTTGTTTTCGAGCACCCTGGAGAGGAAAACGTTAGAAAATAATGAACATAAAGTGACAAACTTAATAAAGGGTGCGAAAATACCTTTGTTGTTGTTGTTGTTGTTGTTGTTGTTGTCTTGCTTCCTTCCTCTTCTTTCACTTCTTCAAGCTTTCTAACTGGTGGTTTCTTTGGAGGAATCTTCACGGCTAAGATAAACAGAAAAGCAGTCATTATATGTGAAAATAAATAAGACAAGGAAATGTAGGGTCGAAATCCTCCCATTCCACACCTTCATATATTTCAGATTCGATGCGAACATCTTCGATCCTAATATGAATGTGCCCTTTGAAACTGTCTAGTGTACGTTTGGTCGGAACCATCCGATGTGCTTTCGATTTTGATTGCTGGCAAAGGATTTTGATAGAATCCCCACAGACGAACCAGTTTAGGAATGGAGGGGCAAGGGCCACTCCAAAATCAGTGCTTGGAAGTCGAGGGAATTTGGGAGGAAACATATTGAAAGTCGTTTCGTATCGTTTCTCAGGAGGAACGTACGAAGGGATCTTTAAGTTCTCCATTTTCTTTTAAAAAAATTCCTTCAGAGTAACAGATTTTTGCGTGATTTGAAAAGACATGTCAGAGGTAGCAATAATGGCTATGACGTCATAGGACTGCTGAAAGGAAAGTGAACAGTTGAAATCACAAACAAGCGTCGAAGCCATAGAAGGTTTAAATGAGGCGTCGAATGACATTCTCAAAAAATGCATTTTTCTTCAATAATGTCGAAAATGACATTTTTGGGGGGAAATTTGTTAGCTCCTAATTCGACGTCTAATATTGGAGTAAAAGTTTTATTCTAAGAAATGAGATTTTTGAAGTTTTGGGAAACTTCGACAGGAATGGCATTTTTTAGAAGATTTAGTCGAAGACGTCTTTATGCATGAGGGGAGTATTTTAGGGACTTAGAAATATTTCTAAAATTTTAAGATGTTCTTCGACAGAAGGCTTATGGGCGTCGTTCGATTCAAGGATTCAAATTCAAATAATGGAGGGAACTTTGTCCTTATCCATTTGAGAGAAGAGACACGTGGTGGACATCCAAAGAATGAAGACATGCAGAATGCCATGTGTTTCGCTCTGATTAATAGGTTTTTAATGGGTAGTTATTTTTTTCTCATTATAAATAGCAAGTCTTAGTATTAGGATTTGTGGGTGTTAAAATTGTACAAATTTCTTAAATCACTCAAAGTATTTGTGTGTAGCGAGAAAAGAGTTTTCTGAAGAAATGTACGTGTTATGTACACCATTTTTCTTATTCAATGCAATCTAATTAATTTTCGCTCAGAAGTTTACTTTCTTTCCTTTATTTTGTTAAGTTATTTTCCAATGCACTTTTAATTATTTCCTCGTATTACCTTTCTATTCAGTATTATCGAAATGCCTGTGTTTCCAAATATGAACACAGTCGAAATGTTCAACATTATTTCCGTATCTTTTTAAATCGTTTTAGCACATGTCTGAGGATCTAGTTTGGTCGATCCTGCAAGTTACTCATTTTTCTTATAAAATTGATAGACCATAGGTTGTTTACTATTTTCCCAGTAAACACTATGTCTACCACAATGTATCAAATCAATACAAAGGGAGACTTACAAGAAAGCCTACGACTCTCAAAACCCTAAACCCTATTTTCTACTTTACAAAAGTGTTACAATAGGTTCAGTTCTTCAGTCCTAGGTCTTGGTCTTCTTTTATAAGTTTCTGCTGCCTTGGGCTTCAAATCTTCTATTTATTGATCTCTTGATCCATTGCTATAATCATTCCTTGATTCTTGCACCAGATTTAGAACCTGCTATATTTGTCGAGTCATAATGTTAGGCCATTGTCTTCGACATCTTTTTTCTGCAGCATTCTTCATTAAGTTTTAACCAAAATTTAGTCAAACCTCGGGAGCTTTCAGAGCTCTTGCTCATGTTCCTCAAGCTTGCCAAACAAAGTTGTGATGTCCAATGTCATAAGATCATTAGCTTCCTTGATGGTCTTGACCTTAGGTTGCCATTCCCTATTAAGACATCTCAAAATTTTATTAGTAGCAACATCATTAGAAATGGGTCTACCAAGTGAATTTAAATGATTGATTAGGTGAGTGAATCTCTTTTGCATTTCCGCAATGGTTTCACCATGCTTCATGTGAAAGAGATCAAACTCTTGTGTCAAAGTATTGATTCTAGCTAGTTTCACATCATTAGTTCTCTCATGGGCAACTTGTAATGCGTCCCACATAGCCTTAGCAGTAGTATAATGGGAAACTCTATAATATGGAGGTGTGAGAAAAACACAAGAAATGGGGGTTTGAATTGGGTTTTCCAAAATGAAAGCTTTTTATGAAACTCAAACAAAGATCATAAATAAACTAACAATAGAGAAAGACACACGATATATCCTGGTTCACTTGAAAACTATCAAGTTAATCCAGTCCACCCGCCAAGGTGATTTTGCCTTATACACAAGGACTTAATCCACTATAACCAAACTGATTACAACTGCACTAGCAAACTGCTGGTGACTAACAACAACCTCTAAGACACACTAGTCCTAGACTTCTTAAGAATTCTGACCCAACTGGTCTCTTAAGGAATACAACGCACAAGCCATCAGTAAGTGACTAACAACACTAAAACACACTGTCTTAGTCTTCTTAAGAATTCTGACCCAACTGGTCTCTAAAAGGAATACAACGCACAAGCCAACTGCAAGTGACTAACAACACTAAAACATACTGTCTTAGTCTTCTTAAGAATTCTGACCCAACTGGTCTCTTAAGGAATACAAGACACAAGCCAACTGCAAGTGACTAACAACACTAAAACACACTGTCTTAGTCTTCTTAAGAATTCTGACCCAACTGGTCTCTTAAGGAAACACAAACAATCTGTTTGTTACAACAGTTTGTTTACAATAATAACGCTTCTACACAAGTAGAGTAAACATACATTTTAAGCTCAATCTAACTTAGATTGAAACTATACAGTAAAAACATTCTTCTTCTTTGTATTGTGGTGCTTTACTGTTCACTCATATATTCTTCTGTTTCTTGAGTTCTTTCTTCATGTGAATCAGTGTTTTTGATATTTTTCCTTTTCACACTGAGTACTACATTGTTTGTTGCTTACTCACATTCATTCATTCGTATGCACACATGCGCTTGCACACATTTGATTCGTTGAATGATCAAGTCTATATATAGCCAGAAAAAGATATGTTGAAGGGCAGATTAGTAATATGATAAGAGTACTGGCGACTTGAAATAATGCCGTTATGCTTAGTTGAAAATCGTACACTGAAATTGTCCTTTGTACCACCAAATCAGGGTAGTGGAAAAGAACGTGCTTTATCTGTACTATGTACTATTTTCCCACGCAAACGTTTCATCTTCTTCTATTCACCAGGGGCTTCTGAGTTGATTTGATTGAAGCATGATCAGAAGAATGAAAAATTGGGTCTTTAGAATCTTGAGTCTTTAGAGTCTTTAGAACTTGTTCAGCAGAACCTTGTCTTCAGAGTCTTTAGAATTTTTACTTTAGAACCCTTGGTTATCAGAATACTTAAGTCTTCAGAGTTTTCAGAACTTCGTTCAGCAGAACCTTGTCTTCAGAATCTTCAGCACTGAGTTTTCAGAACCTTTAATCTTCAGAATCCTTAAGTCATCAGAGTCTTCACAGCTTCGTTCAGTAGAACCTTGTCTTCAGAATCTTCAGCACTTAGTCTTCAGAAGTTAACGACCTCAAAAGCTATACAAGTTTCATAAATAGAACATCAGAGTCACGCTCAGAAATTAGAATCCAAGAGACATTACAACAGCAACATAGTGTCTTCTCAGAATCTTTCTGACGCACAGTAGATTAGATTCAATCTTGCTTCTTCACACAGAAGTAACCACAGAGAATATCAGAGTGACGTAGCACATGGTCTTTATCAGAGTTAGAACCTGTTTGTTAAAATAATCAGAATAACAAACGTTAGACCACCAAAACTGTTCTCACACAAATACTTCATTGTTATCATCAAAACATAGAGACAAGATGCAGAACCAAATCTTCTTCTTACATAATATTCATCAACTCCCAAAGAGGATCTGAGAATATTTCTAGCTTTCCAATCATAATTGTACTTTTTCTCATCCTCATTGTTCCATTGTGCTTCCGGCTTAGGCACAACAACATTATTCGCATTGGTCATAGTTATTTCAATAGGACCATTTTGAATAGCGTTCCATACCTTTCTATCAATAGAATTTATATGAACCCCGCGCACAATCTTTCCAATAATCGTAGTTTCACCATTAAAAACCGGCGCTCTATTGTACGCCCCTTTAGGTTTGTTAGCCATTTTCTAATAAGCTATATGCGAAGCACTAGATGAACCGGTGCTCGTGATACCACTTGTTCGATCAACTATACTTCCATACATTTCCAAAAATTTCATCAAACAATTGCTTCTCAATCCATAATGTACCTTCATTATCGATCGTCCAATGCTAATCACGAGAAATAATGAATTTGTTTGCAAACTGAAAAACTGACATCAACCTTCAAACATTAACAACATCAGCCTTCAAACATTAACAACATCAACCACTTCAATGCAATATAAACTTGTATCAGATGAAAAACTAAAATAGATCTGAACACGAAACTCAGGAGTAGAAGCAACAACAACAAATCAGTCCAGAAATCTTGAAAGTGTTGGGTGAATTTCACTACAATTTATGTTAAAAGAAAAAAAGGTTGAAGAAAAGAAGAAGAAGAAGAAGGTTGGATCTAAAAAATTAAAGAGTGAGTGTTGTTAAACAATGACACTGATATAGAATGGGGGTTGAATAGATCACTAATTTTTAATAAAATTGGATCTTAAAAAATTGTTTCAAAAATGTGTGGAAGCGACATTGGATTTAAAATTGTCTAAACGAACTGTTATTAGTAAGATCGGATATGTGAATCCGAATGGAATAATATTGATGAGATAATGGAATCAATAACATTCCCAATCAAATAATTCAAATAAAGACCACTTTGAGTTAAACGGTTTCCAATTAGGGGTGGGAATAGGCCAGGCTAGGCCAGGCTTTATAAGGCCTAGGCCTGGCCTACGAAACATTTATAAGGCCTGAGCCTGGCCTATGGCCTATTATAGGCTTTTTTTTTTGCCTGGCATGGCCTATTTAAAAGCCTGGCCTAGCCTTAAAGCCTATTTTAAAATCCTATTTTTCAATAAGGCTTTCAAATAAATCATTTTACCTATTTTTAAATATATTATACAATATTTTTAAGAAAACTTTTAAAAGTCCAGCACCATGTAACTAGAAGTAAATAACAAATATCAATTTTTTTATCAACAAGAAGTCCATCCAATTGTGTAGTTAATTCAGCTCCATTTCTTTAAAAAAAAAGTGCCGCATAATATTATTATGAAAAAAATTAATAAAAAAATTACTTGAAAAAAGATAATAGAAAGAAAAGGACCACCTGGCACATGGTAGGTTTTATGAAACGTAGGAGTACCTTATTTTGTAAAGTTAAAAATGATGGGCACAGATGGATCCAAATACTTGTCTATAAATAAACAATTTATCTGCAATCAACTTGACTTGCCATTTCCATACAACATAACATTGCAACAATATAATTGACATGATAAGTAAACAACCCAACACTTAAAAATTGCATATATATCATGCCACTGTAGCAAGATAGTAGTATCTATGTCATACTTCAACATTACAAAATTACTAAAACAACATTAAAAAAAAAACAAAACATCAAAAAGTTTTAGAACATATGCGTTCAATACGAATAACTCCTTAAATTCTTAAACCAAATATGAATAGCTCATCGGCTTCTGAAATCCAAACTCTTCAATTCTAGAACCAAATATGAATAGCTCCTTAAACGCAAACAAATAAAACAAATTCAATATCTAAACAAAAGTGATACCAAATCTTCAAAGTGATATGTATCTCCTCTCTTTCAACCTTCAAAACCAAAAGAAAGAAAAAATATATATGTTGGTTATTGGACTAAAAAAATATTATATAAATAAATGAAAAAAAAAAGCTGATAATAATGAATAAATATTACTTAATAATAGCATATCATATGAAATAAAAAATAATAACCTTTGATTTTTTCTTCACATTATACTTATGACAAAACCAATCACCACCGCAAATGAGAGCTTCAACAGATTCTTCATTTAGCTTAGAACGATGTTCATCAATAACTCTTCCTCCAGCACTGAATGTGGATTCAGAAGCCACAGTTGAGATTGGAATAGCTAGTATATCAGCAGCCATCTTAGACAATATCTTATATTTCAGGCTGTTGTTCCTCCACCAGTCCAAAGCACAAAAAGAGGTACTTTTAGGAATGTAAATACCTTCATCAAGATAATCTTGCAATTCTGATTTTATTGGAGGAATGGCTTCACTTTCTTGAATAATGCTCATAATTTCATCAAATCCAGTTTTGACAGCTACAACATTTGCTTGAGAAGATGATGAATTATTATCATCCAAATTAACAATAAAAGAAGAAGACTCTTCCAAAGATAGAGCTACATACTCATCATATAAATCTTCCAATGAACACCGACCTTCTTTATATTATCATCAGCAACTTCTTTAGATTTATATATCTTGGGAAAACATATACGCACCATGTGAAATTTGCACCTAGGATCCAAAACACTAGCTATAGCCATCAACATATTACATTCCCCCTAATATTTGTCAAACTTTATTTTCATTGGACCTGCCATTTCTCTCATGAAGAGATCTTCATCTTCACCCGCCTTATCAAGTATTTCTTTCACCTTCTAAACTTCTGACCGATACAAATTTGTAGTCGGATACTCACTACCTACATTTAAAATAGTAGTTATAGTAAATAATTATAAGAATAATAAATTAAAAAATTAAATAGTTGATAAACTACCTGAAATCACATGAGTAGCACGATTAAACACTTCTAGAAGTTTACAAACTTTCTCAACTTTGTTCCATTCTTCAAGTGAAGGGGCATAATCATAATGAGGCTCTCTTTCTTTATAGGCTGCAAATGCAATCTTAAAGTTAAAAGCAGCTGACAACATATTAAAGGTTGAATTCCATCTTGTTGGGCAATCAACAATGAGTTTTCTTTCTTTCAAACTTTTCTGCTCAACCACATCACAAAATGCCTTTAGTCTTCCATCATTATGGTTAACATATTTGACACTTTCACGGATATTGTAAATGATGTCCTTAATTTTACTAAGGCCATCTTGCACCAACAAATTCAATATATGAGCACAACATCTAACATGAAACAAATAGCCATCAAGAATTAACTTACTACTTAGAGATAAATTATCTTTGAGACATCTTAAACATGAATCATTAGAAGAGGCATTATCAAATGATACTGAAAAAACTTTATTTTCAATCCCCCAAGTTTTCAAACATTTATAAATAGAATCAGCCACATCAATACCACGCCTTGGTGTGGGGATTTTCACAAAACTCAAAACTCTTTTTTGAAGATTCCATCCCGCGTCAATGAAATGTCTTGTGATAACCATATATTCAACTACTTTATGGCTAGATTTCCACATATCTGTAGTTAAACTTATCTTTCCCACACTTTCTAAAAGTTTCTTCAACATTTTTTTCTCCCTCTCAAATAATGCCACACAATCACTTCGGATTATTTTATAAGTAACCTTATGAAAATCTGGGTTTGCATATTGGAAACCCCACATCCAAATGTCATCTTCAACAACACTAAAAGGATATTCATGGACCATGATAGCGGTTGCTATTATTTCCCTCATATTTTCATTAGAGTATCTAGCACCAAGAGTAATAAAGGGATTACCTGAATTTGAAGGCTGAAACAGAATGGTGGTTTGTCTTTTTTGGTAGACTCGTGCAACTTCTTTTGCAAGCATTTGTCACTATGTCTTCTCATATGACTAGTGCTAGATCCCGGCCCTCCAGTAGCAAATTGGAGTTTACAGTATTTGCAAACCCCTTTCATCACACCTTTTTTAATTTCAACTTCATCAAAATCTTTCCAAACGCTTGATGTTTTTTGCCTCTTTCTCCCGACAACTAATTCTGGTTCTTGTTCAGATTCAGGTTCTTGACTTTCTTGTGTTGTGTTTGCTTCTACTTGAGTTGAATCTATAGCCACTTGTTCACTCACCTCATTATTAGTCAAAGAAGAAGACATTTGCTGGAAAGAGTAAAAACATGAATTCAAATGTGTTATGCTAAGTAGAATAATAAAAAAAAAAGAATAAAAGGATTAATAAATTATACAAGCATTCACTTTTATTTAGTATCCTATTAACAAATTATTTTTCATGTGAAACTGTTAACAAACAAATGAATTATTTTTCATGTGAAACTGTTAATAAACAAATGACACTTTTATATAGTATCCTATTTTTTAAGTTTTGTATTAGAAACAGTAGTAACATAGATAAATGAAGAAAATACCATGTATATCCATTAGTGTCAGAAAGAACCATATCATGTAAATGAAGATAAGTTTTCTATATTTAATTTATACCAAAAGAGAATCATATTATGTAGTGATTTGTAACGAACCAACATCCAAATAAATTAACACATGATATTTGATCTCATAGAATAATAAACAAGTTCATCTTTCTTTTCCAAAAAAGTAAAAACAAACCATTAGAATAATAAACAAAGACACGATTATGAGTTGAGATCGATTTGTGTAGAAAAAATTGAAGTTTTCAATCTTATTATTTCACTCGTTTTTCAATAATCTTTCATTTTCAAAAAAGTAAAAAAAATAAATTAGAATATAAACAGACAGATATTTTATTGAATTGTAAACAACTAAAAAATCAATCAATAAAATGATTATGTACTTACCTTTTATTTGAATGAACAATTGTAGCTTCAATTGGTAATCACTTTAGTTTTTTCTATGGACACTTCTTCAGTTTTGTGAATGAAGATATTTCTTCAATTTGCCGTTCTCTTGGCTTGAAACAAGTCTCTTCAATATCCAAAGATATTTCATCTCTTCAGATTCTGTTTTTTTTACGTGAATAAATTTTGGATAACATTAATTGATCACCCCAACTTCCAAGGATTTGCAAATATAAAAAATAATATATTTATTAAATAGGCCGACCTATTAGGCTTTATAAGCTTTTTTAATAGCCTAAGCCTGACCTATTTAGTTAAATAGGCTTTTGAAAAAGCCTAAGCCTAGCCTTTTTTTAAATAGGCCAGGCCAGGCCAGGCTATAGACCCCTGTAGGCCAGCCTGGCCTATTCCCACCCCTATTTCCAATGAATTATAGATGATAAAATTGAATTGACAATTTTACGAACAGTTTGTGTGCAATTAATATGTTGAACACTTGGTGTGCAAAACACCCCAAGTTCAATTTTCTTTGAAATTTTAGTGTAGAATTTTTTCACAATTGCAATCAAAGTGATTGCAATGGTTTTCCAAAACAATTTAGCAGCACTACAAATAAATCGAAATGTATCTAACAGTTGATTTCACACAAACGTTGACAACACAAAGTAAAGATATATATATATATATATATATATATATATATATATATATATAGAGAGAGAGAGAGAGGGAGAGAGAGAGAGAGAGAGAACGACACCCGATTTGTTTAGGCATTTCCTTTTTCGTCCTCGCTTCGGGTACGTCTGCCCCCAATTCTAAAACTAGAATTGAGATATGTATAATATTTGTTTGCAAAGTTTTGTACAAGAGAAGTTCTAGCTACCACACAATCCAACCTAATTGTTGATGTTGATTCTATCCACTTCTCTCACCTTGATTCCAGCCGAATCAAGAACATCAAACTCTTTGAGCAAACCTCCGGTTACCGCTACTCACTTGATTGAACCTTCTGTTCTTCAAGTCTTTCACTCGGCTGATTTTGATCGCAAAACGTCTGACCCCAAATCTTTCAATACAGTCCTCCGGTTACCGCTACTTCCTTAACCGAACCCACCGTTCTTCAAGGCTTTCACTCGGCTGAATCTGTACTGCAAAGATTTATGCAAAACCCCCCAAATCACCAAGATCTCGGAGGACAAAACCCCAGTGGTTTTATTGAAGAAAATCCCACTGATTCTCAACCCAAACAACGATATACAAATCCTAAGTTTGGACGTTATCACTCTTGAACAAAGCACCAATCAACAAAGATGATTATGTGTGATTATTGATGAATGCAATTTGTGAGAGTGAAGATGATGAGCAATCCAATGTATCTTTCAATTTTCTTCTTGGTTCTTAGTACAAAATGATGCATATGACTATATATATGAGTATGAAAAAATAACAAAAAAATAGACTTTGGGAACACAAAGATGTAGAAAAATGAGTGAAAACGCGCGAGAGGTCGACCTACAGAAGCTGTGTGTCGACCTGAATAAGCCAGAATGCAAAACTGCGCAAACGAGAAGACTGTGCGTCGACCTGCAGTTGGGCCATGCGTCGACACATGAAGGCTAGAAAGTTACAACTTTGATTCTTTCAGTATGCGTCGACCTACACAGGGGTTGTGTGTCGATGCATGAAGGCCAACGACTTTTTCTCACTTTTTCATACTATTGTGTGTCGACCTAAGGCAGTCCTGAGTCAACACATGCTTGTCATAATGTTTCAAACTACATTTTCTTTGTTATGAGTCGACCTAACTCATGTGTGTGTTGACCCAATGCACCAAAACTAACTTAAAACACATTTTAGACATAGAGTATGATCCTATATGCCTAAGTTCATGTATGTAGGTTTTTAAGCGCATTTTAAAAAGATGAATGCAAGCTTAGACAAGGTGATACCGTCCAAAATACACAAGTACGGAATTTTCCTAATTTTGACATCATTAAAACAAAGTAATAAGGAACTTTGCCCTCACAGGTGTGAGAAAGAAAAAGATAAACAACAGAAGGAAATAGAGACCGAGAGAGAAAACAGGAAAAGTTTTAGGAGGAAGAAAGAGAAAATGCATAGAAAAATTCAAAAGTGATGTAATGACATTTTGGTAAACGTGAAAAGCTTAAAAATCTTGTTTAGAATAGTTGGTTTGTGATCAAATAGAATCATGTGACATCATCAATTAAATCAAATCTTACCAACAAAGACATAATACACTAAACATATAGTTGGAATTGAACAATGTGATATCATTAATTAAAAAAATATATTTTTTGAACTAAGATTACCCTCATGTAAGTGAGATGAAAGATTTAAAGGAAAGGACAATAAAGAGTTTTCCACTAACATATATATATTTTTTTATATTATAGATATTGTGAGGAGTCAAGAAGAGGATTTTTTTTTTAATAAGCAAGAAGAGGACTTATTCTGAAAAGGCGACGACTCTGCTCCTTCCTAGTCCCCACCCCCTACACCATTTCTGTTTCTCTCCAATTTTCTCAATTTCGTTTCCGTGTGATTCAAATGGGAACTCCAGAATTTCCAGATCTAGGAAAACATTGTGCCGTTTCCGATTGCAAGCTTATTGATTTCTTACCCTTCACATGCGATCGATGCAACCAGGTTTCCACATTTCTCTTACTCATTTCATCATTATTTTCAAAATTTTCAACATTGATATGTGATTAGTTTATATATTAAGTTTTGAATTCGTGTTTGATCTGTTTTATAGATGATTGTGATTTCATGCTATTTCTTTGGTGTAAATCACTTTTTCAATGAGCTTATCCATTTAAGCGTCTAACTAAGAGTTTATTTAGAATTTATTCGAATTTTTGAAATCAAATATAAGTTGTTTTTGATTTGTTTTTGTTAGCTCCGAAAAATAGCTTATATGATCGAATTTTTGAAATCAAATATAAGTTGTTTTTTATTTGTTTTTGTTAGCTCCGAAAAATAGCTTATATGAATAAGCAAATAGTTTGTATCTCAAGAATAGCTTATCAATTAAGAACATGATTAAACTATTTAACTCGCCAGTGGTACTTGCTGTCAATTGATACAATGTCTAGAAATTGTGGTGACAAAAATCGGTTAGTAGTTCATGTTTGGATTAATGTTTGAAACAACCTCATTTTGCAAACAGATTTTGCTAAAGAAACCTTCTAGTTGCTTTTGTTTCAATGTTGTTGAATTGTGGTTATGGTGGAATACCATGGCGGATTTTTTGATAACCACCATTGTCAATTTGTGAAGGGGTGCTCCCCGTGGTGCTGCTAAAGGCCACAATGGTGTGTTTATATGGTGGATTTTCAGCCTTCCGCCATATTTTGCCATCCATCATCAACAACACTGTTCCATTTCAAACTGAGTTTAGAGGAAAAGTTGGTTTTGCAAGATAAGAGGTGGTTAGTAATTTTGATGAATAGAGCAATACAAGAATGATCTGAGTAATAGGTTTTCTTTGAAAATTAGTAATAGAGAACCTAAAGATAGGTTGGTTGAGGCACGTAATTATGTTATCGCGTTAAAGTTAATAATATACAAGTGATGATTAAGAGTGGGAAATCAAAATCCACAAAATAAAATATCATCAACTTATCATGTGCACGAATGTGAAGTGATGTTGTAATGTTTTAAGCTTAAAAATTCTAAATGATGAAACTTGACGAAAACTCTTGTCCTAAGAAATTTTTGTTTACTTTTGCCCGTCATGATTTTCATTTTTGGTTCGTATTGATCATTATATTTCTTTATTTCTTAAATGCAGCTTAGCTTCTCAAGTTCATGCTAGCAACAATGTTTTTACTTTGATTTTTCATGATGAGATTCCTGGGATTTGTTTTTATGGATTTTTATTCTTCCTCCTTTTAATCTTAAGAGCTCTTTGTTTGACCTAACTGTATTAGCCAAATCCATTTTAGGTGTATTGTTTGGAACACCGAAGTTATATCAAACATCAGTGTACAAAAGCTGACAAGCAAGATGTCAATGTAGTAATATGTCCACTTTGTGCGAAAGGAGTTCGCCTAATTCCTGATCAAGATCCAAACATAACATGGGAGAATCATGTGAACACCGACTGCGACCCATCAAATTATGAGAAAGCTACAAAAAAGAAAAAATGCCCTGCAGCTGGATGCAAAGAGATCTTAGTATTCTCAAACACAATTAAGTGCAGGGATTGCATGGTAGACCATTGTTTGAAGCATAGATTTGGACCTGATCACCAATGTCCGGGGCCTAAAAAATTAGAATCAAGTTTCTCTTTTATGAACCTTATGAATAGGAATAGAAAACAGGAGTCTAAAACGAATTCAAGTTCAACCTCCTCCTCATCTAAGTGGACAACGAGCTTTCTTAATGCTGCTTCTAATGTCCTAGCTTCAGCTGAGGCTGGAATTTCGAAGTTGAGTGGTGAAATTAATCAAGCCTGGGGGACATCAAGTGATGTTGGGGGAAAGAGCAGTAGCAGTGGTCAAGCGGAGCAATGCCCTCAATGTGGTGCCAAGTTTTCTTCGGTAACTTCTTTGGTCGATCATGTACAAAAAGTTCATGAAAGAAGTGCTAACCGATCTTCAGAAAAAGTTACAATTGATGCGTGTCCAAAGTGTAGTAAAGGATTCAGAGACCCTGTGTCCCTTGTGGAGCATGTTGAAAGAGAACATGGTGGGACTTCTAGAGCGTAAGTATTAAGTTGATATTGAATTATTTTTTACTTGAAGAAATATAGCATGAATTCAGTGTTTAAACATTCATCTCCCTAGTTTTATAGAAACAAGATATGAATTTGAAGATGTTTGTCATTTTTTGCATCATGGTTGATAGTTTGATTGCTTTACTAGTTTTCATCTACAAATTTCTTCTTTCATAGTTTTAATCAAATTGACCTTTTGAATTGGCATTAATGTCTCATTTGTTTTAAATATTTTAAAAATCATTTTTGATGGTCTAGTTATGTTTTATGTTTATGTGTAGCTATTTTAAAAGATTATTTTAATGTAGAAAATGAAAGTTATTTTGAATTAACTTTTGAGAAAATTATTTTTAATAGATGGGAGAAAAAACATAAATTATGGTGTCTATTTTCAATCATATTAATAAAAAAACTATTTTAACATAGTTTTCAACTTGAATGTTTTTTAAACTAGAGTTTATATTTTTTTCTAAAAAGTTTCTAATGAGTAATCTCTAAATTATATATATATATAAACATTATTTAATGAATTTAATACAAACTGTCTCTATATAGTAGTTTGGTATGGGGTTAATTTTTCCAACCCAAGTGGTGGAGACCTTATAAAAATTCGACATTATCCGTACGAATTCGAAAGTGCATAAATTAAATCATACACTTATCGAATAAGATAAAACGTGATATATAAATGGCTTAAAATGTGATATATAAATTGCAATTAAGCCTATATAAATGAAACAATCATGAATTTAGAATTTAGTCAAATATTATACTATTGCGTATGTCAGACTCCTCTTTTGTTCGATGTCTGATGTACTGCAATGTCGTTCATGCCTCAGTAAGAATGACATCTACAATGGTCCTTTACGAAGTGCCTTTCGAAAAGTCTCCTTTATCTATACCTGCTCGCGCAAGATCTATAATACGACGACATGCAGACAACACATCAATGACATGATCTTCCCTAGCCTGCTCCTCCTCTAATATCTCGTGATGAGCTGACCTAGGTGAATCATCTTTTGCATCCAATGCCATATAAGAAAGTAGGGATGACAATAGACAGAGTATGGGCAAGGTATTATAGTACTCGTCTCTATACCCACAGTCTAAAAAAAATCTTTGTATCAAAGCCCATACCTGCGTGGGCACTAACATTTGTACTCGTACCCATACTCTATAGGTACCTAAGTACCCATACCCGTTTACCCGCATTTTTAATTATAATTTATCTTTTTAATAAAACAAATAATAAGTTAACATATTTACATGCTAATAAAAATAAAAATATTAAAATATATATTGCGCAGGAAATGGGGCGGAGTGAGTACTAGGGTACCCGTACTCGTGCCCATATTCACTTATTTTACTGGGTAGATTTCCGTGTCCGTGCCCGTACCCATTTTACCTTACTCGTTATGGTTAATTTTTGCAGGTACTCATTAGGGATGAGTCTAATTGTCATCCCTATATGGAAGTGACACTCTGTAATACCACTAGACATAGTCGCATGCAAAACTCCATTTGCTAAGAGCTAAGACGCTCAGTGCTTCATCTGATATCAGATGATTAAGAAAATCATCATACATGACATCTACATATCTACAAAACACAACAACAAGGAACGAACATGAAGGTTTCACTTTGAACAACCTGCATATACCTGAACTGGCGCATGACTCGCTCAGGTTGATGTGGATACATCAGACGTGACCCATAAGCCAACCATCCAGAGTAGAAAGTCATGTCTTCCAAGGGACACGTCTAACAGTGATAGTTATACGAACGAAAATGTAACATCCCAGTTTTTAAATTAATTTATTTTATTAAGCCGTATATGTGTCAGACCCCAAATTTTACCCTTAGATTCTTTGATCTTTTGCATAGCATTCTAGGTCAATCATTCATGCATGGCTAACCAAATTATCAGACTTGACTTTATTTTGTTTAACTTGTGAATTAGGATTTGTGTCAAGAGGCTCAATGGATTGATCAATCAAAGTTTTGGATGGATCATTAATCAACCAAGTTCTCATACACTCAAGAGACCTCCCTTCCTCAATAATCCAGTGCAATATGGCTTCATCACAAGTTCTTTGAGGCTCGGGTCTTGCAAGACTGAATCAAGGATTAAGCAAGGTTATCAGGTCAAGGGTGTGTGCGGTGTGGTTTGAAATTCAGTGGAAGTTTGACCTAATCTTGGTCAAACAAGTGGTTTGTTTTAGTATCAGCAGGCTGTGGCAAGGACCACTGTTTCAGAGTGGATAATCATCAGAGCCATTTCACTTTCAATTAGGGTTTCATCAGTGTGCACTCAAGGCAGAAAGATTAGGGTTTCTCACCCTTTGTGTTTATGATTGGCAAGTGTCATTCAGTTGAGTTTCACCTGAGGCTAGCAGGTTAAATATGTGTGTGCAGTATGGTTCAATTCAATTGATGTGATTCGATCTTAGTTAAGAAAGAGGAAATTGCTTCGTTCTCTAATTGATTTTGGGCATAGAACATTGCTCTGTACATGAAGATCGTCAAATTAGGGTTTTTCTATGTCAAGTCATCTGGTTCAGATCATTTTAAGATAGATTTAAGGATTGATTCAAGGTGGATCCTCTTTGGGTTTTAATTCAAGAATTGTGGCATGTCAAGTTCAATTGCCAAGGTTTTAGGAGTTGCTCGGATGTGGAGGCAGATTGCCATTACCCATACCCGTTCCCGTAACCAATTTCAATTTCATTCATCTATCCAATGAGTCCAATTTTCCAATTTCTAAACCAGTATCCATTTCAATTATCCATTTCCATTTTCATATCCATTTTTCACCTTTTCTAAGCCATTATTCATTTCTTTAAACCGATTACCTATTCCAAATTCAATATCCACGTCCATCCATTATTCGAATCCATTTATTCATTTCTTTAGACTTAAATCTATATCCATTTCAAATATCCATCTAAATCCTTTTTTTTTTTTTTTAATTTTTCAATTCCATTTATCTATATCTAACTAAAAATCCAATTTTAGAACCATTTCCAAATACATTTTTTTGCAAATCTAATTCTTGTACAATTTCACAAAAATCATTCATTGTCAATTATCCATTTTGAATCCTTCTTCCAAAATCCATTCAATAAATTCAAAAGCCTAAGTCATTTTTTATATCACAAAGTCCGTTTACCAAAAAACCTTACAAGACCATTGTATCTTTTTTTTTTTTTACAAAAGCTAAAAAATAACAATAAGAGAAAGTACAAATGTTCAGAACTGCATGTGACATCACCATAGCTTGCCACATCTAAACAAAACCTTATACCCAAATTTGCATAAATTCTGCTACAATCCAAGACCTGTACACCTGCACCAATATGCTGCTATAAACTTGCAACATCACCACATGATAATATACTGCCAAACCTGCATCTTGCTACAACGCCCAGCCTACATTAAAAAGGGACATTACACAGCAAGCATCAGGAAGATGAGATCAGAAACTTAAGGATTAAGTTTTGAATCCAATTTAAAAAGAAGAGGCAGAGAAAGAAGGGAAGAAGAACAAGAAAAAATTGAGAAAGAAACTCTTTGAAAAAAAACTGAAAATCTCAACCTTTTTTCAATCACCAGTTCGTTTCTTTTGAGAAGAAACACAGAAACAACAACAAGGATAGATAGCGAAAAAAGAAACATAACCAAGAACACAGATAGACTCTCCTTCATAAAAGAAGACTTCTTCCTTACACCATCTTTGATTCCAAACCTTCACTTTCAGTAGCCACAAAATCCAGATTCATAAGAAAATCACAGTATCCATACTCATAATCACATCCAAAAAGGGGCAGTCATCATATTCTCAATTACAAAAAACAACACATTTCTAACAACACACCAACACAAAGGGACAGATTACCTGGAATTCAAAGTTTCTCGGCAGCAAAATTTTCGACTTGGTATATCTGAATCCCTCTACCTCTTTTGATTGTACTCAAAATGTTGAACCCTTGCATTTGCTATGATTGTGTTGTTGCTGTTGATATCTCGTTTGCTCTAGATTTTTGCTAGCCTGTTATACAGAATGATAGGACATAGCTTCTTTTTATTTCTCCGAATGCGTTGAAACTCGATGTGTGGCATAACCAGAGATGATGTTCCTTCGGACTCCGGCCACCGAGCCGCCGTGCGCGCCACCGTCTCTTCCATGTTATTCCGTCGGAGTCTGGATTTATGACGAGAGGGAAGGCGAATTAGGTTTCGCAGAGGCGGGGATAGCCATGAAAGAAGGAGAGATAGTGTGGGGCGAAAAGGGGGGATGGAGAGTGTTTGAGACGGATTGAAGGGAGGAAACTGGGAAGAGGAAATCAGACGCATAAAATCGTTTTTTCTTTTGCAGTTTTGGTTTTTTTTTTTTTCGCGTTTCAGATGGTGAAGGAGAAATGTGAATCTGAAATTTCTTTCCAAGCAGCGTGTTTGTTTCTGAACATAGTCGTTTCTTCTTTTCCTTTTAGGGTTAATTTCTTTTTAGTGTGGAGTCATTTAAACTGGGTCAAACCGACCCATGCTTCTAACCCACCCGCTCCAAGTTCCTCGCTTGGGCCAACCGCCCATTTGGCCTTTGTTTCATATGGCGACCTTTTGTTTCTTCATGATCATTGGATCATCTTGTGACTTAATGACTACTTAGGTTTGAATTAATCTTAATCTTAGTTTTATTTATTTATTTATTTATTTATTCTCCTTTCTATTTAGTTCTAATAAAATGTTGTTAAGTTTGTATTAATAATAATAAAAAATCTAAAAAAAATACATGTTCATAATTATTATTTATTTTAAATATTTATATTTAATTTGGTTAAAAGTTCTTTTTCATATCGGTGCTATGTGGGCTTGGTCTTGGTCTTGAACCTCATTAGAATATTAGATAATTGATGTTAGGACTTGATTTCATTCTGATTAATTCTTGAGGAATTGAGATTAGTTCTTGAGGATTCCTTGTTAATTATTGCCATTCATTCACGATTGTTATCATTTATGTTTAAAGCTTCATCCTTTGCTCCTTGTTATTACTTTTCCTAAGTCCAAAGGAAAAGATTTCTCTGTTGACTGCCATGTCACATTTAGGATAGCTTAGTCTACCTCCTACTCACATCATGACCTTGTTAGAGTCATTCCTTTGGCCGTGTCAGAGCCACCTTCCCTCTTCAACCTAACCTTAGGTTAGGGTTTGTTAACCCTATGTGAGTACTATTGTTATAAGTACTTACCTTCCCTTCTTGGCCTTGTTAGAGCCAATTGATCTTGCAACCTAGCTTTAGGTATAGAGTTTGTAAACTCTATGTGAGCACCATTGTTATGAGTACTCACTTTCCCTTTTGACCTTGTTAAAGTTAATCACCTAGTTAGTCTTTCAACTTAGACTTAGTAGAGTGTGTAAACTCTATGTAGGTGACATGTTCATGGACATTTACTTCCCTTTGGAACCTTGGCCACAGTCAAGAGTTCTTCACCCTTAGTGAGGTGAACTACGAATGCTCTGATTCCATCCTAGTCAGGATACATAGGCACGAGATGCGATGTCTTGGAGAACATACTTAGTATATACCTTAGGTTTTTCCTTTAGCACATTTTCCTTAGAAAGTAAATAATAACATAACACAAATACTAACAAGAGGTTCCTGTAGATTACTACAGATACTTAGGATGCTAACACCTTCCCTAGGTATAACCAACCCCCGAACATTAGATTCTCTTAGCTTTGTTGTTACATTGCGCACTTAGGGTTTTCTTTCAATCTTTTCCCTTTCCTTTGGATAAATCAAAGTTCGGTGGTGAACTTCAAAGATTTGTGATTCAAGTTAATCCGATTCTCACCACAACAATATGCTTAAATGATTTGTTGGAGTGTTCTATGTGTTTTGGTGGGGTTATTTGAGGTGGGGTAGAATTCATATTATTTATTATTATTTTTAGATTAATTAAAATAATAGAAAATTGGATAAAATAATGAAATAGTGAGTTATGAAGGAAAATAGGATAATAAAGTAAGTGGTGAGACAATGATAAATATATCAAAGTTGGATGGGGAGAATTAGAAATAATAAAAGATAATGTTACATTTTTATTTTTAAAAAAGGAGAAAAAATAGGTTTATGCAGTACGTGAAACTTGGGAAGAGATGAGTTGTAGAGGGAAGAGAACAAACCTAGAGGAAAGAATTATTGAAATTCTGGTATAACAGATCCCAGATGTCCTACATGATGTCGAGACATCTGGTCTGACATAAACAACAAGGTAATTATAGACAGTTAAATACGTTGCTGAAAAGAAAAGTGCACACAGATTTTGTTCACCCAGTTCGGTCTAACAACCTACATCTGGGGGCATACCAAGCCAGGAAGGAAGTCCACTATTAGCAGTATTAAATAACAGACTCAACAATACCAGTTGACAATCTACTCACTTAATCCCTACCCAATGACACTTCTACCTAAGAAACCATTTAGGTATGAGAAACCACTCACTCCCTAAATCACCTCAGTGATACAATTCAAAAATTACACTTTATAACACAACTTGATTCTGCTTAACAGCTTTGATCAAGAACAATACATCTCTTATCTACAGGCTTAGAGATAAACATGATGACCATCCCACAAAACCGGGTGGTTCATCAACCAACACAGCCCTTATAATTTACATGATGGCTGGCTTCCTAAAACTATGTTACAATGCTTCTATTTATAACCTATTTCCCAACTAGATTTGGGCCTTCAAATCACAACAAATCAGCCGCTACAAATCTGCAAAAGATTCTGCTACTAAATAGATCTTCAATCGAATCTTCAATTAACTCTAATTATTCTTCATATCTTTTTGCATGAAAATAGTAACAAAATCTGCTCAATATAAGATTGCAACAGAATATATTTGTCCCATGATATTCGCCTGCAATCTCTCCACCAGATCTTCTCAAAACACACTTAAACAAATGCAGCCCTAACAAAACACATCAGACTGATGTTCTGATGTTCTGTCAACTGATGTCAAGACATCAGGTTTAACATCAGCTCCCTTCTGAACTCATACAAAACTACAACCCTTCTGAACTTAACATCAACTCAATGTTAAGAACTCATGTTAAGACATCAGACATATGACATCATTAACAACACCATTGTTTTACAAAAAATTCAGCCAATACAAGAACTAACAATTATCATTACTGAAAATTTTACCTTTTGCTGCAAAATTCAAGTAGGAGGGGCGGTGGATTTATTCACTATCGGGTGTATATTTCATAAGGGATAGTGACAGATCCCCATCCTCTTCTTTGTTGTGTTTTCATTTTTCTTCATTGATGAGTTTATGGATGTGGAGAAGGTTTATGCAAAACCTTTCTCCTAATTTCTGTGATTGATGTTAATTAGTGCAATGATTTTACTGTTGAAATTCGTGTACCATGATATGTATAAATTGGAATGTCGGTGTTCATGTATATATGTGTTAACATGATGAATAAGTTGTTGTTTGGTGATAAAATAATGGTATGAGTGGTTAATATGTAAATAATTGCTGTTATGAATGTTGTGTAATTGTGGATAATATTTCTCTATGTGATTTGGGTGTTCTAGGATCAAAATCGGAGTTTTGTAAGAGCTCTAATGGTGAAAACGCTGTTTATGTGTTCTACACAATGGTTACGGGCGTCACCACCATGACGAGCCGACCGTCACTGTGCTGAGAGAGCTAACGACAGTCAGCTTGATGACAGACCAACCGTCATGGTCTCTAGAGCAGACGACCCTGTCGGTCGTCGCCTGGATGACGAGTGTGTGAGGAGGGGGATTACATCATGTAACACCCTAAATCCCGACTCTTAATTTAAAAGAATAAAATCATCATTTTAGGATTCCACTCAAACATAACATGCATACTTTCCCATTAATTTCAAAACTCGCAACAGAACTCAATAAATAACATAACTTCAATTGTCTCTTCAGACGAGGTACTTAATGAAATTAACAACATTCAAAACATTAACTCAAAAGAAATTAAACCTTCTATTCTCCAATGTTATAGATTAGAGCATTAAATCAACTAAATAGCGATAAACAATAGAATAAACGAAGAAAGCTCCAAGGCGATCTTCGAACTCACAACAATACTTACTCCTCCTGAGTATCTGTACAATAATGTACGGAGCAACACAAAAAAAACAATAAAGGGGTGAGAATACGCTCAAATATATTAACGGTGTAAAAGAATGCAAGGGTAGCTTAAATTACACAATTAGCAACACACATTCAATTTACACAACAATCAACTCACATAGCCTTTATGTATGCAATGTAACTCACAACTCGACTTAATGTATGTGGTACCAATTTGGAAATCAGAAGTTTATTAGTGTTCTTGTCCACTCAACAATGGTTCCTCATTCTTACCGAGTCCCCATGAACTTCACCAGTAACACAATGTCACGACATCTTGTCTGACATTACAATCTGGATAAACAGCTTCTTCAACAAAAGATCAACTCTCCCTATCGAAGATAACCAGTGCTCCTTTGCAAGAAGAACACCTTAAATGAATGGAAAACATAAGACTCGTCTTCATGTCTTCAAGAGCACACCCTTTGTTCAACACACCTGCTGAACGCATTCACAAAATGCTTAATCCTCAAACAATCCAAGTACCACACTAGTACAGACAGAAGTTCTCCCCTTATATTTCACAACTGATGCTCCTTGACCAGTACATCATAGCATTTGGAAAATCCAGACACAATCTTCATCCATCCAGTCAGGAATGCTTCACACAATCATCCACAAGTTCTGAAGCACACTCACAATGCCTTCCACTGAATTCTAAGTAAACTGCTCTTACTTAGAATTAATAACACACATCAAGACAAGTGTGACATCTCCCATCAACAAAGACCCTCACAAAGTTTTTCCAAAACTACATAAAATTGTCTTCAGACTTCTCCTCAGAAGCATGTGCGCACAGGATACAAACAATTAGCTTCACATGGCTAGAACCATTCATGTCCACACCAACATGCCATCCAACAGCCTAATGTCATAACATGTTATCTGACATTATCTCCTCATAAGAGGCAACCAATCTCCACAAGCTTGATCAGCATGCAAGATTCACAATATATGCACCTTTGCTGCAGAATCCATAGACAAGTACTCCCCCTGTCATGGTTAACTAATGCTCTATATGGAGATGAACATTTGAGCACACTTGCTGAGCACATTCACATACTGTACTTTCACTTTTGGAGAACACAACCAAGTATCCTGACTTGTTTGACACTGCTCACAGACTCCACAAATTCTCTGCTTTATTGAGATCTAATCTCTTCAAGAGATACTTGTAGCAGAAGAAGGAACAACTCTCTAAAAAAATGTTCTGGTCAGATCACATCACAATCCCTCTACCATTACATCCACCAGTAGTTGTTGATACTAGTGAAGTCTTCAAAATTAGTAGTCATGCTTTGCCAGAACAAACTACTAAAAACAAGACCAGAATCTCCACATTCTAATTCACATAGTCAGAAACATCTCTTCTGACAAAAATACTTGAGCATCCAACTCCACACGCACACCCTCAATCATCTTCCAAATATAACCATCAGTAATCATGATGTTACAACATCACCATTCAACAACATTTTTGGGGACATCAGCTTCTCATTACCATTCAGAGGACTCATTTCGTATAGAAGTCCTTCAAGAAGCTCCCAATAAAACACAGTCAGAGCAGCTTATTCAGGTTAACATACACACCTGAATACCATGAGCTCGCACACCCTCTCTGAAGCAAAGAGTTCAGACTGCAAATTAGTATACTCACATGATTCCCTCTTGGTTTGTTATCTTCACATGCTCCAAAACTCCACATCTTGCCAGGCTGATCAACTACTCTCTAGCATGACTTGACAATAGGGTTATGTCCCCTTCACATGCTTTTCTTCTTCCTTTAGCGATACACATCCAATCATCTATCTTTGACATTTGGATCAATTGATGAATATCCACATTCAGACTTTCAAGCAATCAATACCTGATCTACTTCAGTCTTCTCTACATTCTCCTTCCAAAGCAGACCTTCTACTTCATCATTCTCCCGTATGATTAGGTAGATTCTCTTTAGATACAATGTAGGTAATCATCCCAGATAATGTCCTATCACAAGTTAGAACATCTTCCACACACCAAAACATCAACACCATGATTCTTGATATGCTCCACCAACTGGACTTACTCTAGAATAGTAATCCAGAGAAATAAACTCTCATCCACCTTCAAGAAAAATAATCTCCTTGAGTCTTCAACTCATCACCCTTCTGCCCAAGAGTAACTTGTTCCAAGACAATCCTCAATAATAACCAGCTGCCACACTCTGATTATCTTGATTCTTCGAATTCACCAAATGCCACAGTTTGATCACCTCAAGCATGAATCCTCATATGAAAACAGCCAAATGCCACATTTTGACCTTTTTCACGTTTGTCAGAACTCTCACAAAGATATCCTGATCCACCAAGGAAACCAGATCTTCAAGTCACAAGTTCCAATTTCTCAATAGCAAACACACTTAGACTCCCTAAGCCATGGTCATGTAACATCTTCTCCTTCTTGCAGCTCCTGCAAACTGCCATGAGAACGATCTTTTTAAAGCATCCTATTATTCATTCCTGTAGACCACCCTATCAAAAGCTGATGTGCCACATCACCAGTTGAGACTTCTGATGTTAAGCTAGATGTCAGAACATTATGTCACCTAACTGTTGAAATCAGCTCTACCTTCTGCTACTCAGAAGAACCTCCTCCCTTTGCAGAAACAGATTTCCATGCTCTCATAGACTTGATTCAACAATCAAGTTTAAGTAGACAACCTCCATCCTGCTTAGAAACTCCAAAGACTTCAAACCTACCACATCTGAATCTTCAGAAAATAAGTAGTCCAAGACTACCCCATAGCAATACTAAAGAAAGTCACTTCCCTTAGTAGAGCCGTCAGTAGAAAGCCAAAGATAACTGCCACTTATCCTCGACCTTCACAACCAGAGCAAACACCATGCTCCAAACCACTTAGATCAGAAATAAACTGATCCAAGCTGTAACCAACAAGATTATGATGTCTTCATAGTCTTCCGTCTTCATCTTCAACAGCACCACCATCTGGACAAGTCATTCACAATACTTTCTAGGAACAGATGCTAAGCAATAATCCCAGGTCAACACCTAGGCGACTTGTGAGCGAATGTAGAACCCCTCCCATGATTCTCCAAACCTCTGATGAAAAGATGTTAAAACAATTGATAGAACATCCTTAATCTTGTCTTTCAAGGATAATCAATTAAATACTTGTGAATATCACAAATAGCAATTGATCTTAAATCCCTGTGGTTTAACCCTTCTTCAGATTCTAGCATCTTCTGAATCTTCTTCATGACAACCATTATGACAATCATTTATACCACAAAAGCCTTCCAGGTTAGGTCAGTGTCTTGATCTTTAACTCCACCCTGAGCAAAGAAATAAAGTGACGTTTCAACATCAGTTCTGACATCAGTCTAAATCACATTAAACATCTACTAGGATTTGGAGACTACAACCATAGTAATCCACACATATCTCTTGCAGCGAACACACGAGAACATCTGATCAACTTCCAAGATCAGACCATCAAAACTGCAGTAACTTGCATAACACACTCTTCCAGAAGCTTCTTCTTATAAGCACAAGGTTCAGACCTCTCGTCTAACTTAAGAGTGATAACATACCATAGACAATTTGCTACTTCCAATCCTTCAAGCCACAAAATTGAAAGAGCTCATGCATACACCAATTGACCACAGGCTAATTTACACTACTACTGCACACAAACTCTTGGATGCATTTTCCCTATAAAATTGTCCTTAGACATTTTAGCTTAAACAAGGATCATCTCCTTCTCTTCTGCTATCAAGATTACTACCTTTTCTTCAACCAGCACAGCTGAGATGCTATGACATTATGAACAACATCTCAAAAATTGTTCAACTTCACAGCTTCAGTGATCCTTCAAAACAGCTACAATCTAATAGGACTTTGACTCAGCATTTACCATAAACTGCTGATGTGTAGCGCGATGACGAGACATTAGGATTGACATATTAAGCTCAGCTTCTTTCTTGATGAAACTTCCTCCAGATCATGATTTTGAAAATCAGAAACATGTATCTTCACAAGAGAATTCATCTTCAGATATAGCATAACTACATTGGACACCATAACAGGGAAGATCTCCTAATTAGGTCACCATAAATACGCTTAAGAGATAACTTATCAAGATCTTCACTCCCGCATGAAAGATTTGACAGTGATACTCTTTTGCTTTGGCTCCACCCTCTTTTTTCATCATCAATGTTCTGGACATATTGGTCTTCAATACCTGATTTGAAATATAATCTTCTTCTCCTGAGGAGACCAACCTCTAAAGTCTTTCCAAGAAAATACCTTCCTAAAGTCTCACCACCAGAGACACAAGAAACAACCAGGGTTACATCAGATACCATGCAGCGGAACACACAACAACTCCTCAACACCCTTCAGGCACTACTCAATAATCCTTGCACACCATCACCATAATCCAAGTGCCAACAAAAAGGTTTGAAAATAAATCAAACTCACAACAATAGTTCTCCACCAAAGCTACACACCTGATAACAACAGACAGGTCCAATACATACCCTGTCATGAATAGTCCATCCTTCAAGGGATCAAAAAAACAACTATATGAACTGACCAAGTCCATAACTCAGCAAAACTATCTTCCTTGCTCATGAACCATAAAGTATCTTCCCTAGATCTCATCCAGAAACAGACAGAATGCCTGCTCTGATACCAATTGAAATTCTGGTATAATAGATCCCAGATGTCCTACATGATGTCGAGACATCTGGTCTGACATAAACAACAAGGCAATTATAGACAGTTAAATACATTGCTGAAAAGAAAAGTGCACACAGAATTTGTTCACCCAGTTCAGTCTAACAACCTACATCTGGGGGCATACCAAGCCAGGAAGGAAGTCCACTATTAGCAGTATTAAATAACAGACTCAACAATACCAATTGACAATCTACTCACTTAATCCCTACCCAATGACACTTCTACCTAAGAAACCACTTAGGTATGAGAAACCACTCACTCCCTAAATCACCTCAGTGATACAATTCAAAGATTACACTTTAAAACACAACTTAATTCAGCTTAACAACTTTGATCAAGAACAATACATCTCTTACCTACAGGCTTAGAGATAAACATGATGACCATCTCACAAAATCGGGTGGTTCATCAACCAACACAACCCTTATAATTTACATGATGGCTGGCTTCCTAAAACTAGGTTACAATGCTTCTATTTATAACCTATTTTCCAACTGGATTTGGGCCTTCAAATCACAACAAATCAGCCGCTACAAATCTGCAAAAGATTCTGCTACTAAATAGATCTTCAATCAAATCTTCAATTAACTCTAATTATTCTCCATATCTTTTTGCATGAAAATAGTAACAAAATCTGCTCAATATATGATTGCAACAGAATATATTTGTCCCATGATATTCGCCTGCAATCTCTCCACCAGATCTTCTCAAAACACACTTAAACAAATGTAGCCCTAACAAAAAACATCAGACTGATGTTCTGATGTTCTGTCAACTAATGTCAAGACATCAGGTTTAACATCAACTCCCTTCTGAACTCATACAAAACTACAACCCTTCTGAACTTAACATCAACTCAATGTTAAAAACTCATGTTAAGACATCAGACATATGACATCATTAACAACACCATTGTTTTACCAAAATTCCATCCAATACAAGAACTAACAATTATCATTACTGAAAATTTTACCTTTTGCTGCAAAATTCAAGTAGGAGGGGCGGTGAATTATTCACTATCGGGTGTATATTTCATAAGGGATAGTGACAGATCCTCACCCTCTTCTTTGTTGTGTTTTCATTTTTCTTCATTGATGAGTTTATGGACGTGGAGAAGGTTTATGCAAAACCTTTCTCCTAATTTCTGTGATTGATGTTAATTCATGCAATGATTTTACTGTTGAAATTCGTGTACCATGATATGTATAAATTGGAATGTCGGTGTTCATGTATATATGTGTTAACATGATGAATAAGTTATTGTTTGGTGATAAAATAATGGTATGAGTGGTTAATATGTAAATAATTGTTGTTATGAATGTTGTGTAATTGTGGATAATATTTCTCTATGTGATTTGGGTGTTCTAGGATCAAAATCGGAGTTTCGGAAGAGCTCTAATGGTGAAAACGCTGTTTATGTGTTCTACACAATGGTTACGGGCGTCACCACCCTGACGAGCCGACCGTCACTGTGCTGAGAGAGCTAACGACAGTCAGCTTGATGACAGACCAACCGTCATGGTCTCTAGAGCAGACGACCCTGCCGGTCGTCGCCTGGATGACGAGTGTGTGAGGAGGTGGATGACGTACATGTAACACCCTAAATCCCGACTCTTAATTTAAAAGAATAAAATCATCATTTTAGGATTCCACTCAAACATAACATGCATACTTTCCCATTAATTTCAAAACTCGCAACGAAACTCAATAAATAACATAACTTCAATTGTCTCTTCAGACGAGGTACTTAATGAAATTAACAACATTCAAAACATTAACTCAAAAGAAATTAAACCTTCTATTCTCCAATGTTATAGATTAGAGCATTAAATCAACTAAATAGCGATAAACAATAAAATAAACGAAGAAAGCTCCAAGGCGGTCTTCGAACTCACAACAATACTTACTCCTCTTGAGTATCTGTACAATAATGTACAGTACAACACAAAAAAAACAATAAAGGGGTGAGAATACGCTCAAATATATTAACAGTGTAAAAGAATGTAAGGGTAGCTTAAATTACACAATTAGCAACACACATTCAATTTACACAACAATCAACTCACATAGCCTTTATGTATGCAATGTAACTCACAACTCGACTTAATGTATGTGGTACCAATTTGGAAATCAGAGGTTTATTACTGTTCTTGTCCACTCAACAATGGTTCCTCATTCTTATCGAGTCCCCACTTCTGAACCCCAGACGATCATTGCTCCTCACTTCTGAACCCGTGACTCGCATCTTTCAACACTGACATCTATGATGCATGACATACAAATAATGCAAACAACAATTGTGGTTCCACTTCTAACGATAAACAACAGTTGTAATGCATTTACAGTAGTTCGTAATTCAAACTACACACCTCAACACAACACGTATAATTATATTCATTACACTTAATTATACATACACATCATATCTCACATGAAAAACATGTAATTATAACTCATCATATAATTAAATAAACATCATGAAACATATAACTATATTCATCAACACATAATTATACTGACAATTCACAACTTATACACTTAAGTATAATTCAAACCTTATTAAAATTATCATGATATTTTATCACTAAAAATTGTTATGCTTTTCATCAAAACATAACAACCTTCACCCAGAACATTCCAACATCACAAACTCAACACATGACAACCATTAATTCAGGATTACATGATTATTCGATAATTGTCTCATAATACTTATCACAAGTAGACATACTCTTCATATTTTCATTCACATATTAAACCTCTAATTAACCATAACAAGGTAGTATTTCGTGTCAGCTACCCAATGCTTCGAACCGCGACTCAAATGCAGTCACGTAACTCAAGTTATGATGA
This sequence comes from Lathyrus tuberosus, assembly GCA_022829125.1. Lineage (NCBI taxonomy): Eukaryota > Viridiplantae > Streptophyta > Magnoliopsida > Fabales > Fabaceae > Lathyrus > Lathyrus tuberosus. The sequence continues at coordinate 8,023,818 of JALAZF010000294.1, forward strand.
AAGCGAACTCTGAAATGAAAACTGCTCCCCGTGATCCGAATCATGTGCAATCCCTGATCCGAATCAATCTCAGCAGAATGGTTTTTCTGATAAAAGCTTTTGGTGATCCGATTCATGTTAAAACCATGATTCAGATTGATCTGGGCAGCGCTGAAAAATGCAATTTTTTTCCTAAAACCCATTTTTTCAACCTAATTTTATCCCAATCCAATTTTTAACGTGAATTATCATAACATATCATCTATACCATTGATTTAAACTATAATTCATCATGTATCATTATCACCAATCATCAATTCAACATATAATGATCATCATGTTCATCAATTAATAATGAATCTAATCTTATGTTCACAAAACCAAAACACATCAACAAAACCTGCAACATTCAGATGCACATAGTCACATCATGTATAATTTTCACTATGAAACATAATACGAATTGGATGTATTTCACAGCAAACATAATAGATTGCACACAGTTCCATCAAAAAACACATAAATCTCAACAATGGTGAAAAAGATAACAAAACCTAGAGGAGGGTGAAGATCCTCCCCCTCATGCAATAACACTTATATTAGAGTAATTATCCCTACCTGAATTTCTAAAAGGTAAACAAGTTTGGTTATGTTGTTCTTCTTATCCCTCAAGTCCTTGTTCTCATTATCTCACGCTTGTCTCCTTTTCCCAAATTCTCTCAACTTCTACGTTTTAGTAACTTTGGCTCCCCTCACATATTCTATTTATTTAAACCTAAAATATAATTAACCATCTTTTCACACCTTTACCCCTCAACTCTTGTGCACTCACTCCTTACTACACAAACTTTACTAAAATTCTAATTTCTACCCTCAAATCTCTTTACCTCTTATTCTCTATTTATGTAATTATTATTCTATTATTATGATCAAATAAACAATACCAAATTCACATAAATCCAAAAAAATATCACATAAATCACATAATTTGTTTAAAATAATTTAAATCACTCAAGTAATTAAATAAAATCAATAAAAATTTTATTAAATAAATTAATCGAATTCGGGTGTTACAACTCTCCCCCACTTGGTGAATTTTTGCCCTTGAAAATTACCTAAATGAAATAGCTCCGGATAAGATTCTCTAATCTGACTCTCTAGCTCCCACGTCATGTTTACTCCAGCAGGTCCTTTCCATACAACCTTCACCAAAACGATCTATTTACCTCTCAAGTGTTTCACCTTTCGATCATCGATTCACAATGGTGACGCCTCCATAGTCAAGTTATCTCTCACTTGCACATCATCCATTTGAATCACATGAGATGGATCTAGAACACACTTTCCAAGTTGAGACACGTGAAACAAACTATGAAGATTCGAAAGAGATGACGGTAAGGCAACCTGATAAGGACCAATATAATGCGGCATGAGGTTTCAAGATTTTAAAGCACGACCAACACCAATCACTTGAGTGACTCTCAAGAACGCATAATCTCCCTCTCAGAACTCAAGTGCTTTCCTCCTTTTCTTAGTAGTCTACAGAACGATCTCTAGTCCAAGCACTGCACTTTCACTAGAATCATACCAACACAAAGGTGTCCTACACCTTTTACCATACAAAACCTCAAACGATGTCATTCCAATACTAGAATGGAAATTGTTGTTGTAAGTAAACTCGATCAGTGGCAAGTAAGTATCCCAACTACCTCCTTGCTCTAAAACACAAGCTCTCGACAAATCTTCTAAAGACTAGATGGTTCTCTCCGTCTTACCTTCCGTCTGCAAATGATAAGAAGAACTCAACCACAAAATGGTTCCCAATGCTTCCTACAAATTCTCCCAGAACCTCAAAGTGAATCTCGGATCTCTATTTGAAATAATACTTGAAGGAATACCATGCAAACTGACAATCTTCTCAATATACACCTCAGCTAACTTCTGCAATGGATAACTCATCTTTATCAGGATGAAATAAGCTGATTTAGTAGGTCTATTCACCATAACCCAAATCGTATCACTTCCTTTGGAAGTCTTAGGCAAACTCGTCACAAAATCCATATAAATGCTCTCCCAATTTCACTCAGGAATACTCAACGGTTGCATAAATCCAAACAGCATCAGATGTGCAATCTTCAACATTTGACAAGTCAAACAAGAGTAAACAAACTTAGCAACATCTCATACCTGGCCACCAAGACATCTTCTTAAGATCTCGATACATCTTGGTAGCACCAGGATGAATACTCAAACAACTCCTATGACCTTCCTCTAGAATTCTCTTCTTAAGCTTTAGAAAATCTGGTACACAAACTTTGTCTTTGAATCTCATAACACCATTCACATCAATTATGAAATCTACCTCTTTACCTTGATTGATCAACACCAACCGGTCAATCAATCCCAAGTTGACTTTCTGACCTTTTCTAATATCTTCAAGAATACCACTAATAAACTTCAGAATACCCAACTTCCCACTATTATGAATCATCTCACACATGAAACTATGATCTCAGAATTGTTTAATCAAGTCCAATTATCGAACCATAAGCGTCGATATATGCAAAAACTTCCTACTCAAAGCATCTGTTATGACATTGGCTTTACCAGGATGGTAACTTAAACCAAAATCATATTCCTTAAGAAATTCAAGCCACCTCCTCTTCCTCATATTCAACTCATTCTGATCGAACAAAAACTTCAAACTCTTATGATCATTGAACACTTCAAATCGAGATCCAAACAAATAATGTCTCTAAACTTTAAGCACAAACACCACTACTGCTAACTCTAAATCACGGGTAGGATAATTCCTCTCATGAACCTTGTTGTTTGCTTTCTACGTGTTTACTTTATGATGTTGATTTAAAGCAAGTGTGTCACATGCAAGTATACATGTATGTTTGATTGCAGCAAGTAATAAAATAAGAGATCGTACCCACAGGGAGTGGAATTGATTACCTTTGAACTTTAAAGTATTAAACTTTTGTTTAAAACTAGTATGAGCAAGGTAACAAAATACTAATTATAATAAGCAGCAAGAAATTCACACAACAACCTAAAATACTAAATAAAGAGGGAATAGGATATCAGAGAGAATGATTGATGAGCTAAGATCCATTAATATATCAATGCCGAAATGTATCCATGATGTAAAGTGTCGTGCCTCAAAAGTTCAGAACGTGATCTAGTGGTGTATCTCTACAACATCAAAGCATGCATAACTAGGGCAAGGGAACAAATCTCTAAGCCTCACTTATAACCCTAAAATGCATCTGGTTTTAATTCTGAAAATCTTTATGGTCTCAACTTCTTATATCTAAGCAAGCTGAATTAAGTGAATATCTATATCCTACTTTATTAACCACTTTCGTTATGAAATCCACTTGTTGCTGGATCTCTCTAAACAACAAGCTTGTACCTTTTTCTAAGTTGATCATTCTAAGAAGCAGGTGTATTGAATAAAAACACACAACAAAATAAGACACTAGTCAACACATCATTTCAACATAAAAACAATTTTATATTAACTTCACTTTGCTCATCAAGTAAGAGTTTAGCTCATAATGAGCTGAATACAAACTACTGGAATGAAGCTACAGGATCACATATTCTTATCAAAATTATGTAAAAGAAATGACAACCTAATAATAACTTGAGGATCCCTTGCATTGGATAGACATCAGCAGATCTCTTCAATCATGACAAGTCCAAGCAATGAATACATGATTAGATGAGAAGAAGAAAACTCTCTAATTCTTCCTAACCCTCAAAATGACATAAAACTAATACTGAAAATAAATCTGATTGTGTGAAATCTCTAGCTCTTGGTCTCTCTCTTCTCAGATGGACAAGGCTTGCTTTTATAGACTTTGAGTATGAGTGTGGAAGCTGATGGGTCTTGGATCATGGACTTTTGATAGGAATAAGGTTCAGCCCACATCAAATCACTTAAATTTCCCGTTGTCCAATCTCCCTTCGTGAACACGTTATCCAGTACAGTAAGCAATGGGAGACAAGGTGTCTTTGGCAGGCTGCTGCAGCAGGTAGTGGCGCAGAGCAAACGGCAGGTTACTGGGTGCAGGATGCGCTTTTGCAGGCGTGGTCCCCACTGTACTACCTTTTGTCCTCAAGATCCTTTGATCTTATCTTTATGCTCTAGCTCTTTCTTGACACAAATCCTTTCCGCGTGTGCCCTAATGATAAAATCCCTCCAGGCTCTTGGTGAATTAGTAGAGAACAAGACTCAATATCTCCTTTCCATTAATCTTTATTCTACTTCAGGGTCTGTCTTGAGGCGTCATGTCTCAGCTTGCCTTTATCATATTTTCTTTAAAACAAAAACACACGAAAAACCATAAAAGGTGCACCTAGTGCACTTAAGCTAAAAACATACTAAAACAAGTGAATTTAAATAAATCCTAATTAAACTTAACGAAAACCATAAGAGAAAATGAGTCATCATGACACACTAAAATATCGTTATCACTCCCCCAAACTTGAACTATCACCTGTCCTCAGGTGATGTGGCAGTGAATGTCAAAAGAGAATTTTAAGAACAACAAATTAGGATCATATTAGTGAGTATTACTCAGTTCTTTTTTGGGTGAATAGTCTGGGTAGAAAAGTAATTGGGGCAACTCAGCCTGTTTCTAGACCAAGAGATGTTACTACTAAAGTGACTAGACACCTACTGTCACACCACTACTCTTCAGAAGAATGAGCTAATTTTTCTTTGTGATTTCAATTTGAGTACTGTTTTGAATTAAGTCTTCTTCCTTTTGGGTTTCAAGATGGAATTCTGTCCTGAATCTTTTATTGATTTTTGACTTCCACAATTTAGATCACACCTTTCCACTTTATTCACTTTCTTTTTCTTTTCTATTTTCTCTTTTTTTTTTGGCACAACACTCCATCTTTTCACTCAACGGGATCTCACTTGTAATGAGTCTAACTGGCTATTGTGATGAAGATGCTGGTTGTTCCGCCAGTTTTGGGCACAAGAACTTTTCATTAAGAGTGGTCATTGCCACATTTTTGCACACTTTTGTGTGTTTTATTAGTAGCATGTGGGGTGCTCTCTTTTGTGTGAAAAGTCTAAATCTTTATCAAAATCAGTTCATCCTTCCATAGTAATTCCCTAAGGTTTCTACTTGCTTTGCAATTTCAAACAAATAAGTTTCTAAATTTTTTTATTGCTAATTCGACAGACTAGTGGAGGCGGGACAGAGGTTATCAGCATCCCTCTGCAGCAACACCCTTGGTCACAACTTAGCCTTGTTTCCACAGACTCATAGGCAGACTCATCACCCAGTTTTTTATTCTAAGCACAAATTTTTTTCTTCTAATCCTTGGTTGTTCTTTACTCAACTCTTTGCTATCCTAAAAAGAAACTACTCATGCAAAATGAAATTGAATTTAGACAAGAATAAACTACGCAAACAGAAATAAACATAAACCCAATGAGTAAATTATCTAGACATCAAACTTGGCCAAAAACACGACCTCCAAAATACCTAAGCAAATATCCAAGCAAAATATCACAGCAAACATCGCAGCAAATTGTCATCCTATCCTAAGCAAAAATAGATTCAAATAGTAGATAGAGAAAAGAAAGAGAGAAGGTCAAGCTTTTATCTGTCTCCCCTAAACTTAAAGTAAGGACAATGTCCTCACTGTCAAGTGTCAGGGGAAGGCAAGACTAGGCTTTCCTCTGAATGATACCCATTAGGCCTTAAGCCTGATGCTCTTGCGTGCAGGCGGGATGTCTTCTCTCTTTTTCTTCTTGGCTTCATAAGCGTTTGGATTAATGCTTTATCCAACGCAGCTTGAGGTTGCCCAGTTTCATCTGTGTCAAGTTCTGGTACGCCATGCCTTCGACACAGCATAGTGATTAATGGGAAGTACAACATTCCCTCTTTCTTTCTTTAACATGCTTGGATCTCCTGCATAATGACCTTTCCTACGTTGATCTTGCTCAGTGACATGATACAGTGAAGTAAAACCAGCCTTGACCTGCTGACCTTCTCATTGTGAGCAGTGGGCTTTAATGAATATTTCACAAAATGATACCACACTTTTACTTCAGGCAACAAATCCATCCTCCTCACAGCCTTTTCAGAACTGGACTCTACCCACTTAGTTCCTGGGGTACACAATGATTGCATAAACACATCAAAATCTTCCTCATCCGACTTCAGTACCAACTCTTGATACTCATCACCCATTTCCCTTATATTCAAGGCAAGATTTATAGTGGCTTCATTGTATACCACTCTTGTGCCTCTCACAACCACTTCGATCCTTTTGTGCCCTGGGTCGGTTAGGTTAGAATAGAACTCCTTGACCAAAGAAATGTTGTATGGTCCTGGTTAGCGACAGAGCTTCATCCATCCCAGATTTCTGATGGTTGTTCCTATATCCCCAGAAAGTCCTAGGTTTTCTTCTTGGTTATCGAAGACAAAACCTCTTTCAGCGAGAAAACTCACTTTACTGAAATATTCCATGAAGCGGCGAGAAGCCTCGCTGTTGATGAACTTTTCATGACCTTCTTGTTCCTCATCAAAATACACTACATGCTGTGTAGCGTTCTTTCTTGCTGCCATCTTGACACGTCTTCCAATAGGTATTTCCATTGTGTTTTCTTGGGGTGAAGGAGGAATGGTGATTAGGGTTTGTAGGGAGAGACAAAGAAACAGAGAAGGAAAATTGTTGTTTGGGAGTTTTAGAGAGAGATAGTGGGATAGCGTGATGGTGAAATGAGAATGGTTTGGAAAGAGAAAGGGAAAATTTTCTTTTGTGAAATTAGGGCAAGAACTGAAGGGTCTAGTTGATGTGACAGAGGGAAAAGACAAATTTTTTGAATTTTTAGCATAAAAGAGTGTTGGCGTGTTGATATGTCCCACCAGTCTGACGTGTCAGAGTGGGCCATCATGAATTATTTGGCAGAAGGCTCTAGGCGTGTGCAGTCCACTCATTCTGCTTCTCTCTCCATAATTCAAACGCTTCAACTCTCGTCCAAGAGAATAAAATAATAATTCCAGCTCAACACGTATTCAATTTCTCTGGACCTAGAAATATCTGCCTTGAATGTCACATTGTTCTTTTCTCATTTGCTGTTGTTCCACTGTCATGACTCCCAAATGCCAATGGTTGCCATCAAAAACTACTCATCTATACAAACTAAAAAAAACTTCATTAAGCTGGGCTACCTCCCAGTAGCGCTATTTTAAGGTCTTATAGCCTGACCAACACATAAATCATTAATCAATAAAATGAATGGTTCCCCTAGTGCTATTTGAAGGGTCACCAAAATATGTTTTGATCCTTTGGCCATTAACCTTAAATTTTTCACCATTTTTTTCATTCAACAACTCCACAGCTCCATGGGGATGAATTTTCACTAACTTGAAAGGTCCTGACCATCTTGACTTTAATTTTCCAGGGAATAATTTCAATCTAGAGTTAAAAAGCAAAACTCTTTGACCTTTCACTAATTCCCTTTTCTGGCATTTCATATCATGCCATCTTTTGGTCTTTTCCTTATAGAGTTCAGCATTCTCATAAGAGAACAACCTATGCTCTTCTAACTCATTGAGTTGGAGCATTCTAGCTTGGCCACCAGTTTTCAAGTTGAAATTTAATTGCTTAACGGCCTAAAAAGCTTTGTGTTCCAATTCAATGGGTAGATGACAAGCCTTCCCATAAACAAGTCTATATGGAGACATGTCTAAGGGAGTCTTGTAGGCAGTTCTGTATGCCCAAAGAGCCTCGTCCAAATGTTTGGACCAATCTTTTCTTATGGGGTTAACAACTTTTTCCAAAATCCTCTTGATCTCTCTATTAGATAGCTCAACTTGGCCGCTTGTTTGAGGATGATAGGTTGTAGCAACTTTGTGTTTAATCCAATATTTTGCCATTAAATTTTCAAAAACCTTATTGCAACAATGAGACCACCATCACTAATGATTGCTCTAGGCGTGTCATGTCTTGTCAGAATATTTTTAAGCAAAAATTTGGTTATGACTCTAGCATCATTAGTGGGTGTTGCTACTTCCTCTCTCCATTTAGAGACATAATCTACAACCACAAGAATGTACAGATTACCAAAAGATGGAGGAAAAGACCCCATGAAGTCAATGCCCCACACATCAAAAATTTCAATTTCAAGTATGTTGGTGAGTGGCATCTCTTGCCTCATGGAAATATTTCCTACTTTCTGGCATCTATCACATCTCTTAACTAATTCATGAGCATCTTTAAAAAAAGAGGGTCTGAAATAACCTGATTGCAACACTTTTACAGCAGTTCTGGTTACTCCAAAATGTCCTCCATATAGAGCTTCATGGCAGGCAGACAAGATCTATCGTGCCTCTGAATGATCTACACATCTTCTTAGCAATTGGTCTGCACACTGTTTATAGAGGAAAGGTTCATCCCAGAAATAGCTCTTGACCATATGGAAGAACCTCTTCCTTTGCTGAAAGTTGAAATCAGGGGGCACATATCTGCTGACCAGATAATTCACTATATCAGCATACCATGGTGTCACGTCAGTGCTTATCAGCAGTAACTTTTCATCAGGAAAAGTTTCTTGAATTTATCCACTATTATTATTTTCTGGTAATCTAGAGAGATGATCAGCAACAGAATTCTCTATCCCTTTCTTGTCTCTAATCTCCAGATCAAACTCTTGCAACAAGAGAATCCATCTTATGAGCCTCGGTTTAGCATCTTATTTAGGAATCAAGTACTTAATGGCTGCATGATCTGTGTATACAATAACTTTTGTTCCAACCAGATAGGTCTGAACTTGTCAAATGAAAACACTACAGCCAGCAACTCTTTCTCAGTTGTGGTGTAGTTGATTTGTGCTTTAATTAAGGTCTTACTAACGTAATAGATGGTATGAAAAACTTTGTTGTACCTTTGACCTAACACAACTCCAATAGCAAAATCGCTTGCATCACACATTAACTCAAAGGATTTTGACCAATCAGAAGTCTTCACAATGGGTGCAAAAATGAGGGCTTCCTTCAACAAATTAAAGGAATCCAAACATTCCTGACTGAAAACATATGGCACGTCATGCTGCAGCAGCTGGCACAGTGGATTAGTAATTTTTGAAAAATCTTTGATGAACCTTCTGTAAAAGCCAGCATGCCCTAGAAAACTTCTGATTCCCTTGATGTTCACAGGTGGTGGTAATTTTTCCATTACCTCCACTTTTGCTTGATCTACTTCTATACCTTTCTTTGAGATTTTATGCCTAAGAACAATTCCCTCTTTTACCATAAAATGACACTTCTCCCAATTAAGGACCAAATTATTCTCTTCATATCTAGCCAATACCAGATCCAAGTTTTCCAAGCAATTCTTGAATGATTCTCCAAAAACAGAGAAGTCATCCATGAAGACTTCCATGGAATTCTCAATGATGTTTGAAAATATGGCCATCATACAATGTTGGAAGGTGGCTGGAGCATTGCACAATCCAAAAGGCATCCTTCTGAAAGCAAAAGTGGCATAAGGACAGGTGAATGTTGTCTTTTCTTAGTCTTCCGGGGCTATGGCAATTTGATTATACCCCGAGTATCCATCTAGGAAACAATAATATTATTTTCCAGCTAATCTATCCAACATTTGATCAATAAAAGGTAGAGGGAAATGATCCTTCCTTGTTGCTTTGTTCAGCTTTCTGTAATCCATACAAATTCTCCAGCCAGAAACTGTTCTCGTGGGAATTAGTTCATTCTTCTCATCGACAATCACAGTTATGCCTCCCTTCTTCGGAACACATTGAATGGGACTTACCCACACACTATCAGAGCTAGGGTAGATAATTCAAGCATCCAACCACTTAATAATTTCCTTCTTGACAACTTCCTTCATAATTGGATTCAATCTTCTTTAACTTTCAATGCTATTCTTAGCATTTTCTTCCAACAAAATTCCATGCATGTAAATTGTTGGGCCGATCCCTTTAATGTCAGAGATCTGCCAAGCAATTGCCTTTTTGTGCTTCTTCAACAATGCTATTAACTGATCCTTCTGATCTTCTTTCAAATCTGTAGCAATGATGACTGGCAACTTCTGGCCTGCCTCCAGGTAAGCATATTGTAGGTGCTCGGGCAGTTGTTTTAGTTCCAGCTCAGGAGGTTCTTCTATGGAAGGTAGATGTTGCTTGTGAGCAATAACTATTGATTCTATCACTTCCATGGATTCTTCCTCATGCTTCTTCATTGGAGCATAAATAATTCCTCTTTGTGACTCTGCTTCTTCTTTTAATTTCCCTAGCTCCCGTTTCAACACATCACTATTCTTGAGAAGGTTTCTTAGAATTACTCCTTCCCATCTAGATATCATGGAACAGTCAGCTACATCTTCTTCAGAATATTGTAGAGCATTGAGGACGTTGAATACCACTTGCTGTCCATTGACTCTCATTGTGAGTTCTCTTCTTTCCACATTAATCAAGGTTCTACCCGTTGCTAGGAATGGTCTTCCCAACAATATAGGTGTTTCCCCATCAGCATCAAAATCCATGATAATGATATCAGCAGGGAAGACAAATTTGTCAACCCTAACTAGCACATCTTTTATTTTTCCTTGAGGGTAACAAATACTCCTATCCGCCAATTGTAAGGTGATGATTGTAGGCCTGGCAGCTCCTATCCCTAACTTCTTAAAGATGGACAGGGGTATAAGATTAATGATAGCCTCAAGATCACACAGAAATTTTGCACAGAAGGTATCCCCAATGGTGCATGGAATAGTGAAACTCCCAAGATCTTTTAATTTAGGTGGAAGCTTTCCTTGTACCAATTAGCTACACTCTTGAGTGAGTGCAACCGTGGCAAATTCTCCTACCCTTTCCCTCTTGGTAAGCACATCCTTCATGAATTTTGAGTAATTTGGCATTTGTTGAATAGCTTTAATCAAAGGTATGTTGATATGAAGTTGCTTCAGAATTTCCATAAACTTTTCAAATTGTTGCTCTTCTTTGGCCTTCCTAATCCTTTGTGGAAAAGGTGGTGGAGGTCTTTCTTGAATAAATTTTGGCTTCTTGTTGGTGTCAGTCATGACCTCTTATGTATCTTGAGAAGTCAAGTCTTTTTGGTGACCTCTTCACTCTTTTTCTGATGTTGAGACGGTTCTCTATCAGTTTGTTCTTTAGTTCCAGAATTGTCTAGCTTAGGCAATTCTGTTCTTGTCTCTTTGCTCCTTGAAACAGACTCTTCAACTTCTTTCCCACTTCTGAGCTTGATAACTTTACACGTCTCAACATTTTTTACTCCAGAAGGTGCAGTTGGAGTTTCAGTGGAACTTGGGAGAGTTCCCATGTCCCTTGAACCCAAGGAAGTAGCTATTTGCCTTACTTGATTCTCCAAGTTTTTGATACTTACTCCTTGTGCTTGAAATTGATTTTTGGCTTCTTGAATAAAAGACTTCAAAGCATTCTCTAGCTGATTGTTTCCTTGATTTCCCCCAGCATAACTAGGAGTAGGAAAACCAGGAGGAACTTGTGGTGTTGGTGGTGTTTGAGGCTTCGGTTGATTTTGACTATTACTCCAAGAAAAATTAGGATGGTTGCACCACCCTGGATTGTATGTGTTGCTGTAAGGATTGTTATATATGTTATTGTTGTTACCAACATAGTTGACTGAAACAGGATTTGAAGAACATTCTTCAAACAGATGGGGTCCTCCACAATAGACATAGACAATTGCAGTCGTGTCAGTAACCACCTTAATTGGATCAGGTTTTGTCACTTCAGGGGTCATCATATTTGTCATCATTTGGTGGATTTGAGCCACCTGAGCAGCAAGAGCTGTTGTCTCAGTGACTTCATGAACTCCAGCAGACTTCTTGTGAGTTGAGTTTACAGTAGCCCTAGTGACTGGCCATTGGTAAGTGTTTGCCGTAATACTCTCGATCAACTTGTAGCATTCTTTATAGGATTTAGACAAAAGAGCTCCACCATTGGATGCATCTAGCATGTTCCTTGAGGATGAAATTAATCCATTATAAAAAGTCTCAAGTTGAATACAGATGAGAATCCCATGGTGAGGACATTGTCTTAGCATCTCCTTAAATCTTTCCCATGCGTCAAACAACGATTCGTCATCTCCTTGCCTAAATGAAGTAATCTCATTTCTCATTTTTGCATTCTTCGAAGGATGAAAGTATTTGGCCATAAATTTTTCTGCCAAAGTATTCCATGTAGAAATGGAATTTGGCTCCAAGGAATTTAGCCAGCTCTTGGCTCTATCCCTTAGAGAATAAGGAAATAGCCTCAACCTAAAGGCATCCTCAGTCACGCAAGGAATCTTGAAATTATCAGCAACATCTAGAAATTGTCTCAAGTGCAAGTGTGGATCTTCATGAGGAGAGCCTGAGTATTGACCAATGGTTTGCAGCATTTGGAACATCATAGATTTAAACTCAAATTGTGGTGTCGTGATCTCTGGTTTAACAATACTAGTGCTCATGGCCGCAGGATCAAAGACAACATAGTCCCTAATGTTGTGCGCCCTGTCATTGGCAATGCCAATGATGTCTTGCTCAGCCATGACAGCTTCGTGCTGTGACTCGTCTGATGATGATGACGAAGCTTCTTCGTTTGTATCCATGTGCACTTCTACCTCTGGTTCAGCCACAACTGATGTTGATGGATCTCCAAATAGTTGTTGAGAACACAAAAAACTCTTTCGTGCTCTTAGAATTCTTTCAGGTTCAGGATAACCACTGTAAACTGGTTGTAACGACCTGCGCATGCAATAGCCTAAGCGTATCGTGACACCAAATTACAGCAAAAACGTAAAAGGCTCAAGTACAAATTTCAAACAAAAATAACAAATACAGTAGTTCAAAGTATATCTTGACACTCCCCGACAACGACGCCAAAAACTTGTTGTTTGCTTTCTACATGTTTACTTTGTGATGTTGATTTAAAGCAAGTGTGTCACATGCAAGTATACATGTATGTTTGATTGCAGCAAGTAATAAAATAAGAGATCGTACCCACAGGGAGTGGAATTGATTAGCTTTGAACTTTAAAGTATTCAACTTTTGTTTAAAACTAGTATGAGCAAGGTAACAAAATACTAATAAAAATAAACAACAAGAAATTCACACAACAACCTAAAATATTAAATAAAGAGGGAATTGGATGTCAGAGAGAATGATTGATGAGCTAAGATCCATTAATATATCAATGCTGAAATGTATCCATGATGTGAAGTGTCGTGCCTCAAAAGGTCAGAACGTGATCTAGTGGTGTATCTCTACAACATCAAAGCATGCATAACTAGGGCAAGGGAACAACTCTCTAAGCCTCACTTATAACCCTAAAATGCATGTGGTTTTAATTATGGAAATCTTTATGGTCTCAGCTTCTTATCTCTAAGCAAGCTGAATTAAGTGAATATCTCTATCATACTTTATTAACCACTTTTGTTATGAAATCCACTTGTTGTTGGATCTCTCTAAATAACAAGCTTGTACCTTTTTCTAAGTTGATCATTCTAAGAAGCAGGTGTATAGAATAAAAACACACAACAAAATAAGACACTAGTCAACACATCATTTCAACATAAAAACAATTTTATATTAATTTTACTTTGCTCATCAAGTATGAAGCTACAGGATGACATATTCTTAGCAAAATTATGTAAAAAAATGACAACCTAGTAATAACCTGGGGATCCATAGCGTTGGATAGACAGTAGCAGATCTCTTCAGCCACGACAACTCCAAGCAGTGAATACAGGATTAGATGAGAAGAAGAAAACTCTCTAATTCTTCCTAACCCTCAAAATGACATAAAACTAATAATGAAAATAAATCTGATTGTGTGAAATCTCTAGCTCTTGGTCTCTCTCTTCTCTGATGGACAAGGCTTGCTTTTATAGACTTTGAGTATGAGTGTGGAAGTTGATGGGCCTTGGATCATGGGCTCTTGATAGGAATAAGGTTTAGCCCACATCAAATCACTAAAATTTCCAGCTGTCCAATCTCCCTTCGTGAACAAGTTATCCAATACAGACAACAATGGGAGACAAGGTGTCTTTGGCAGGCTGCTGCAGTAGGTAGTGGCGCAGAGTAGACGACTGGTGGCTGGGTTCAGGATGCGCTTTTGTAGACGTGGTCCCCGTTGTACTACCTTTTGTCCTCATGCTCCTTTGATCTTATCTTTATGCTCTAGCTCTTTCTTGACACAAATCCTTGCCACGTGTGCCCTAATGATAAAATCCCTCCAAGCTCTTGGTGAATTAGTAGAGAACAAGACTCAATATCTCCTTTCCATTAATCTTCATTCTACTCCAGGGCCTGTCTTGAGGCGTCATGCCTTAGCTTGCCTTTATTAGATTTTCTTTAAAACAAAAACACACGAAAAACCATAAAAGGTGCACTTAGTGCACTTAAGGTAAAAACATACTAAAACAAGTGAATTTAACTAAATCCTAATTAAACTTATCGAAAACCATAAGAGAAAATGGGTCATTAAGACACACTAAAATAACATTATCAAACCTTCGATTGTCTCAAAGCATAAGCCACAACTTGGCCATTCTTCATAAGCACACCACCTAAACCCATCTTCAAAGCATCACAATAAACCACAAAAGACTCGCTTGGACTCGAAAATAATCAAAATTGGTGTTGTCGTTAACTTCTTCTTTAGCTTTTGAAAACTCTTTTCACAATGAACATCCCCCACATACGCTTGACTCTTCCGAGTCAATCGAGTCAAAGGAAAATCTAACTTCAAAAAGCCTTATATAAACCTCTTGTAATAACCAGCCAAACCCAGAAAGATTTTGATCTCAGTAACATACTTCGGAGTCTCCCACTGTAAAACAACGTCAATTTTCGATGGATCAACTGCAATACCACCACTAGAAGTCACATGAAAAAGGAAACTAACTTCATTCAACCAGAACTCACACTTGGAAAACTTCGCATATATCTTATTCTCTTACAAGATATGTAGCACAACCCTCATATGTCCCACACGATCTTCATGTGTCTTGGAGTACACCAAAACATGGTCGATGAACACAACCACAGACTGATCCAAGTAAGGCTGGAAGATTCTATTCATATACTCCATAAATACACCGGGCGCATTAGACTCAATGAACGATATTATTGAATACTCGTAGTGACCATATCGAGCTCTAAGTGTAGTCTTCGAAATATCTCTTGGCTTCACATGAATTTCTGTAGCGGCAAAAACCGCGAGTGTAAGCTATTGATTAACTTAACTCGAAAATGCAAGAGTCGCCACCACACTTTTATTTTATCCAAAAGGAAAGGAAAAAGAGCGAACAAAACCTAAACAAGTTCTGAACAAAAACAAGTAAAAAGACACTAGGTCAAAACCTCATGCCTACGTGCCTACAAAGTGCAATATATGATCAAAACCTCGTAGTTTGTGGTACAAATAACAAAATAGGTTTGTTATGATTGATTTTAAATGTAAAGACAAGTCATCATTTCCAAGCGAATAATTCCGCTTAAAGAGATGACTCATGTCTAAACTTGTGAAAAGTTTTGAAAGAGAAAGTGCATAAGGCACAAAAAGTTTGAATGAGTTTGAATGTTTTTTAAGTCTTTTCGAAAAGAGTCAAAGTATGATTAACATTGATTGGCATTTATTAAAGAAAAGGAAGTTTGAAAAAACACTTGACAAAAGTCAAAGTTTATTGTAAAAGAGGTTATGGTTTTGAAAACAAGAAGGTTTTGAAAAAGAGAGGAGATTTTGAAAATTGAAGAAAGGGCGGAGAAGAAGTGGCTATCCTAAAGTAAAAAGATAAAAAGCTAAGGATAAGAACGGTCTAACCACACAAGCAAGCTCCATAACATAAGCATTTCTTCCTTTAGATTTGGCCTTGATCAAAATAAGTCTTCAAAAGAGAACTCCAAGTACCCAAAATCCAAGGTTTGGTATCACAAGCTTCCAAGCATAGGTTAAAATCCTAATTCTAGGTCCAAAGTTCCATGCCCAATGCAAAGGATAGTAACCATAGTCCACCATTAAGAGAACAAGTTTTTTAGGGGTTTAAGCCTTTATTAATGTTTTTGGTCCAAATGAACAAAAGAAAAAGAGAGCGAAAGCATAAACATGTGTCCAACGGACAAAGGAAAAATTGCAAAAGCATAAGCAATATATGATACGAGATGATGATATAAAGCATAAAAAAATAAAGAGAGATAGGGAGCAAGAAGGAAGCATAAATAAGATTAGTGCAATAATATTATTAGTGAGTTAGTGATTAGTTGTTAGAACAAATGATCAACGATGGTTAAATAATGAACTTAGGCTAAAGTTAATGAAGACTCATTAGAGGATTGATAAAATAAAAGCCTCCTAAAAACAAGTTTCATAAGTAATGGACCCAAGACAAATAATCAACCATACTTGGACTTTCAAACATAAGTTTGGGCCACGAATGATCATTTTCCGATACGGGACACATGTAGCGCTATGTTAAGCAATCATAGCACAATCTATGAGGAAAAGATCATACTATGGGAGGCCGGTCAATAACGATGTTACTGCTAATGCGTGCTAGAGAAGTGATATGTAGATCACTCTTCAAAAGCAATACTGCATAAAAAGAAAAGAGGTAACGATCTCATCTTTATCAAGAACTTGAAATAAATTCCAATGATATTGAATATTTTCATCGATCAAAAGAAAATGAGAAATAGATGAATAAATGCCTAATTGAACCACACAAAGATGTAACCCAAGGCAAAAAACTAAAGGAAAGGGAAGGAAAAGGAAAAGGAAAAGGAACCAAAACAGTCTAAAAAACAAGCAAAAATCACATTCTTGACACTAGTTAATCGATTAACCATTTACAGTGAAAAATGTGTTAATCGATTAACCAGTTCGTGCTTGTTTTTGGTTAATCGATTAACACTGTTAAAACAACAACAAATCAATTTGAAAATTGCAGAATCCTTGATCAATCATTTCTTCAAACACCTCATGATCAAGGATGCAATTGTGCACAAAAAATCAAGTAAAACAACAACAAATAACACCAATAGATCACAATTTGCAAGATCCAAAGATCAAAGCAACAAGAATCAACAATAGATCACATTGTGATGGATGAATTAAGAACAACAATGGTGGATCAAGAGTTTACCACTTCAAATCTAAAAATTCTTCAAATCAACTCTAAGAACCACACTCAAATGCCTTGATCTACAGAAATTGATGATGAAAAAGTGAATGGATGAAGGTTTAGCTCAAAGATTTGTAAGTTTTAATGATGAACTTACTAACTTTCAATGGAAGAAAGAGCTTTGGTGAATTTGGTAGTTGGAGAAAATTGAGAGAGTCAAGAAGAAATTTGACAAGGTGAATTTGGCTATCAAAAGATTCAAGAATGAATGAAATGAGGGTTCTATTTATAGAGTTTAGGCTTGGGAATTTTTGTGGCTTGGAGTTTGGTTTGGAGCCAAAGTTAGGCTTGGAATTTGAATTTGGAGGCAAAATCAAGATCAAGTGGTGATTAGTGAAGGTGTATGGTGAGAATTAATTGTGATGAGGTATGGGAATTATTTGGAAGTGATCTAGAATATTCTCATGATGAAACATTTGAATTTGGTGCCAAAATGCTGCAGAATTTGAATTTGCTGTTTTTAGCCAAAAATTGCACATGTTAATCGATTAACCCATTTTAGGCAAATTTTGGTTAATCGATTAACACAGTGAAAAAAAGAGAAAGATGGCTTTTTAATGTGTTGTCTTGGCTCTGGCTCGATTCTTTTAACTTGTCAAAGAATGCATGAAAATAAACACATGAACCTTAGGGTTTCTTGAGTAATAATCAATCAATTCTTGGAAACTCTTGATCAGATGATTTTGAATTGTTCGCAGATCAACATTGACTTTGTTCAGATGAATTTCATTCGAGCTGAGGGGCTGGTATTTGATATCCTTGATCCAAATCCTTCCTGAAAAAAGTTAGTAAAAGGGAAACAAACATATTTTTGGATTTTGATAAAAGGTTAGTAAACATAAACAAACAAAGGCAAATAAGAAACACACAGATGCTCGGTGATCCCTACAAGGCATAAACTCAAAGATGAGAGGGATAGAGGAAACAAAGCATGATCTTGTTTATGGTGCAAAGATGCAAATGAGATGTGAAATCTTAGTGGTAAAAATTAGGGTACAACAGCTGCCCCTATTTAAGTTTCTTCTATAAGGAGATATGAAGGTTGAAAACTTCGTCTCGACAAGATCAAAGATACTTAAATATAGAAAACCATATTTTTAGCCCAAAGATGCCACAAGATGATATGAATGCAAAGGATAAAACACTCTGCAGGGAAACTTAAAACAAAAGATTTACGGTAAATTGAGTGAGATGACGTGAAAAGACACGTCGGAGAACACAAGCTATTTCTGGAGATTTGTCAAGGTGACAAGACCTTGGGAAGACGAGTAGTGACATCCAAGAATGGCATTGGATGGAAACTACGAACGAGACAAAAGTATGCCCCAATAGATTTCCAAGAATAGCATTAGACAACAACAAGAAATTTTCTGGTAAAAACAACGATGTCACCCAAGAATAACATTGAATGGAGGTGAAAAACACTCTATTGGGGATAAGATATCCAAGAATGGCATTGGATGAAAAGAAACTACAACATTCAAGAATGGAATTGAATAGGGCAACAGTAAACATCAGAGACATCCAAGAATAACATTGGACGGAAACAAACTTCCATTTGAAAAACTTCACTGGGGACGTCCAAGAATGGCATTGGATGACAAGGGTAAACATCAGAGATATCCAAGAATAGCATTGGACTCAGCTGAGGAAAAGATATCCAAGAATGGTTTTGGATAGAAGGAATCACAACATCCAAGAATGACATTGAATGAAGTGAGAAAAGTTTTTGAAAATACATCAGGAGCATCCAAGAATGGCATTGGATAAAAAGAGTTCACGATATCCAAGACTGGCATTGAATAAAGTGAGAAAGAACTTTCAAGAATGACACTGAAAGTAAAGGTAAATCACTAACTTCAGGAATGGCATTGAATGATAATGAGAAAGACATCCAGGAATGACACTGAATGCAAAGGAGAAAAATCATTCAGGAATGACACTGAATGAACAAAAAAAAGTTTCAGGAATGACACTGAAAGACATCTAAGAAAAAATGATGGGGATTACAGAAGAAACAGGACTTCCAGGAATAGCAATGGGAAAAATAAGAGGAACAAGATATCCAAGAATGGCACTGGAGATCAAAAGAGATAGACATCCCGGAATGGCACTAGAGTAAAAGAATACAAAGATCCAGGAATAACACTGGAATCAAAGAAGACAAACATCCAACAACAACACTAGATGCACAGGGAAACAACAACATCCAAGAATAGCACTGAATGAAAAGACATGTAATTGTTTTGGTTGGCACCAAGTAAGTTGGACTTTGATCACAAGGTAAGATGTTGATAGCAACAGGACCTCGGGAAATGCACATGAGCGCGAAACACACTTTGAGCTATGCGAATCTTTCTATGCATGGTAAATGAATGATTTATGCATGTAATGAAGATGATTGAGATAACTGAGATAGACTCTTTTGTGAGGGAAGAATGGAACTCTGATTCCTCAACACAGGGAACACTGTCCACTATGCTTGGAGAGAAGATGTTGAACACATCTCTGTCACTTATGAATTGCATCAGGATGATGGTCCTTTGAGGAAAGACATGAAGAGTTGCTTAGGTATTCTTGAAGAAGACTGCCCTAGATTGATTGACTGATGAAGATAAATTGATCATGGCTTTAGTTTGACTGATGTGGGGGAAAAATTGATCATGGCTTCAATTCTTGAAACGAATGCTGAGGATAAAATGATCATGGCTTCAGTTCTTGAAATGAATATTGAGAAGGCTAAACTCAGTATGAGTCTTGAAAGAGATCTTCTGGCTAACCAATTTAGAGAATAACTTGAACTGAGCAACAAATCTCAGACTAATTCACAACTAGATCTGGAAATAATGTGCCCCTGATAGGATCACTGACCAAGTTTCTCAACTGTTTGAAATTTCTTGATGAGAAAAGTTTACCTGCAAATAAAATCATTCATTCAAACATGGTAATTTTAATGCAAAGTTCATGCAATTTTTGGAATAAAAAATCCTTTTTGGAATGATATTATTGATGTATAGCAAATGAATCACTTGCAAAAA
Source organism: Lathyrus tuberosus (assembly GCA_022829125.1). Lineage (NCBI taxonomy): Eukaryota > Viridiplantae > Streptophyta > Magnoliopsida > Fabales > Fabaceae > Lathyrus > Lathyrus tuberosus. The sequence continues at coordinate 8,044,039 of JALAZF010000294.1, forward strand.
CACGGTGGTTTAAACATTCAAAATGAAAGAGAAAGCAAAGGTATGACATCAAAACAAATGATTGGCAACAATCTTAGGAGTCAATTTACGCAACCTTGTTGTAGTATGCTTTCAAAAGAAACCTGGCTTCAATTAGGTCTTTTTAGGGTTGTAACGTGGTCTGATTCATGGCTTTCGAAACAAAGGATATAGGCTCAAAGTTTATTTGTACCCAAACCATTCTTCGTGATGATCTTAAGTCCTATGTTCAGTTAATTCAACCTATGCATCAGGTTCCAAGCGATTTTGGAATTGCAACTCTGTTATGATGATGACTTAAGAGCCAAGGGATTTTTTGAGATGGCAATCACTTTTTTTACAAGATTTTGTTGTTTTTGATGAAGACCTCGGTCAACTCGTTTTGTCTTTGAGGATTTTGGTAACCTCTTGATTTTTATTTTGTTATCCCTAACTTTTGCCTCAACTGTGTCATTTGAGCTTACAGTCAGCAGGATGCCCCAATTTTTGCCTAAGTCTCCTTCATAGGTTTTGACTTAGCGGGCTTTTCTTTTGATTTTTTTTCATTCTCCTTTTTTTTCATTCTTTTTTTTGAAAGATAGTGACTGTCTGGCTTAATGATTACAATGAACCATCATTGGCTTTTGATTTGAAAGACAACTTCGACCCTTCTTTGATGTGTGCGAAGGAAAGCTTGTGATTACAACCTATATTGAATGATTCTCTTGTGTTCGAATGCACAGTCAAATTAACTGAGAACTACCCATCCCCAGGTTAAGATTGCGGGTTTTTTCGTACAGAAAGAAACTCCAACTTCTAGGCTCAAAGGGGTTGACAAGGGATTAACTTCCTTATTTCTCCAGTATTTGGGAGTTGAAACAATGCATGTACATTATCAGCCAGGTTTTAATTAAAAGCATACAATTCAACAATTTTGGGTATTTCATTTTCATCATCCTCCCTCCAATCTTTCTATAAACAAAAGCTTGATAAAGAAAGTGAACAGGAGATATATTTTGTTTTTGTGAAAAAGAAAGCATAAAGATGCACATAGTGGATGTAAATGAATTGAATCAAAACATTGCAATGCTCATTTCATTAAAATTAGCTGTGAAAGTACAAATAAAGTTTGAAAGCAAATAGTCAATACAATCAGAGAAAAATGAAAACAGAAAGAAACAAGACCTAGTGACTAATCAGCAACAAGGATGAGCTGTCCTGTCTGAAACACTGGCTTTAAGAGATGATCTGTCTGAACTGACTCAAACTTTACTTGGCATGCTCTGGCAAAGGATTCTCGACAACATTAGGATTGGTATCATGAAAGGTGAGGATCTTGTCTTTGATCAGCTCTTGTACTCTATCCTTCAATGCATAGCAACCTTCCAAGTTATGGTCTGCCCCACCTTGATGGAACTTACAATGAAGATCATCCCTATAGCTGGCTGGGAGAGGATTTGGAGGAAGAGGTAGAGCCCTCGTTATAATCAAACCTTTCTGAACAAGACATGGATACAAATCAATGTAGGACATCGGGATAGGATTAAAGTTAACCCTATTACGGTTTTGATTTTGTCTAACAGCCTGGCGAGGAGCTTGAACTGGTTGAGCATTGACAACAGAAGTAACTGCAGCTACATATTGTTGTTGCCTGTGATGAGGTTTTCTTTCAACTGAAACAAAATGGGTATCGCCATCCTTCTTCTTTTGAAAATTCCCAGAGGTCTTTCTAGAACCATTAAAGGCTTCAGCATTGGTAATCTTTCCCTTCTTGATACCTTCTTCTAGTCTTTCTCCAATAGTGACTAGGTCAGCAAAGCCAGATGATACACTTCCTATCATCTTTTCCTAAAAGAGTGGCTGAAGGGTGTCCATGAACAATCCAGTCAATTCCTTTTCTGCCAAGGGTGGCTCCACATGAGCAGCTAGCTCTCTCCAGCGTTGAGCGTACTCCTTAAAAGATTCTTTTTCTTTATGAGATATGTTTTGCAGTTGACGGCGGTCAGGTGCCATGTCGAGATTGTACTTATACTGCTTCAAGAAAGCATCAGCTAAGTCCTTCCATCTTTGGATACGGTTCTTCTCAAGTCCCATATACCATTTTAGTGAAGCCTCACTCAAGCTGTCTTATAAACAGTGAATGAGCAATTTGTCGTTGTTGGTATAGGCAGCCATCTTGCGGTATTACATCGCCAAGTGGCTTCTGGGAGATGTGTGCCCCTTGTTTTTCTCAAATTCAGAAGTTTTGAATTTGGCAGTCATAACCAAGTCTGAAACCAAGCACATGTCCATTGTGGCAGCACCAAAGACATCATTTCCTTTCACGGCTCTTATCCTTTTTTCTAGAGTTTGCCATTGCTCTATGACTTCCTCAATGTATCCAGGTTCTCCCTGACTTTCGGATTGTAGACCAGCAGCATGGTACACGAAAGGAGGATTCTCAGGAGTAGCTTGAGCAACAGTATGCACAACAGGCTGAGGTTCAATGAATAATGGAGCTGGCGATACTGGCAGTACATATGGGCCAACCATTGGAGTAGTTGCAAAGGCTGGCGAGTAATTCAGAGGTAACCCCAATTCTGGCCAAGTAGAAGCTGATTGCTGGATTAGTGAACAGCAGTTGAGATTTAGAAATCACGGTCCTCTGAGGTGGTTCTCCTCTAGCAAATTAGAACTTGCATCATTTCTGTGAGCTTGGTCATGCTGGCTTTCAACAAATCAATTTCTATTCTGACTTTGGCATTGTGTTGTTCTTGATTTTCCATTCTCAACCTGACAGCGGCTCTAGTTCCGTAGTTATGTTGAGGAAATAGCTTGAGGGTGAACATATAACTGAAGAAGGAGACAATTGAAATGAGTTTCTTTGGCAACTTGAATGAATGCAGATGTATGCTCATGAATGCAAGAGTGCATGGATTCTACAGCCACAAACAAGATCACACAAGGCACACGGGTTCAAGGGTTCGAGTCACGAGCATGGAGTCAAGGTTAAGAACCAACCCATAAAGATATGTACTAACGGTTATATCAGCACCTGTAGAACAAGGTTCTAAAAAGTTCCCAGAGTCCTCAATCCTCTTTCGGATATTACTAGCACACAGATTACTCGGGAATCAGTAATATTCTCAAGAGAACCTCGTCTGAGTGTAGTATCACGTATCAACTATTTCAGGTTTACACCTTCATAGCCACCGCACTACGTCCTAATAGGCCAAGTGGGGTAAAAGGAATACTAAATTCCTCAGTGTCATGGGCCTGAGGTCGGAAAAAGTAATGTTTTTCGCGATTACTCGCTAGACATCAGTAATTCCGAGGAAGCCTCGACTGAGTGGATGGATTCTCAATTCAGCTTGTTCGGGATTACTCCCTAGAAGCATCCATGACTATACCATCCTCCTATTATAAGAGCTATAAGATCCAGGTATATGATTTATCTCACCTCTCAAGATCACCCAAACAAAACAACAAATAATAGTAAATCAGGCATATAAAGCGTAAATAAATCAAAGTAGGATAAACCCACTAAGAACCAGAGTCCCCAACAGAGTCTCCACTTTTCTGTAACTGCAAAAATCGTGAGTGTAAGCTATTGATTAACTTAACTCGAAAAGGCAAGAGATGCCACCGCACTTTTATTTTATCCAAAAGGAAAGGAAAAAGAGCGAACAAAACCTAAACAAGTTCTGAACAAGAACAAGTAAAAAGAGACTGGGTAAGGGGGTTGGTTACGCTAAGGGAAGGTGTTAGCACCCAAAACGTCTATAGTACTCTATAGGAACCCTTTGAAATATCTACGCTTTTTGGTTTGTGTAGGGTGTGGTTTTTTCCTGGTGACCCGACCACCTTACCGCGAAATTGGTTTGGGGTGCTACTTTCTGATTTCTGTATTTATCCTATGAAGCTGGTTAAGGAAGGGGAAGATATCTTAAACTAATCCTGCACGCAAATGTTTTCTTTAACAAATGCCAAGAGATCGGGGATCGGGGTCTGGTTATACAAAGGGAAGCTATTAACACTGAGTGTATCTATGGTAATCCATAGGAACCTTCTTTTGCATGTATTTCTGTTAACTTAAAATCCTTTCTTGTGTTTATCTGTTGTGGATTGGGAAAGTTTCTCCTTTGGGAGAATTGAGAGACTGTTTTTGTTGTTTTCGAGTTTTCTGTTGTTTTTGGGAAGGTACCTCTACCTAAAGTTTTTTATTTGTGTGCTCGCTAAGATTTCGCAATCTTATGCCTATGTATTCCCGTAAAGAGATTTGGGAAATCAGAGCAATCGTAGTTCCTCCTATTTCTATGGGAGGAAAGAAAATTTGGTGTCTTGCTCAAAGCCCAAGATTGAAGCTAGCTAAGTATTTGTGTCTTGTTTAAAGCCCAAGATTGAAGATAAATGGGTGATTGAGAGAGAATTTGTCATCTCTAAAGGGAGAAAATCTCACCTATTCATCACAAGTGTTGAGAAATTGGTTATAAAGGGAAATTACTTTAACTGGAATATGAGAAATCCAGCAATGCCATAATTTCCTTTATAAGAGGGATGTCATGAAGGAAAAAAGCTTTAACTCAGTGTAGAGCAATGCCATTTTTTCCTTTATGAATCTTTCATGCTAAGAGAGGGACATTGGCTTGGATGTATAGAATCCAGAGGCTTGCCACTTACAATAGTTAGATGAAAGACAAGTTTTAACTAGGATAAAGGAAGGACTCCAGCTTGGATTTTGAATCAACAAGTGTACCACTTACAACAATTATCTGGAAAGGTTTTGTTTGTTTTGATATGTGATGTATAGAAGAGGTATCTTTCTACAGAGAGGACTCATGGTCTCATCTGAGGGGATGTTGATTTTTGTGTGCCTTGATCAAAGCTTAAGGTTGAAGCTAAAGGAAAATAACTCCACTGGGGAGGATTTTATCTGTCTTGTACAAAGCCCAAGATTGAGGCTGACTAGGGGAATTTCTTATATGAAGCCTAAGAGGAGGCTAACTTTTGCTGAGGATTTGCTGAAATCCAGGAGCAGGTCCAAATTGTATTGGGGAGTCCAAGGGATTTACTCTTGATAGGAATCAGGGAAGAGTTGAAATAACAGATGCCATGAGGCTCTGACTTCATTGGGGATTTGGTGATGGTCAATTGACCCTGGCTAGGATGTTTCAAAGTGAAAGTTAAGCCTTGTTGGGGGGTCAGGGGATTTTAAGGTGAGTTCGAAACCCTTGGAGGTTTTAACTCTTCTAGAGACTGGTGTATTGGTAGAGTGATCAGGGTTTTCCTTATGTTTTTAGGAAACTTGAGGGTCTCTGCGTGTTAGATCCAAAGGGAGACTATGATAGTGATACTTTTCAAGTTTACTTGAATGAAGGCCAAGAGGAGGCTGAGACTGTCCAAGTCTTTCAAGAAGTGGTAGGCTCTGGTGTAGAGAGGGGTCTTTGTATGATGCCCAAGAGAAGGATGTTGGTTTAAGGGATGAAGATCAACCCTAGAATGGTATGATGTTATGGAATTTTGACTCTCCTAGGGATTGATCTAGTAGAGATAACTAATTTATATCCTATGCTTTTACGAAGCCTTTGGGTCCTTGTAGTAAGCCCAAGAGGAGGTCGGGGAACTTCTAAGAAGCCTATTGGTCCTTGTACTAAGCCCAAGAGGAGGCTGAGGAACTTCTAGGAAACCTGTGGGTCCAAGCCAAAGAAAAGTTTAAGAAAGGTTTCACCGGGAATCAATCCTTTCTTTGTTGAACAGTTCTAAGGTTTGAAGATATTCAAAAGAGGTTTCACCAGGAATTAATCCTCTCTGGGAAAATGAATTTCTTGTATACACATATTTCTAAGTTTTGACAATCTTGAGAAAAGTTTCACCGGGAATAATGCCTTTTTTCTGTTCCATATTGAATAAGCCCAAGAGGAGGCAGACTGTATAGGGAATTTCCTATGAGGGAACTAGTTTTGACTAAGTTAAAAGTAACCTCTGGTTTGTCCTAAGTGTGGACCTAAGTGCTGGGGAAACTTTAGACAAATATGCACAAATATATACAGATAATTGAATCAACAGGTATATAAACAAATATGCATTAAATTGAAAAAGGATGTTGGGACTTACATTCTAAAAGGAGGCCCAAGTGTATGGTGATTGGTTGTATGATTTTAACTGTATGTTTAGGGTTTTAAGAAATTGAAGAAAGTTTTGAGAAAACTTTGAATTTGAATTTGAATTAAAAGAAATTTGTTTGAAAGAAAAGAAATGTTTGGCGCTTATAACTTAAAGAGAGGCCCAAGTGGTCTAAGAGCAGTTTCACCGGGAATAATGCTCCTCTTAGTACCAGTTTAAAACAGACAGATGATTTTGAAAACAGAGGTATGGGGCTTACAACTCAAGGAGACGCCCATGGAGGTTGTTTATTGTTTAAAACAAAGTTTATGTACAAAAGATTGGGGCTTATACTCAAGGAGAGGCCCATATGACTTATTTGAAAACATTAATCGCACTGCGATACCGAAAGACGTTGTGGGACTTATACTACAGCAGAGGCCCAAAAATTGTTTTTGTACAAAGAGGGGTTGGGTCTTACACTATAATATAGGCCCATAAGTATTTGTGAAGAAAGAATAATGAGGCTTATACTCAAGGAAAGGCCCATGATTTATTTGGAAAGGCAACGATCGCGCTGAGGTTTTGAAAACTACAGATGGACTTATACAATGACTAAGGCCCCCAAAATTATTTACACAAAGGGATGGGTCTTACACTCCACAAAGAGGCTCAAGGATTTTATTTTTATACTAGAGTTGGAGCTTATAGCTCAAGGAGATGCCCAGATGAAAAACAACGATCGCACCGTTTATCGTATCGGGACTTATACAATGACTGAGGCCAAAAATGGTGTATTTACAAAGGGGTTGGGTCTTACACTCTACAAAGAGGCCCAAAAGTGTTTCAAATGAAGTTTGAAAGATTAAAATTAAGGAAAACCCTAATTTTAATTAAAAAAATATTTTTTCAAAGAAAATTAAATAAACATGATATAAAATATCAAACATATTTAAAAACAAGTTGTAAATTTTGAAAAATGTTTTGAAAAATCATGTTATGTTATATGAAAGTGTGAAATTCATTTGAATTTGAAAAATCAAGAGGAAAATTCCATTAAAAAATGTTTAAAAACAATTAAAATGAAATTCTTTACAAAAATTCAAACTATATTAAATAAATAATATAAATTTGATTTTTTTGTAGAATAAAATATTTTAACATTTTTGTGAAATTTTAAAAAAAGAACCAATAAAAATGATTAAAATTGAGAGAGAAATTAATTTTTGAAATCAATTAAGAAAATAACTTAAAAATTAAAAAAAAATCAAATTAATTTGAAAAAGGCGCCAACGGTCACCTTCTTCTTCCTCGTGCCCGCGCCATGGACGATTTGCAAAACCTCACTTTTCTCTCTGATTACACAATGGTTTTGACTTTTGTAAACATCAATCTCACTCGTTTTTGAACAAGGATTCCAATGGTACCAATTAATTGCATTTATATTAAGTGTGGAGTGAGAAATCAAGTGATGAACACATGAACCCTAATTTCTGCAAGAACACTATGAAATCCTATACACGATAGCTACAAAGCAATTGATTGAGGGGAAACACTCTACATAAGTGCAGAAACATGATTGTAACTTGAAAACACATTTATGATGCATGAATCATAGAGTTTGAGAGTTCAGGCTTACCTCTTGCAAGAAGAAATCGAATTGTGTATTGGAGGTGTTACAGATGTTGTTTGATGACTTGGACAACTTCAATGGACCTTATGTAAGGTGTTTGGAAGCTTGGAATGGATTGAAATAACCTGGATCACATTGTGGCAACTCAACTGCAAATAGACATGAGTTTAATTTGGAGCTTTGTGATTCTGAGGTTACAAATGTGTGGGAAGTGTTTGGATAGCTCACATATGATGTATATGATGTGTCTACAACATTGGTTTTGATAGAATTGCTCTCTATTTGAAAATTCGAATGTTACTTGAAAAAGAAGCAATTTCTAGTTTTTTGAGAGTGAAAGGAAGAAAAGCATGAGTTGTTATGCTTTGGTCTCAAACTGATCAGAAAGGATCCCTATTTATAGTAGAGCAAGTTTGTTTTGGGAGCAATAGTGATTGGGGGCTGGATCACCCTATTATCCATTGAGTTTTGTCATGTAGCCAAAGTCTCCTCTTGCCATTGACTTGAGTCAATCTTGCGGGCCTATGGTCTTCTGATTCTTGGACTAATCTTGACTCATTTGCAATGTTATGGAGTGATACATGCCAACTCTATGAATCCATTCAATGCCTCATGACAAAGTTGGAGTTTTTGGAAATGAACCTTGAATGCCACATGCCTAAAGGATTGGATTTTTGACTTGGTGGCCTTGTGATCAGATACTTCATCATTCATGTTGATTTTGGACAAAAATACAATGATGCAAGTGTCCAAAATTGGCTCAAGAAATTGTGGGATACAAGTTATGTACCAATGCTGTTGTGTAGGTAGGGTGAAAAATGCCATTTTTGGAGGCTTATAACTCCTTGCTCAAGTTGAATCATGGGAGGCTCTTGTACTTTTTGGAAAGCCCCTATATCATACTTCAACTTTGATGTTTAGCTTTGGTCTTGAATTATCTTGAATCATAATGAAAAATGGCTTCAAAGTTGGTGAAAATGTAAAACAGATTCTGTCCAAAAATTTCACTAAGTGTTGAAAAAATGTCCATTTTCCATTTTTTGTGATTTTGACCAATCCATAACTCAAAATCCAAGAGGATTTGGAATATGTTGTAGTGACAATCTTGAAACATGTAATGAGAGCTTTCATTTGAGCTTTGGATGGAAGAAAAATGTTACTTGGATCACAAGTTATAGTCTTGCAAAGTTGGGTAGAAATCATTTTTTTCCATGATTTAGTGAAATTTCAAGTTTCTTAAGATTGCCCCTTTTTCAAGTAACCCTACTTTTCTTGATTTTTCTTGATGGATGATGATCCAAACCATAAGTTAACATTTTTTTTTTACTTAGAGAAGCCATATTTGTCAAGAAATTCCAAAAGTCAAACTTGGTTTTTGGGCACAGTTGACTTTTTGTCAGATGAATTTCAAACTTTGTGATTTTCTATTAAATCAAGTTCTTGACATAATTCAAACCTAATGGATGGATTCCATAGGTGTTTTAGAGTGTCTTGAATCATGTCCCAAGGTTTGAGATCATGTCTTGGTCAAAAGTCAAAGGTATGGTTGACTTTTTCTCAGAAACCCTAGTTTGGGATCTAGATAAATTTGAATCTCTATATTGCTCATGAACCAAGTTCTTTGTGTCCATTTGAACTTGTAAGAGGGTCAATATAAGATATTTGAGGTCTTTAAAACATTCCATGAGGTTTTGGCTCATGCCTTGCTCCAAAAGTCAACTTAGGGGTGAATTAGGTCAAGAAACCCTAATTCCTGATTTTTGATGAATGCATCCCCTGAGGCTATTTTGAACTTATGATTGGATCCATGAGGTACCTTTGAGCTTCTTGGATCATGTTTTTAAGTATTAGCTCATTCCCAGATGAAAATATTTCTCTGGAGGCCTTGGTCGACCAAAACCCTAATTTGGTGACATTGATGATCTTGAGGCTTGATCAACTTGAGATGTTGCATTTTCATGTTTGATTCTTGATGTGGGAAACCTCTTGATCCTTCATGGATGTTTTAGAGGCTTGACAAGTTGAGGATCATGTCCATTCTTGATTGATCCTTTGTCTGAGTACTCTGAGAGGGCTCAAAACCCTAATCCTTGATTGGAGTGAATGCTCAATAATCTTTGAGAGGATTGATGAGGCATAAAGGTATCCATATTGTGGTGATGATTTACAAAATGATGGGAAATCTTGTGGTCAAAATTTAGGGTATGACCGATGCCCCTATTTAATCTTCTTGGACCTGAAGGTGTGAATGGTGAAGACGTTCGAACATTCAAGGTAAAATAGGATTAAATATCGGAATACTATTTTGACTGTGGTTGTGAATAGAAATTATTTGCTCATCCACCTTCTTTTGATAAGCCATGTTACTTAGAAAAGGTATAACTTCCTCTCGATCCCGGTCTTCAGCCATGGAACTGGTCTTAGTTTTTTTTTGAAATAAACCTCCCCTCGATCCTGGTCTTCAGCCATGGAACTGGTCTCAGTTTTCATCTGAGATAAACTTCCCCTCAATCCTGGTCTTCAACCATGAAACTGGTCTCAGTTTTCTTCTAAAATAAACCTCCCCTCGATCCTGGTCTTCTGCCATGGAACTGGTCTCAGTTTTCTTCTTGTCAAACTCTTTTCTTGACAAGGAATACTATCTGTGATGGTTTTCACCAAACTTCTCGCTGGGGAGATGCCATTTGATGGAAAAATGTTTGATGTCAGACTTTCTGGGGAAACCCATTGGTCTGAACTGTAGAGGTGTGCAAACTTCTCTGAGGGAGATGTCATTTGTTGGGGAAACTACACCATACCTCCTCTTTTTTTTTGAGAGAAACTGCCGTATTGCCAAGAGTCTTTTGTCGAGAAGCTTTCTCTGGGGATTTTTTCTTAATCCGGGAAGGCAAAATATCGTCTTTGTTGGTGAAGAGCGAAGCTTCAAAGGTGTATAACCAAACAACTTCTTGTCTTTTAGAGGTTCAAGTTATAAAAGTGGTCGAAGACCGATTTCAATCCAGGAATAAATTGGAGAGAGATTGTTTAGATGACACATTTTCCTGATAAGGAAGACTGACAACTCTATCAGAGAAAGGACGCTTATCACTTGGGGATGAATATTACCATAGTGATATTAATGCAACACGTGTATGAATATGAATCAATTATGCATGATGTATATATGTTTATGCTAACAAAACAGACACAACATACTGACTGGTGATGAACACAACCGGATACTCGGCCACTCTGGGAGATGGGGGTATCACTGGAGATTCTGAAAATTGTACTTTTGCTTGGAAGTAAGGATTCCTACGTTCGTTCTGGTTCGCGGAGATACAAACCTGCTAGGGATAGAAATCCGTTATGGCTCTTCAAGGGTAGATTTTACTAGGGAGAAAAACCAATCATTGGTTCCCGAGGTAAGAACCCTACCGGGATGATAGATGGATAATTCTGTCTGAAGTAGTTGATCCTTTATTAAGGGTGTACTGATCACAAGGAGCATTTTGACTCTGCATTTTGAGGTTTGATCACTACCGGATATGTCGTCGATGTTCCTTTTTGTGCTCATTAATAAAAAAGAAATTGCAATCTTTGTTTTGAAAGCAGAAATAAATTTGACAAGTAAATTCATTTTTTTTTTGTTTCAAGAATCGTTGATCATATTAAAATGTCATTTCTCAAAGCAGAATAAATGAGAATTGCAAACAAAAGGCACATGAGCTCAAATTTTATTGATAGAATAGTAATCTGCCAAACGCGTGATCCCATGGAGCATTACAAAGTTTAGAAAATGGTAATTTAAGGGAAATGGGCTACATCGAAACATAACGACCACTATCCTCCCACCAACTTTGAATTCTAGACATTCTGGGCTTCTGTCGAAGGTGATCTTGATTGAGGTTTTCCTGACGGATGACATTGTCGTTGAGGAGCCAGTCTTTTCGAATGTAGTTACTTGCCATGAATCCCTAACTTTTGCCTGGATTGCTTTTTTCAGGTTTTCAATCTATCGGGATGGTCATTGTTTATGTCTATAATTTTTGCCTGGACTGCCCTTTCGGGTTTTCAATCCACCGAGACGTTTTTTTTATTTAGGCGAAGTATTTTTGACTATATCAACATTCGTGGGGTTGGTAAACTCCTCTCCATCCATGGTTGCGAGTCTTAAGGTACTTCCTGAGAAGGCTTTCTTAACAACATAATGACCATCGTAATTCGGAGTCCATTTGCCCCTAGAATCAGTGAGAAATGATTGTATCTTCTTGAGCACAAGGTTTTCTTCTCTGAAGACACGGGGTAGGACCTTTTTGTCAAATGCCTTCTTCATTCTTTGCTGATATAACTGACCATGACATAAAGTCGTCACTCTCTTTTCTTCGATTAGGTTCAGTTCATCGTGTCTACTTTGACACCATTCGGCTTCTGTTAGCTTGGATTCCATCAATACTCTCATTGATGGGATCTCTACTTCTATGGGGAGCACTGCCTCCATGCCATATACTAGAGAGAAAAGGGTTGCCCCTGTTGAAGTGCGGACAGATGTGCGATAACTGTGAAGAGCGAAGGGTAGCATCTCATGCCAATCTAAGTAGGTTACAACCATCTTCTGAATGATTTTCTTAATGTTCTTGTTAGCTGCTTCTACCGCTCTATTCATCTTAGGTCGGTAGGGAGATGAGTTATGGTGTTCGATCTTGAAATCAGCACACAACTCTTTCATCATCTTGTTGTTCAAGTTAGATCCATTATCAATAATGATCTTGCTTGGAACACCATAGTGGTAGATGAGATTGTTTTTGATAAATTGGACTACCGTTGTCTGGTTACATTGGTGTATGATACTGCTTCGACCCACTTGGTGAAGTAATCAATGGCTACCAGGATGAACCGATGTCCGTTCGAGGCTTTGGGTTCAATCATGCCAATCATGTCAATTCCCCATATAGAAAAAGGCCATGGAGAAGAAATAACTTTGAGATGCGTTGGCGGCACATGAATTTTATCGGCGTATATCTGACACTTATGACATTTCCTCATGTACTTGTAGCAATCGGATTCCATTGTCAGCCAATATTATCTTGCTCTCAAAATTTTTCTTGCCATTGTGTGTCCATTGGCATGAGTGCCAAAGGAGCTTTCATGAATCTCTTTCATTAACATGTTTGCTTCTGGCCCGTCTACGCATCTGAGCAAAACCATGTCGAAGTTTCTCTTGTAGAGTATGTCATTATTTAGGAAGAAGTTGCCAGCCAGTCTTCTGAGAGTCTTCCTATCTTTTCTTGATGCCCCAGGTGGGTATTCCTGTCTTTGAAGGAAGCATTTGATATCGTGATACCATGGTTTATCATCTATGACTGCTTCAGTCGCGAAGATGTACACGGGCCTATCAAGGCGCATTATATCGATCTTAGGTACGTCGTTCCATCGACTCACACTAATCATAGAGGATAGGGTGGCTAATGCATCAGCCATATGATTTTCTTCACGAGGGACATGATGAAACTCGATTCTATTGAAGAATGGTAACAATCTTCTCGCGTAGTCTTTGTAAGGAATCAATCCTGATTGATATGTGTTCCACTCTCCTTTGACTTGATTAATAACTAGAGTTGAGTCTCCATACACATCTAAGTTCTTTATCCTTAGGTCAATAGCTTCTTCGAGACCCATGATACAAGCTTCGTATTCGGCCTCATTGTTTGTGCATTTGAATGTTAATCTGGCAGTAAAAGGAATATGAGTACCCTGAGGTGTTACGATGATTGCTCCAAATCCGTTTCCATAAGCATTGAAGGCTCCGTCGAATATTAGTCCCCATTGGGAACCTAGCTCTGGCCCTTCGCTTGGTAGCGGTTCATTGTAATCTTTCATTTTTAGGTACATGACATCTTCGTCCGGAAAGTCCAATTTGATGGATTCCTGATCGCCAGTCGATTGATGAGCCAAATGATCGGCTAAAGTACTTCCTTTGACAGCTTTCTGAGCATGGTACTCGATGTCGTATTCCGATAACAACATCTGCCAACGGGCAATCCTTCATGTGAGAACAGGCTTTTCAAAGACATACTTGATTGGATCCATTTCGGAAATTAACCAAGTAGGTGTGACAAATCATGTACTGGTGAAGACGTTTGGCTGCCCAAGCCAGAGTGCAGCAAGTTTTCTCGAGCGTAGTGTACCGAGTTTCACAGTCCGTGAATTTCTTGCTTAAGTAATAAATGGCAGATTCTTTTCTTTTTGTTTCGTCTTGTTGGCCAAGCACACAATCCATGGAGTCTTCCAAGACTGTTAAGTAGATGATCAGTGGTCTTCCTTCCACTGGAGGAGACAGAATATGGGGATTCAACAAATATTCTTTGATGTTGTCGAAAGCTTTTTGGAAATCTTCTGTCCATACACAACTTTGGTTCTTTCTGAGTAGCTTAAAGATCGGCGCGCATGTCGCGGTCATGAGGGATATGAATCTTGAGATGTAATTCAGACGTCCCAAAAATCCTCTGACCTGCTTTTCAGTCTCTGGAGAAGGCATTTCTTGAATGGCCTTGACTTTGTCGGGATCAACTTCAATTCCTTTCTGGATGACGATGAATCCTACGAGTTTTCCTGAGCGTACACTGAATGTGCACTTATTAGGATTCAAGCAGAGGTTGTATTTTCTCAGACGCTCAAATAACTTTGATAGGTGTTCCACATGTTCTTCTTCTGTTTTAGATTTGGCAATCATGTCATCGACGTACACTTCAATCTCTTTGTGCATCATGTCATGAAACAAAGTTGTCATGGCCCTTTGATAGGTTGCCCCTGCTTTCTTTAGACTAAACGACATTACCTTGTAACAAAAGGTACCCCATGGGGTGATGAATGAAGTTTTCTCCATATCTTCTGGCGCCATTTTGATTTGATTATAGCCCGAGAATCCATCCATGAAGGAGAAGACTTTGAATTTTGTTGTGCTGTCTACCAGCATGTCAATGTGCGGTAGGGGGAAGTCATCCTTTGGACCTGCTTTATTCAAATCCCTGTAGTCTACACACATTCTGACTTTTCCGTCCCTCTTTGGAACTGGCACTATGTTGGCTAGCCATTGAGGATATTCTGAGGTGGCAAGGAAACCTGCGTCGATTTGCTTTTGCACTTCCTCCTTAATTTTGATGGTCATATCTGGATGAGCCCTTCTCAGTCTTTATTTTACCGGAGGACATTCTATTTTCAGTGGTAAGTGATGTTCGACGATGCTGGTATCCAACCTTGGCATGTCTTGGTAGGATCAAGCAAACACATCTGGAAATTCTTTGAGAAGTTTTTTCAAGCCTTCTCTGGCAGTCGGACTGAGCAGTGCTCCAATCTTAACTTCCTTCTTTTCTTCTTCTGAACCCAAATTGACTGTTTCCAACAGCTCTTTGTGAGGCTCGATGGACCTTTCCTCTTGTCTAAGTAGTCGGGAGATCTCTTCTTGAATTTCTTCATCCTCTTCTTCTTCGGTTTCAAATTACGGGAATTCAAAGTTAGGAGAAGGCATTGGATCGTATGTTTCAATGGGGTTTAAAACAAGTAATCTGCATGACGTGATGATTCCTTTTTAGAAAATACAGAGAGAATGCAAAAGTGTGTGCAGTGTATTTTCTAAAAACGCTTGTTTTTATCTTGGGTTGTTTTAGGATTACCATTTTCTGAAAAACGAAAAGTGAAAACAGCAATAAAAATGCGGGAATTCAGAATGACATTATTTATTTATTATTTGTCGATTCTTGAAACACAACCCTATAAAACAAAACTTTGTCGCTTTGGGCAAAGTGAAGAGGTACATTTACAGAAAAGCAAGCCCTATAAAACATCCATTTCACCTGGGCAAGGTGAAAGGTCAAAACAAAGATGTGGCAATTACTTCGACTTATGAACGAATTTCGGGACATCGACCGCAACCCAATGGCGACGAACTCCTTTGGGGATCATAAAGTTCGGTACTTTCCTTCTTGGTTTGTCTTCAGAAATGACACTGATTTTTGGCGGAGTAGGATCATTGGAGTCTTCTTCCCATGCAGAGTTGTCATAAGAGGACTCTTCTGTCGCATCTTCCATAGTATTTTCACTCTCAAGAGGATATCCCCATCCAGTTGGCTGGATGTCCTCGTATCTGAAGCGAGAGCTTTCGGGAGCAGTGTATTTGACTAGAAAGTCGTACTTACCGCTTGGCTTCCCCAAGGTGTCCCAGGTTTCTATGGGAATAGATGAGTCATCTTTCTCAATGACGTTGACTTCAGGAAAGGCATAGTTAATGAAATCTTGTCCTGCGATCTTTGCAAATTCATCAACATGGTGTTGGACATTTTCGGAATGTTCTGAGTAAGGATTCCATGACTCTGTGGGTGTCATACCCCAAATTTTGACCACAAGAGTTCCCATCATTGTACAAATCATCACCACAATATGGATGTACCTTTATTGCCTCATCAATCCTCTCAAAGATTGTTGAGCGTTCACTACAATCAAGAACTAGGGTTTTGAGCCCTCTTAGAGCACTCAGACAAAGGATCAATCCATAATTGACATGATCTTCAACTTGTCTAGCCTCTCAAACATCTATAAAGGATCAATAGGTCTCCCACATCAAGAATCAAGCACAAGGTTGCAACATTCCAAGTGGATCAAGCCTCAAGATCGCCAGTGTCACCAAATTAGGGTTTTGGTCGACTAAGGCCTCCAGATGAAAATTTTCATCTGGGCATGAGCCAATACTTCAAAACATGATCCAAGAAGCTAAAAGGGACCTCATGGACCCAATCATAATGTCAAAATAGCCTCAGGGGATGCATTCATCAAAAAATCAAGAATTAGGGTTTCTTGACCTAATTCACCCCTAAGTTGACTTTTGGGGCAATTCATGAACCAAGACCTCAAGAAGTGTTTTGAAGACCTCCAATACATCATATTGATCCATTTCCAAGATTGGATTGGCTCCAAGAACTAGGTTCATAAGCAGTACAAGGATTCAAATTTATCTGGACCAATTAGGGTTTCCTGATGAAAAGTCAACTATACCTTTGAATTTTGACAAAGACATGATCCCAAACCTTGGGACATGATTCAAGATACTCTATAACACCTATGGAATCCATCCATTAGGTTTGAATTAGGTATTGCATAGAGGATCACACAGTTTAAAATTCATCTGACAAAAAGTCAACTGTGCCTAAAAACCAAGTTTGACTTTTTGAATTTCTTGACAAACATGGCTTCCCTAAGTAAAAAACAATGTTAATTCATGGTTTGGATTATCATCCATCAAGAAAAATCAAGAAAAATAAGGTTACTTGCAAAGTGGCAACCTTAAGAAACTTAAAATTTTCTAAGTCATGGAAGAAAAGTGATTTGGTACCAACTTTGCAAGGTCATAACTTCCAAACCACAAGGCCTTTTTCTTCCATCCAAAGCTCAAATGAAATCTCTCATAATATACTTAAAAATTGTCAACTAAAAGAGATTCCAAATCCTTATGGATTTTGAGTTATAGATTGATCAAAATCACAAAAACATGAAAATGGCCACTTTTTCCAACACTTAGTGAAAATTTTGGACAGAATCTGTCTTGGATTTTCACCAACTTTGAGGCCATTTTTCATTATGATCCAAGCTAAATCACGACCAAAGTTGGGCATCAAAGTTGAAGTATGACATGTAAGTTTTCCTAATAGTACAAGAACTCATCCTAATTCAACTCGAGTAGGGAGTTACAAGCATGGAAACATGACACCTCCAAGACTGGTTTTACAAGACAGTCTTGTACATGCCACACGATTTTGTCATTTCCATGACTTGACAAGCCTTGTCACCATAAGGGACATGTTTCTGAAGTGCAATAAACATGATCTCTGCAGAGCTACAACACCATAGAGCCTTGCAAGTCAAAAACCTCATCATTTAGCATGTGACATTCAAAGTTCAAAATCCAAAAACTCCAATTTTGTCATGAGGCATTTAAGGGATGCATAGAGCTGGCATGTATCAGTGCATGATCAACAAAATGAGTCAAAATAAACTCAAGCATCAGAGGACCATAGGCCTGCAAGATTGACCCAAGTCAATGGCTAGAGGAGACTTTGGCAACAAGACAAAGTTTAATGGATAATTTAGTGATCTAGCCTCCAATCACTATTGCTCCCAAAAAAACTTACTCTACTATAAATAGAGCTTCTTTCTGATCAATTCAAGTACACCAAAGCATAACAATACATGCTTTCCTCCAAATCACACTAAAAAAACCATATTTTGCTTCTCTTTCAAGTCACTGTCGAATTTTCAATTTGAGAGCAATTCAATCAAAACCAATCATCCCAACACCTCACATACATCATATATGAGTGATCCATAACCTTAAAACACATCTGGAACATCAGGATCACAAAGTCACCCCCCATTTGCTCAAGCTTTTTGGCCTATTTGCAGTTGAGGTGCCACAACAAGTTCCAGGATGTTTCAAACCATTCCAAGCTTTCAAACACCTTACTTGAGGTCCATTGAAGCTGTCCAGATCATTACAAAATATCTGTAACACCTCCAACATAGAATTCAAATTCTTCTTGCAAGAGGTAAGCCTGACACTCTCAAACTCTATGATCCATGCATCATAAATGTGTTTTCAAGTTACAAACATGTTTCTACACTTATGTAGAGTGATTCCCCTTGATCAATTGCTTTGTAGCTTTTGTGTATAAGATTTCATAGTGATCTTGCAGAAATTAGGGTTCTTGAGTTCATCACTTGATTCCTCACTCCACACTTAATATAAATGCAATTAATTTATATGACTGAAATCCTTGTTCAAAAACACACAACTTTCATGTTTAAAAAAGTATTTTTCATTGAGTAATCAGAGAGATATGAGAGTTATTGCAAAACGGCCATGGTGGGTACGAGCAAGGAAGAAGAAGATGGCCTTGGCGCCATTTTCAAATTTTTGAATTTTTGAATATTTGATATTTTTATTAAATGATTTCAAAAATTAATTTCTCTCTCATTTTTTATCATTTTTTATTGGTTCTTTTTTTAAAAAGTTACAAAAATGTTAAATTATTTTATTCTATAAGAAAATCACATTTATATTAATTATTTAATATAGTTTGATTTTTTGAATTTAATGTAATTTTATTTGTTTTAAAACATTTTTAAATGAAATTCTCACCTTGATTTTTCAAAATCAATTGTATTTCAAGCTTTGATGTGATTAAACATGATTTTTCAAAGCTTACCACTTGTTTTTAAATATATTTGATATTTTATATTTAATTTACTTTGAAAATTATATTTTTTTAAAATTAAAATTAGGGTTTCTCTTAATTTTAAATTTTCAAACTTTTTTCAATCACTTTTGGGCCTCTTGGTAGAGTGTAAGTCCCATCCCTTTGTAAATATTTGATTTTGGGCCTCAGTCATTGTATAAGTCTCGATACGATTTTAAAAATCTCGGTGTGATCGCCATTTTCAAAACAATTTTCATCTGGGCCTCTCCTTGAGTTGTAAGCCCCGTTTTTCTTCTTTTTCAATCACTTTTGGGCCTCTAATAGAGTGTAAGATCCACCTCCTTTGTAAATAAATAATTTGGGCCCAGTCATTGTATAAGTCTCGATATGATTTTCAAAATAAACGGTGCGATCGCTGTCTTTTATCTGGGCATCTCCTTGAGTTATAAGCCGCAAATCTTGTATAAAAATAACACTTTTGGGCCTCTAATAGAGTGTAAGACCCATCCTCTTTGTAAATACAATAATTTGGGCCTCAGTCATTGTATAAGTCCCTCTATGGTTTTCAAAACTACGACGCGATCGTCGCCTTTTCAATAGAGATCATCTGGGCCTCTCATTGAGTATAAGCCTCAAACCTCCTTTTAAAACAACTTTCTTTTTTATTCAAATTCAAATTCAAAGTTTTCTTAAAACTTTCTTCAATTTCTTGAAAACCTAACCATACAGCTATAGTTAATATGCTTGGCCTTTCATCAGACTGTAAGTCCCACTATCTCTTTAATACATACTTGCTTATATATTCATCTGTATATATATGCTTATACATACTTGCTTAGAGTTTTCCCCAGCAGTTAGGTCTAGGTTTAGATCAAACCAGAGGCTACTTCTCAACATAGTCAAAACTAGTTCCCCCATAGGAAGTTCCTGATACAGTCTTGCCTCCTCCCGGGCTTATACAATATGGAATAGAGAAAGACATTATTCCCGGTGAAACTTTTCTCAAGAATGTCCTAACTTAGAAGTATATTTGTACAAGAAATTCATTTCCCCAGAGAGGATTAATTCCCGGTGAAACCTCTCTTGAATTTCTTCAAACCCTAAAACTGTTCTACAAAGAAAGGATTAATTCCTGGTGAAACCTTTCTTGAACTTTTCTTTGGTTTGGACCCACATGCTTCCTAAAAGCATCCCCAGCCTCCTCTTGGGCTTAGTACAAGGACCAACAGGCTTCTTAAAAGTTCCTCAGCCTCCTCTTGGGCTTAGTACAAGGACCCAAAGGCCTCCTACATGTATATGACAGAAATTAGTCATCTTTACTAGTTCAATCCTCAGGAGAGTCAGAATTCCAAAACATCAGACAATTATAAGGTTAATCTTCATCCCTTAAAACCAGCAGCCTCCTCTTGGGCATCATACAAAGAGCCCTCTATATAACCATAACCTACCACTTCTTGAGAGGTTTGGACAGTCTCAGCCTCTTCTTGGGCTTCATTCAATTAGACTTGGAAAGTCTCATCTCCTCTTGGATCTCACAGAGACCCTCAAGTTTCCTAAACGCACTAGAAAAACCCAGCAAGGCTTAAGCTTTCATTTTAAATTCCCCCGCCAGGGTCAATTTACCATCAGTAAAACCCTAACAAAATCAGAGCTTCATGGTATCTGATACTCCAACTCCCCCATTGATCCCCAGAAAGAGTAAAACCTTTGGATTCCCCAATACATATTGGACCTGTCTCAGGACTTCAATAATCCTCAGCAGAAGCCAGCCTCCTCTTAGGCTTAATATAAGAATTTCCCTAACCAGCCTCCTCTTAGGCTTTATATAATGATTTTCCTCAGTAGAGTCAGCCTCCTCTTAGGCTTTATATAATGATTCTCCCCAGTGGAGTCAATCTCTTTTCAGCCTCAATCTTGGGCTTTGTACAAGACAGATAAAACCTCCCTAGTGGAGTCAATCTCTTTTCAGCCTCAATCTTGGGCATTGTACAAGACAGATAAAACTCACTTAATTAGAGTCAATCTTTTAGCTTCAACCTTGGGCTTTGATCAAGGCACACAAAAATCAACATCCCCTCAGAGGAAATCAAGAGTTCTCTCTGTAGGAAGACATTTCTCTGTACATCACATATCAAAACAAACAATCAAAAAACCCATTTCCAAATAACTGTTGTAAGTGGCACACTTGTTGATTCAAAAATCCAAGTTGTGGTCCCTCTTTTATCCTGGTAAACTTCTTCTTTCATCTAATTGCTGTAAGTGGCAAGCCTCTGGATTATTTACATCCAAGCCAATGTCCCTCTCTTAGCATGGAAGACTTACAAGGAAAAATGGCATTGCTCTACACTGAGTTAAAGTTTCTTCCTTCAGGACACCTCCCTTATAAAGGAAATTATGGCATTGCTGGATTCCAAACATTCTAGTTAAAGTAATTCCCCTTTATATCCAATCTTTCAGCAACTGTGATGAATAGGTGAGATATCTCCATTTAGAGATGACAATTTCTCTCTCAGTCAAACCCTTTAGCTTCAATCTTGGGCTTTTAACAAGACACAAACAAACTTCAGCTTCAATCTTGGGCTTTAAACAAGACACCAAATACCTTTCCTCCCATAGAAATAGGAGGAACTACGATTGCTCTGATTTCTCGAGTGTCTTTACGGGAATACGTAGGCATAAGATTGTGAAATCTTAGCGAGCACACCAGTAAAAAAAAACTTTAGGTCCAGTACCTTCCCAAAAACAACAGAAAACCCAAAAACAACAAAAAGATCCTCTCAAACCTCTCAAAGGAGAAACTTTCCCAACCCATGACAGATAAACAGAAGAAAGCAATTCAAGTCAACAAAAATACATGTGATAAAAGGTCTATATATATACATTGGGCATTAATAGCTTCCCTTTGTATAACCTGACCCCAAACCCCCAATATCTTAGCATTTGTTAAAGAAAACATTTGCGTGCAAGATTAGTTTTAGATATCTTCCCTTTCCTTTCCAACTTCATAGGATAAATAAGAAATCAGAAAGTAACACCCAATTCCAACCAATACGGTAAGGTGGTCGCGTCACCGACAGAAACCGCACGCTACAGAAAATGGCGACTCTGGTGGGGATGTTTCTAAGATTAGAGTTCCTAATAAGTCTAGGTCTTGCTTTACATTTTTTTGTTGTTTTTATATATATCATTTACTGTCATATTACTTGATACCCGTGTTTAAATTACTGTTAACTGGGAATACGATTGATACGCATGTGGAAAGTCTGAGAGAACATTAAGATAAGTGGTGGCATATCCGGGAAACGCTTATAAGGAGTGAATCCCGACCAAGCTAACTTAGCAGTCCACCGAATCAGTGGAGATACCCGTGTGGTTACTCATGTTAAACGACCGTTCGTCGTGAAAGCATAGTTTTCCCAGTGCGGTATCCATGAAACTGAGGATTTAGTAGATATTTAACCATTAAACCATTAGGTAGTGCGGTGACTATCGAGAATAGTTGATACACGATACTACACTCAAAAGAGATTCATCCTAGGATATTACAGCCCACTCGAGTGAATCAGCTTGCTGTTAATATCCCTAGGAGGGGTCAATGATTTTGGGAACCTTTTAGAACCCGTTCTACAGGTACAAAAATTGACAAATTAGTACACACCTTTGGGGATGGGTAGATCCATGACTCCATGCTCGTGAAGATGAACCCCTAAACCCATGTTTTCAAATGTTTTTGTTTGCTGCATTCATGCATTCATTAAAAAACTCTTTTCAAACAAGAAAAAAAATCTTTTTCCAAAAGAACTAAAACAATAATTGCAAATATCAGAGGTTGCGTTATGGATTTCGGTAGAAGAAAAATGCACAAGTACACCTTCAAGGCTCCAAAACTAGAAGACCTAAGGAAATTGGTGTAGCGAGCGATTTTTGTAGGTGACGCGACCACCTTTTCGCTGAAGTTGGGTTTTCTCCTCACAATGAGGAGGGGGTGCTCCTTTCTGATTTCTTATTTATCCTATGAAGCTGGAAGGGAAAGGGAAGCTATCTAAAACCAACCTTGCACGCGATTGCTTAACTAGACAAACGCTTTAAAGAGATTAGGGGGTCCGGGATCAGGTTATACAATGGGGAGTTGTCAATTACCCATCCTATATGTGGTTATCCATAGGATATTAGCATTAGGTCGCTTTGTACTTGATGGTGTTTATCTGGTAATGGGTTGGGAAAGTTTCTTGGGAAAGTATGATGGGGAGAATAAGTTTTTGTTGATATTCGGGTTCTTCCCGATGTTTTTGGTAAGGTACTGGACCTAAGTTTTGATTAGTATGCTCGCTAAGATTTCGCAATCTTATGCCTCGTATTCCCGTTTAAACGAAACAGGGAAATCAGAGCAATCGTAGTTCCTCCTATTTTAAGGGAGGAAAAGATGTTTTGGTGTCTTGTTCAAAGCCCAAGATTGAAGCTAAAGGGTTGAGTATTTGTGTCTTGTTCAAAGCCCAAGATTGAAGCTAAAGGTTTTGACTGAGAAAGAATTTTGTCATCTCTAAAGAGGGATTGGACTTCCTCTGAGGGGATTGTTGATTTTTGTGTGCCTTGATCAAAGCCCAAGGTTGAAGCTAAAAGGTTGATTGACTCCACTAGGGAAGTCCTTATACAAATCCTAAGAGGAGGCTGGGAATGACTGACTCAACAAGAGAGTGTATATATATATGTCTTGTACAAAGCCCAAGATTGAGGCTAAAAAGAGACTGACTCTTTGGGGATATCATTATACAAAGCCTAAGAGGAGGCTAAAAGTTTTACTTTTCTGGGGAAAAGGTTCTATCTATCTTGTACGAAGCCCAAGATTGAGGCTAAAAAAGGGATTTTGACTCCGTCGGGGAGTTTTGTATGTGTCTTGTACAAAGCCCAAGATTGAGGCTGAAAATGGGAAATTTAACTGACTCGGACAAGGATATTTTAGGTGTCTTGTACAAATCCCAAGGCGGAGGCTAAAAGGATTTGACTCTGCGAGAGATTATTATCTGTCTTGTACAAAGCCCAAGATGGAGGCGGAAAAGAGTTTGACTCCGCTTGGGAGTTTATTTCCCAAAGCCTAAATGAAGGCTCAGAGGAATTGACTTCACTGGGGAAAATGTTTGTCCCGAGCTTAAGAGAAGGTTATGAAGATTTATGTCTTATACAAAGCCCAAGATTGAGGCTGAACAAGCTGGAGAAATCATTATACACAGCTAGAGAGGAGGCTAACTCTTGCTAGGGGAAATCATTATACAAAGCCTAAGAGGAGGCTGAAAGGATTGACTCAACAAGAGAGTGTTTTTTATCTGTTTTGTACAAAGCCTGAGATTGAGGCTAAAAGGGTCGACTCAACAAGAGAGTACTGAAAGGTGATTGACTCAACAAGAGAGTCTGTAAGAGTGATTGACTCAACAAGAGAGTCTGAAAGAGTGATTGACTCAACAAAAGAGTCTGAAAGTTGATTGACTCAACAAGAGAGTCCGAAAAGGTGATTGACTCAACAAGAGAGTCTGAAAAGGTTAGCTCCGCTGGGGAGAATCATTGTACAAAGCCCAAGAGGAGGCTGACTGTGCTGAGGAAAGATCATTATACAAAGCCTAAGAGGAGGCTAATCTTCTGCCGGGAATTATTGAGATCTCGAGGCAGGTCCAAATTGGGAATCAACTTTTGCTGAGGATTACAGAAGAGTTAAGGTATCAGATGCCTTGAGGTTCTGATTTGATAGTGTTATCCTGATGATAGATCGACCCTGGCTAAGGAATTTTAGGAGAGAGACTGGGTTTTAGAACCCATGGGTTTTAACTCTACAGGAGATTGATCAGGAGATCAAGGTTTCTTCCTATGTTTTGTAGGGAACTTGAGAATGTCTTTGAGACTCAAGGGTATTTGGACTGTCCAAGTCTACTGGTATGTAAGAGTTTTATCTTTTGTATGATGCCTCCCATAGGAGGCTGACTCTTTTAAGGGATGAGTATCAACCCTAAGTTTGAGATTTGACACTGAAAAGACCGCTCTAGCAAAGGATGACTAAGTTCTATCTTATACGTTTAAGAGGTCGTCAGGGTCCTTGTGTTAAGCCCAAGAGAAGGCATGAGAACTTCTAAGAAGATGAAGGGTCCTTGTACAAAGCCCAAGAGGAGACGGGGATGCTTTTAGGAAGCTTGTGGGTCCCAAACCAAGAAAAGTTCAAGAAATGCTATTCACCGAGAATAGATCATTTAGCGAAAGTTCTGAAGTTTGAAGAAATTCAAGAGATGATATTCACCGAGAATAGATCAACTCTGGGGAGTAAAATTTCTTTGATAATTTCTAACAGTGACAACCTGAGAAAAGGTTCACGAAGAATACTGCCTTTCTCTTTGTTCCATATTGTTTAAGCTTAAGAGAAGGCAAGACTGTATCTGGAAGTCCTATGGGGATCTAGTTTTGACTGTATTTAAGAGCGACCAAACTGGCTTTACCTAGTTCTAGACCTAGTTGCCAGGGAAAACTCTAAATAACTATACTAGTATATATACAGCTGATGTATGACAAGTACATAAAAGGATACGAAAGAAGGACTTACAGTGCGCAGCTTCCCACAATACAGTTATATATATTTGACATGGATTTAAAAGCATGAAAGAAGGAATTACAGTGCGCAGCTTCCCACAATACAGTTATATATATTTGACATGGATTTAAAAGCATGAAAGAAGGACTTACAGTGCGCAGCTTCCCACAATACAGTTATATATATATATATATATATGAAAGCAGGTAAAAAAAGCTGATAAAAACTTACAGGCGAGCAAGCTTCCATGTTGTATTGTTAGTTGTTCAAAGAAATTAAAAAAAGTTTTAATAACAACTGTATATTTGAACCTAAATCAAAAGGGAAGTTATTTTGAAAAGATCGTTGGGGCTTATACTCAAGGAGATGCCCAAGGTTTTAACAGTGATCGCATCGTTGTTTTGAAGATCGTATCGGGACTTATACAACGACTGAGGCCCAAGATGGTTTATTTACAAAGGGATGGGTCTTACAACTCAAGGAGAGGCCCAAAAAGTGTTTTGAAAAAGAAAGATGGGACTTACAACATGAGGGGAGGCCCAGATGATTTTTGTTTTGAAATGGCGATCGCGCCGAGATTTTTTTAACGCAGAGGGACTTATACAATATCTGAGGCCCAAAATGATTTTGGTTAAAAGGGGGTTGGGTCTTACACTCTATTAGAGGCCCAAAGAGTTTTAAAAGGTTTGATAAAGATCAAAAACCAAAGAAACCCTAATTTCATTTTCTTTTAAAAGTAATCCTTTTAATAAAATGAATAAAAATGACAAAAATATACCAAATAAGTCTAAATAAACTACTTGTGATTTTTTATTAAGGTTTGAAAAATGAGGTTTTAATCACAAGATGATTTAAGACTCATTTGATTTTGATTTTCAAGATGAATATTAATTTTTTGAAATGTTTAAAAACAATTAAAAATGAATTTATTTACAAAAATATCAACTATATTAAATAACTAATATAAATTTGATTTTTTTTGTGAAATAAAATATTTCACCATTTTTGTGATTTTTTTTGCAAAAAGAACCAATAAAAAATAATTAAAATTGAGAGAGAAATTAATTTTCCAAATCATTTAAAATAATATGACAAATATTTTAAAAGTGGAAAAAATGGTAAAAAAAAAGGTCTGGGGCGAGGGGGATTCGAACCCCAGACCCCTTGGTTACAGCGCGCACCTTCTACCACTGGGGTGGTGATACATCCGTGTATCAAAACCACCCCACAAATACATAAGGGGTGCCTTTGTGTTAGGCCTGGCCAAGGCAAGGCAAGGCAAGTTATTGGTCCAAAACGTAAAGGCTATAACTTTCTCATTTCTCCATGGATTGGGACAAAATTTAGGTCTATCTTGCCTAGAATTTTACAAGGAGTCCAATGATGCCCTTGGCTTTTTCAGATGAGGTCCCCATTTTAAAACCCGATAGGGGTTTTGAAATAGGCCTATAATTTCATTTTCTGTGCTACCTCATGGTACAAGCATGAATTACATGATGAATTGGTTCAAACACAATATATATAACATGTATGAGATGTTTATGATTAGTGGACTTCAAAGCAATGCATATTTCAAAGAGTTCAAGTTGTGATGCTTACCTCTTTAGGAGCTTTTTGTACTATCTGCCAAGTTCCTTGTGCCAAAAGTAATTTGAAGCTTTGGACACTCTCAAATGATCCCTTAGGAGCTTTTAGAATGATCACCACTAGCTGGAATCCTCAAGAACAGAAACGGGCCCTTTCTTGCAAAAGGGGAAAAAGCGACCAATATGGTAACTCTCTCAAATGGTGTTCCAGATGTGAGGAACCATTTGGGACAGTTCAAGGATGATATTTGAAGTGTGTTTGAGGTCTTATCTGGTTTTAAAGGTGGGACTTTGTGATTTTGGTGTTACAGGTCACATATGAGAGTTTGGACAGCTTAGATATGACATATTGGATGTGTTTGGATCATGAGTTGTGATGGAAATGCTCTTTAACTCAAAAACTCAGAGATACCTTGCAAGAGAAGGCATTTTGGCCTAAAGAGAGGGAATTTGAGGAAAGCATCAGTTTGGGTGCTTTGGTGTACTCAAACTGATCACAATTAATGTCTATTTATAGTGTGTCAAGTTTGTTTTGGCATCAATAGTGAATGGAGGCTGCAGCAGGCCTTTGGCCAATGTTATGCAAAAGGAATCTGAAGTCTCCTCTAGCCATTGACTTGAGATTAGGGTGCAGGCTTTGTAGCCTTGGTTCATAGATAAACTTGGACTGAATTCAGTTGGAATAGGCTCAGTTCATGCCACCTTGGTGCATCCATTGAATGCTTGGAAACAAAATTGGAGTCTTGGCACTTTTTGGCTCTTTTAGGTTTGGCCTGCTACTTGTAGATTCTTGGACTTTGGAGGCTTGGAGATCAGATTATCCCCCTTGGATTTGATCCTCGGATGTGTCCAAAATAATGACAAGGCTTGGATTTATCAGATTTGGACAAATCGAGCAAAATGCACAAATTATGCCTTGTAAAAACCAGTTCAGGATGCCATGTTTCAAGGGTTGTATCTCCTTGCTCAAATTGAATTTGGAGATGATATGGTACTTGTTGGAAAGCCCTCATGGCATACTTTAACTTTGATGTCCACCCCTAGACCTAGTTTGACTTGGATCAAGGTGAAAAATGTCCCTACATTTTGGAAAAAGTAAGGCAGATTCTGACTTAGTGAAATTTTCACTAAGTGTTGGAAAAATGTGATTTTCATGTTTTTAGCCATTTTGATCACTCTCTAACTAAAAATCCATGAGGAATTGGAGTTTGATGTAGTTGACACTTTTAAAGTATTCAATGAGAGCTACAAATCCAGCTTTAGACCATCCAAAATGGTTGCTTGGATCTCAAGTTATGATCCTTGGAAGTTGGTACCCTAGCCACTTTGTTCCATAACTTAGAAAAATTCTAAGTTTTTTATGGTTACCTCTTTTACAAGTTAACTCATTTTCTTTGATTTTTATTGATGAATGATGATTCAAATCACATATTAACATTGTTTTAGGGTCAAGGAACCTTGGTTGACCAAAAAAATCAAAAAGTCAAACTTTGACTTTTTGTACAGTTGACTTTTCCATCAGATGAAATTTAAACTGTGCGATCCTTTGTGAAATTAAGTCCTTGACCTAAATCAAACCTAATGGATGGATTCCATAGGTGATATAGGGTGTATTGAATCATGTCCCAAGGTTTGGGAGCATGTCTTGGTCAAAAGTCAAAGGTACAGTTGACTTTTCCTTCAAAACCCTAATTGTGGTCCAGATGAAATTGAAACTTGTGAATCAAGATTCTTGGATCAATCCATTGTTGTAAATGGATCAATGTAGTGTATTGGAGACCCTCAAATCATGTCCAGAGGTCTTGGCTCATGTTTTGTTCCAAAAGTCAACTTAGGGGTGAATTAGGTCAAGAAACCCTAATTCCTGATTTTTTGGGTAAATGCATCCCCTAAGGTTAAATTAACTTGATTATTGGGTCCATGAGGTCCCTTGGAGTATCTTAGGTTGTGTTTTGAAGCATTGGTTCATGCCCAGAGGAAAATTTTCATCTGGAGGCCTCAGTCGACCAAAACCCTAATTTGGTGACACTGGCGGTCTTGAGGCCTGATCCACTTGGAATGTTGCAGCTTTGTGCTTGATCCTTAATATGGGAGTCCTCTTGATCCCTTGTGGGTGTTTGAGAGACTAGACAAGTTGAAGATCATGTCATTCCTTGATTGATCCATTGTCTAAGTGCTCTGAGAGGGCTTGAAACCCTAATTTTTAATTGTAGTGAATGCTCAATCCTCTTTGAAGAGATCGATGAGGCATGTAAGTACATCCATATTGTGATGATGATTTGTACAATGATGGGAAATCTTAGTGGTCAAAATTTTGGGTATGACAGATGCCCCTATTTAATCTTCTTGGACCCGAAGGTGTGAATGGCGAAAGTATTCGGGCATTCGGGGTGCAAGAGGATTAAATATCGGAATACCCGAAATTTTGATGGTGGTTACGAATGTCAACTTGCTCATCCATCTTCTTTTGCTAAGCAATGATGCTTAGAAAAGGTAAAAACTTCCCCTCGATCCTGGTCTTCAGCCACGGAACTGGTCTTAGTTTCTTTTGTAAACTTCCCCTCGGTCCTGGTTTCTTACCAAGGAACTGGTCTCAGTTTCTGATGTAAACTTCCCCTCGATCCTGGTTTCCTACCAAGGAACTGGTCTAAGTTTCTTTTGTCCATAAACTTCCCCTCGCTCCTAGTCTTTAACCACGGAACTGGTCTTAGTTTCTGATATAAACTTCCCCTCGATCCTGGTTTTTAGCCACGGAACTGGTCTCAGTTTCTAATATAAACTTCCCCTCGATCCTGGTTTTTAGCCACGGAACTGGTCTCAGTTTCTGATATAAACTTCCCCTCGATCCTGGTTTTTAGCCACGAAACTGGCCTTAGTTTCTTTTGTCAATAAACTTTCTTGACAAGGGACGCTATTTGTAGCGGTTTTCCCTCAAGCTTCTCTCTGAATTTTCCTGGGGAGATGCCATTTGATGGGAAAAAGTTTTGATGTCAGACTCACT
Source organism: Lathyrus tuberosus (assembly GCA_022829125.1). Taxonomy (NCBI): domain Eukaryota; kingdom Viridiplantae; phylum Streptophyta; class Magnoliopsida; order Fabales; family Fabaceae; genus Lathyrus; species Lathyrus tuberosus. Next base: position 8,074,130 of record JALAZF010000294.1, read on the forward strand.
TGGGAAACCCATTCGTCTAAGTTGTAGAGGTGTTCAAACTTCTCTGTTGGAGATGCCATTTGATGACTCTACTGGGGAAAACGAGTCTCTTGAGAGACTATTTCCTGTTTGGGGGTATTACATCATACTTTTCCTTGAGATCTTCTCAGAGAAATGTCGTGTGATGTAACCCAATTTTGAGGTGCTGATGGCTTCATTAACATTGACTTTCTGGAGAGAAAAACTAACGTGTTGCTAAGAGCCTTTGGTTGTGAGGCTTTATCTGGGGATTTTTCCTTAATCCGGGAAAGCGAAGATATCATCATCAATGGCGAAGAGTGACGTTTGTCGAATGTCTTCTTGCCTTTCAAAGGTTCAAGTTACCAAAGTGGTTAAGGACCATCTCCAATCCAGAAATAAATTGGGGTAGAGAGATTGTTCAGACAAAACATTTCCTAACAAGGAAAGAACTGACAACTCGATTGAGAGGACTTTTATCACTAGGAGATAAGACCGACTAGAGTAATAGTGATGCAATATGAATATGAGTATGAATCAATAATGCATGATGTATGTATGTATATGCTGACAAAACTGACATGACATACAAACTAATAGATGATCACGACTGGATACCCGACCACTGCAGGGGACGAAGAAGTATCTTTGGTTCAAGATAGAAATTCTGCCTTGCTTAGGAGAAAAAGTTCCTGTGGGGAACAACGTTGGTCGGGCTTAGGAGGTAAGGACTCTGCCGGGAATGTCGGACGAAATATTCGCATCTGACACATCTAATCCTTCATTCAGGTGTACTGGTATAGAAGGAGTACTTTGATTCTGCACTTTGAAGTTTAATCGCCTTTAGAGTAGCGATCGATGTTCTTTCATTGTTCAACAGTCAAAAGAAATTGCCAACTTTATTTTAAAAGTAGAAAAATGTTGGCAAGTAAATTCATTTTTGTTTTATTTCAAGAATCGTTAATCATGTTAAAATGTCGCTCTGTAAAGCTAAAACAAATAAGAATTGCAAACAAATGCACTAGGGCTCAAATTTTATTGATAGGATGGAGATCAGCCAAACGCATGATTCTATAGAGTATTTACAAAGTTTAGAAAATGGTAATTTAAAGGAAAATGGCTACATTGAAACATAACGACCGCTATCCTTCTACCAACTTTGAATTCTGGACATCCTGAGCTTCCGTCGAAGATGACCTTGACTGGAGTTTTCCTGACGAATGACATGACTGTTGCTAGAGGACTTGCTCCTTTGTTGGACGTAGTTACTTTCCATGAATCCCTAATTATTTCCTGGATTGTACTTTGAAATTTCCAATCCACCGGGATGATTTTTGGTTATGTCTCTAATTTTTCCCTGGACCTCCCTTTCGGGTTTTCAATCCACCGAGACGTTTTTTTCTTCTTTTTTTATATTTAGGCGAAGTATTTCTTGACTACGTCAACATTTGTTGGATAGGCAAATTCCTCTCCATCCATGGTTATGAGTCTCAAGGCGTCGCCTGAGAAAACTTTCTTTACCACATAGGGGCCATCATAATTCGGAGTCCATTTGCCCCAGGAATCAGTGAGAAATGATTGTATCTTTTTTAGCACGAGGTCTCCTTTTCTGAAGACGCGAGGTCGGACCTTTTTGTCAAACGCCTTCTTCATCCTTTATTGATACAACTGACCATGGCATAGTGCCGTTATTCGCTTCTCTTTGATCAGGTTCAGTTCGTCGTGTCGACTTTGACACCATTCAACATCTGTTAACTTAGCTTCCATCAATACCCAGATTGATAGGATCTCTACTTCTATAGGAAGCACTGCTTCCATGCCATATACTAGAGAGAAAGGGGTTGCCCCTGTTGAAGTGTGGACAGATGTACGATAACCGTGAAGAGCAAAGGGTAGCACCTCATGCCTGTTTTTGTAGGTTACAACCATCTTTTGAACGATCTTCTTGATGTTCTTGTTAGCCGCTTCTATCGCTCCGTTCATCTTAGGTTGGTAGGGAGATGAGTTATGGTATTCGATCTTGAATTTAGCACACAACTCTTTCATCATCTTATTGTTCAAGTTGGATCCGTGAGGGTCTTTCTGAGGGTCTTTCTGTCTTTTCTGGATGTCCCGGGTGGGTACTCTTGTTTCTGAAGGAAGCATTTGATATCGTGATACCAAGGTTTGTCGTCTACGACTTCTTCAATCGCGAAGATGTAAGCGGGCCTTTCTAGGCGCATTATGTCAATCTTAGGTACGTCATTCCATTGACCTACACTAATCATGGAAGAGAGAGTAACTAAGGCATCAGCCATGTGATTCTCTTCACGAGGGATATGATGAAACTCAACCTTGTTGAAGAATGGTAACAACCTTCTCGCATAGTCTTTGTAAGGAATCAATCCTGATTGGTATGTGTTCCAATCTCCTTTGATCTGATTGATAACCAAGGCTGAGTCGCCATATACATTCAAGTTCGAGACCCATGATACAAGCTTCGTATTCAGCCTCGTTGTTTGTACACTTGAGTGCCAGTCGGGCGGTGAAAGGAATGTGGGTAACCTGAGGTGTTATGATGATTGCCCCAATTTCGTTTACGTAATGATTGATAGCTCCGTCAAAGATTAGTCCCCATTGGGAACCTGGCTCTGGCCCTTCACTGGGTAGTGGTTCATCGCAATCTTTCATTTTCAAATACATGACATCTTCGTCTGGGAAGTCAAATCCGACTGGGTCTTAATCTTCGATCGGTTGATGAGCCAAATGATCGGCTAAAATACTTCCTTTGACGACTTTCTGAGCATGGTACTCGATGTCGTATTCTGATAACAACATCTGCCAACGGGCGATCCTTCCCGTGAGAGCAGGCTTTTCAAAGACGTACTTGATTGGATCCATTTCGGAGACTAACCAAGTAGTGTGAAAAATCATGTACTGGCGAAGACGTTTGGCTGCCCAAGCCAGAGCACAACAAGTTTTCTCAAGCATAGTGTACCGAGTCTCACAGTCGGTGAATTTATTGCTCAAATAGTAGATGGCAGACTCTTTCCTTTTCGTTTCGTCTTGTTGGCCAAGTACACAACCCATTGAGTCTTCCAAGACCGTTAGGTAGATGATCAGTGGTCTTCCTTCCACTGGAGGTGATAGAATCGGTGGATTCAACAAATATTTCTTGATACTGTCGAAGGCGATTTGGCAGTCTTCTGTCCAAACGCAATCCTAATTCTTTTTGAGTAATTTGAATATTGGCGCACATGTCGCGGTCATGAGGAATATAAATTTGGAAATGTAATTCAAACGTTCCAGGAATCCCCTGACTTATTTTTCAGTTTTTGGAGAAGGAATTTCTTAAATGGCCTTAACTTTGTCAGGATCAACCTCAATTCCTTTCTAGCTGACGATGAACCCTAGCAATTTCCCTGAACAAACACCGAATGTGCACTTGTTAGGATTCATGCGGAGTTTGTACTTTCTCAGATGCTCGAATAGCTTTGACAGGTGGGTCACATGCTCCTCCACTGTTTTAGATTTGGCAATCATATCGTCGACATATACTTCTATTTCTTTGTGTATCATGTCGTGGAACAGAGTAGTCATGGCCCTTTGATAGGTCGCCCCGACGTTCTTCAAACCGAACGACATTACCTTGTAACAAAAGGTACCCCATGGGGTAATGAACGAAGTTTTCTCCATGTCTTTCGGCGCAATTTTTATCTGATTATAGCCGAGAATCCGTCCATGAAGGAGAATACTTTGAATTTCGCTGTACTGTCCACCAGCATGTCAATGTGCAGTAAGGGAAAGTCATCCTTTGGACTGGGTTTGTTCAGATCCCTATAGTCTACACACATTCTGACTTTTCCGTCCTTTTTCGGAACTGGTACTATGTTGGCTAGCCATTGAGGATATTCTGATGTGGCGAGGAAACCCGCGTCAATCTGTTTCTGTACTTCCTCTTTGATTTTGATGGCCATGTCTGGATGAGTCCGTCTTAGCCTTTGTTTCACTGGCGGACACTCTGATCTTAACGGTAGATGATGTTCTACGATGCTGGTATCCAACCCTGGCATATCATGATAGGACTAAGCAAATACATCGGGAAACTCTTTAAGAAGCTTTATCAAACCCTCTTTGACAGTCGGACTAAGCAGTGCCCCAACCTTGACTTCTTTTCTCTCTTCTTCTGAACCCAAGTTGACCATTTCCAATGGCTCTTTGTGAGGTTCAATGTACCTTTCCTCTTGTCTGAGTAATCGGGAGATCTCTTCTGGAATTTCTTCGTCATTTTCTTCTTTAGCCTCAAATACCGAGAATTCAAAGTTGGGAGAAGGCATTGGATCGTACGTTTCAATGGGGTTTAAAACAAGCAATCTGCATGACGTGATGATTTGTTTTTTAGAAGAGATAGAGAGAATGCAAGAGTGTGTGCAGTGTATTTTCTGAAAAATGCTTGTTTTTATTATTTGAGTTGTTTTTAGGATTACCATTTTCCGAAAAAGCGAAAAGAGAAAACAACAATAAATGCGGAAATTACAGAACGACGTTATTTTATTTATGATTTTGTCGATTCTTGAAACTAAAACCCTATAAAACAAAACTCTGCCGCTTTGGGCAAAGCGAAGAGAGACATTTACAGAAAGTGAGCCCTATCAAAACATCTGTTTCACCTGGGCAAGGTGAAAGGTTAAGATAAAGACGACAATTACTTAGACTTATGGACAGCTTTCGAAACATCGACAACAACCCATTGGCGGCGAACTCCTCGGTGAATCAGAAAGTCTGGTACCTTCTTTCTTGACTTGTCTTCAGAAATGACGCTGATTTCTGGTGGAACAGGATCGTTGGAATCTGTCTCCCAAGCAGAGTTGTCGTAGGAGGATTCTTCAGTTGTATCTTGCAAAGTGTTTGTGCTCTTAGGTGGATCTTCCCATCCAGTTGGCTGGATGTCTTCGAGCCTGATACGAGAGCTTTCAGAAGCGGTGTACTTGACCAAGAAGTCGTACTTGCCACTCGGTTGTCCTAAGGTGTCCCAAACTCCTTTGGAACTGGAGGAGTCATCCCTCTCGATGACGTTGACCTCAGGAAAAGCATAGTTGATGAACTCTAGTCCTGCAAGCTTTGCAAATTCATCATCGTGCTGGATATTTTCTGAATGCCCTGAGTAATGATCCCATGGAATGGTGGGGACGCAGGTATTATTTTCAATGATGCTCAGCTAATATTCATTGTTCGGCTGATTCTTTTACCCCGAGTCTCCTGGGTACGACTGCCAGATAGGCAGGCCATCCATTGCGCCATAATAGTCGTGGTCAAAGTTGTCTTTCATTGGAGTGTCTTCCTCTAATGAGTTTGGTGGAGCACGGCATCCTTCAGGATCACAATCTCTGTATATCATTTTGACATCTGATCTTGGTATATATCTCGGACTCTGTGTGGGATAGCAAAATGGCATAGGCACCTCTTCCTGAGATATATAACCGTCTTCATTAAGATAGGACTTCCATGCTTCATCTGTATCAGAGGAATCTCCCTCGTTGATGGTATGTACTTCTTGAGACACTGGGTGAAGGAAACCTCCATTGTGGAAGAAATCCTGAATGGAATGAAGACTTTCATCTTTAGTAGCAGTCTGGGTACAGGTTAAAGAAAAACCAAGACCTTTCTTTGTTTTGTTATCTGTAGGAATGACAAGCTGTCCCCATCCTTCTGTATTGTTACTTTTGATCACTTCGAGAGCATCTTTATACGAGGAAATTGACATTCCTCTTTCTGATTGGTTGTCATTGCTCACCGAAAGTGCTTAGAACTGGGTTCCTACAACCTCCTTTGGTTCTACACAAGTGGACGACAATAAGTTATTCACGATCAAGGCTTACTCTCCACAGACTGTGACTAGTTGGTCGTTCTTAACAAACTTCAGCTTCTGGTGAAGTGTCGAAGTGACTGCCCCAACCTCGTGTATCCAAGGTCTTCCTAACAAACAACTGTATGCTACCCAGATGTCCATGACCTAGAAAGTGACTTGGAAAGTGTGAGGACCAATAATTATTGGAAGGTCGACTTCGCCGATAACCGTTTTTTGGGATCTGTCAAATGCTTTGACGATGACCTCACTACCTCTCATCAGAGATCCTTTAAATGATAGTCGTATTAAAGTAGACTTCAGCATAACATTCAAAGCTGATCTGATATCTACCAGTACGCTGGCTAAAGCATCGTCCTGGCAGTTGACTGTAATATTGAGCGCCATGTTGTGACTTTTTCCTTCTTCTGGCAGTTCCTCATCACTAAACCCCAAGTTGTTGCAGGAAGTGATGTTGGAGATGATGTTGTCGAATTGTCTTATTGTTACATCTTGTTCCACAAAGGCCTGCTCTAAGACTTTTAGTAGAGTCTCTCTGTGGGCTTCAGAACTTAGTAATAGAGATAGCACAGAGATTTTTGAAGGAGTTTGCAACAACTGATCAACAATGTTGTACTCACTCTTTTGGATGAGCTTCAACATCTCATCGTTGTTCTTTGAAAGGTCGCGATCACTGGATTGACCGACTGGTTGAATGGGAACTTCTGTTTGAGGTTCCTCTTCTTTGTTAGGTTCTCCAACTCCTCGATTGAAGATTCGACTGCTCCGTGTCACTCGACTGATGTCTGCAATATTCACGACGGAGGGTAATGGAGTTTCCTTTCCATTTTCCATTGTTGTCGCACCGTATTTGTAAGGGATAGCCTTATTGGATTTGTACGCTACTGGTCCCGGCAGATAGATAATTACATGAGCCTTCTGATTTTTCTGACCATCGTAACCGGCCTCAATTGGTTCAAGGTCGAGAACCTTTCCACTATCAAGAGGAACTCTTGATTCATGGAGTAAAGGGATTATGGCGCATACATCTTTGGCCATTTCTCGTTTAGGGATTAAGACAATGTCTTTGCCTTGATTAGGATGATAGTCTGATATTGAACCAGAGCTTGACCATGGTTGAATCTCCTTATGGTCTAACTGACTTTGAAGGGCTGCTCGCACGAGGTAGCATCCTTGATTATCCTCTGAGCAGACTCTACAGTGCTCATAGTTGTGTGGTGGCACCCGACCACGTCCGCTTTGTATGCAGTGTAACCTCACTAGATATGTCTCCATTGATTGAACATCCTGACTTTGATGCCTAGTAGGGTTCCCATCAGCCATACTGATTTATTGGGTGTCTTCATCTAGACAGATCAGAAGCCACAAGTGGTTTAACAAGTGTTGGAGTGTTCTTTGAACGAGAGCACATCCTTGGTCACTCTCACGACATACTCTACAGTTCTGATACTCATGTGAAGTCAGAAAACCGAGCTGGACTTGCTTAGCGTGTAACTCCACCAAGCTGGTATTCATCAAACAAACATCAAAGATTTGGATCATGTTAATTTGATAATGACTTCTATCGCGGTAATCCTGAATCCATCCAAGATCTATCTGACGCTGGAGGGCCTCTTGTACAAAAGAGCATCCCTGATTGTTTATCGAGCAGATCAGACAGGAATCGTAATTGTGTCGTGGCAGATTATGATGTTGGCTTTGCCTTGAGTGCATTGCCACCAAGTTGACATTCATCACACGAATTTCGTGGTTTTGAATGATGTTGGAATTTGTATAAGTCATGTTGACCTCACGAATTCGGTGATCTTGGATCCATCCGATATCCATCTGTTCCTGTAGAGCGGATTGCACCACCGAACATCCTTGATTGTTTTTAGAGCAGATATCACACTGGTGATAGTTGTGAGACGGTACATGACCGTATCCACTCTGTCTGCAATGCATCTTGACCAGGTTGGTTCCCAATAAGAGTACATCATGAATTTGATAGCTGCGTTTAAACTCTTCCTCTATCAAATTTACCGTAGCTTTATCGTGTTGAGGCAACGGGTTCGTCTGAACATTTGGATTTGTATCCTTGAAGGATAAGACCCCACTCCTGACAAGCTTTTGCACATCAGATTTGAAACTAAGACAGTTTTCTATGTTATGCCCTGGTCCTCCTTGATGGTAAGGGCAAGTCTGATCCGCTTTGAACCAAAAAGGCAGATTTTACGGTATTGTAAGAGGAGACCTGGTTTGGACGTGCCCCTTGACCAGTAGTAATGGAAATAGTTCTGCGTACAACATTGGTATAGGGTCGAACCCTGGCGGTCGCGCTGTACGAGTGTTGTTGTACTGAGGACGAGCCTGCTGAAGAGGCTGTTGGGTCCTTTGCTGATATTGTTGTTGATTCGGTTGGCTCTGAGAAACCTGAGGTTGATATGTTGTAACAGGCACAGGGTTGATAGCAGGAGTTACAGCTGCTACTGGTTGGTATCGTCGCCTTTGCTTTCCGAGAGAGATATTTCCAATATCTTGCTCTTTTTTCTTAGGGAAAGCACTACCATATCTTTTAGTATTGCTTGATGGTCCATCATCTTTAACTAAACGTCCTTCTCGGACCGCTTCTTCAAGACGAACTCCCATGCCCACCATCTCAGTGAAGTCGTTGGGCGCATTGGTGACCATTCAGTCGTAGTAAAATGAGCTCAAGGTTTTCAAGAAGATCTTTGTCATCTCTTTTTCCTTAAGAGGTGGACAAATCTGGGCGGCAATTTCACGCCATCTTTGAGCATATTCCTTAAAGGTTTCCTTGTCTTTTTATGACATGGCTTTGAGTTGATCTCTGTCCGGTGCCATGTCCAGGTTATACTTATATTGTTGAACGAAGGCAGCGCCAAGATCTCTGAACATGACGATCTTTGTGCGGTTTAAACCCATGTACCATTAGAGTACGACTTCGATTAAACTGTCTTGGAAGTAATGGATCAGTAGCTGTTGGTTCTCTATCTGAGTTGACATCCTTCGAGCGTACATCACCAAATGACTCTGAGGGCAAGAGTTACCCTTGTATTTTTCAAATTCGGGCACCTTGAATTTGTGCGGAACTTTCACATTGGGGACCAAACAAAGGTCTGCGGCGCCCTTTCCAAATAAATCCTGACCACAAATGGCACGCAGTTCCTTCTGCATCTCCAGGAATTATTCCTGGAACTCATTCAATCTGTCGTACATACTTTCGTTCCCACCAGAAAGTATCTGTGGAATCTATCCATCTGGGACAGTGTGTACCACGGGTGGTGGTATAGCCATTTCGGCAGTGACTCTTGGTGCTTCCCTCTCCCGAAGTTTGTAACCTTCAGGAGTTACTGTCATGCCCCTTGCATCTTCGCTTTCCCGAAGTTTGTAACCTTCAGGCCCAGCGGTTCCTGCTGTAGTTTCCGGATCTTCCATGATCGGCGGAATATATCCTTCCGGGATATAGTTGAGTGGCATGCCCCAGGGATGATCTTTATGCATGTTATACTGAGGATCATACTTTTCCACTATGGGCGTAGATGTGATCTCTGAGATCACCGTCCGTTGTTGTTGCATCTGGGCTACTGCCAGAGATTGCATGTCATTGTGAATTTTCCTCAGATCTTCTTTCAGAGCGTCGAGTTCTTCTCTCAACTCTCTGTTCTCTTCCTCGAGATTATCCATTTTCTTTTGTCGATTGGCCCGATTATTATACGAATGAGACAGCTTGACTCTAGAATCGAGGTACAAACGTGAGATTCGTAGGGAAGAAGAATGTGTTATGTGAGAATGATGAATGATATGCTATAATTATATTCTAATTTTTCTTTGAATCAAAAGAAACTTCAACAATTGGATTGCAAATATCATACAGTGGGGAAACCCCATTTTATTGAATTCAAAGATTGCGGAAATGGAAATACAGTAATTTATAAAGTGCTATAAAAGGAAATGTCTAAACTTATGGATCCTGAGTCCTCTCCGAGGAGAGCTCGGGTGTTGGTTATGGTATTTTCCTTTTCTTTGACCGGGGTTGTTGAGCTGTTTTCGGGTTGTCATTCCTTTACCAAGTGAAAGGAGCGAGCAAATTCCTTTGGTCTTCTTGACTCTCTATAGCATGTTGCTCTAAAATCTCGATCAGAGCATCTTTTTCTTTTAACAGTTGTTGTATTTTGGTACACTCCACATTGAGAATGCGGTATTTGTTCTTCCAAGACTTCTTCTCCTGTTGAACTTTGTTGAGAGTAACCTGAAGTTTTTTCGTATCAGACATAAAATAAAGGACAAATTCTTTTAACGGAAGAACTTCTTGACAAGGGTAAGGTATCCTCAGTTTAAGAGCTCTAGTTTGTACCTAGTGAAGATAAGGTTCCACAGAGACACATTCTGGTTTTCCTAGAGACTCTCTTCCTTTCCTGTGAACATGTTTCCAAGCATGCACTATTTCTGTCTTTAGTGCCCTGTCATTTTCTCTTTCCTTGAAGAAAAGACCTTCCAGATGAGCATTACGCAGAATATGCCTCATCGGGTATCCGAATTGACGACGAACTAAAACTGGATGGTAATTGATTCCTCCTTTAGTTCCTATGAGGGGTATATTAGGGAAATTTCCACAACGGTCAATGATTCTTATCCTATCATAGATCTGATTGTACCAATCTATGTCAGAGTTGGTAAGAGACATGATTCTCTGTGACCAACATAAAGTACTCTTATGATCCCAAAATGCGGCAGACTTTGGCAAATAGGAAGTGAACCATTTGTATAGCAGGGGTACACAACATGTGATCATTCCTCCACTGTACAAATTCCTTAAGTGTACAGAATGATAAGCATCTGCGAGCAAGGTCGGTACAGGGGTTCCAATCAGAAATATCTTAATGGCATTGATATCAACGAAGTTATCAATGTTGGGAAACAAAAATAACCCGTAGGTGAGTAGAACAAATATGCTCTCGAAAGTAATCATGTTCCCTATACTAGCAAAGTACAGAGCTTTCTTTACCAGAAACTGAGCTAGTAAACCTTGGATTCCACCCTTAATGGTCATGTGAGTCGTGACTTCTGACTCGTCCAAATAGATTGCTCTTGCAATGGTTTGATCCTTTGGAATTTCTTCCAGTCCAGAAAAGGGAGCTTGGTCAGTGATGGGTAAATCAGTTAGGTGAGAGTACTCCTCCAGTGTTGGTGCTAGTTGATAATCTGGGAATGTAAAACAGTGATAAACCGGATCGTAAAACTGAATGAGTGTAGACAGGATTCCTTCAATTACATGGACCCTTAACAGAGACAGCAGTCCTCCGTACTTAGCTCTGAAAGCATCAGGGTTGGTGATCATCCTTGCCAACCCTCTTAAATCCTCTAATTTTGTAACCTTGAAGGTGGACTTGTGAGTCTTCCTTCTACCGAAATCCATAACGCAATCCTTCTCTCTGATATTTGCAATCATTGTCTTAGTTTAATTTGAAAAGAGAGGGATTAGAAGAGAACATTTTTTCTTTGTTTAAAGTTTTTTAATGAAATGCATGCATGAATGCAGCACACAAAAACATAGAAAAAACATGGGGTCAAAGGTTTGGTGTCATGAAGTCATGGCTCTACCCATCCCCAAAGGTTGTAATGGTGATTTTTTGTACCTGTCCTCAAAATCATTGACCCCTATTGGGATAACGACAGCAGGCTGGTTCACCTGAGCGAGCTGCAGTATCTTAGAGTAATCTCAAATGAGGGTAGTATCACGTGATAACTATTTATGATAGCTTCCGCACTATAAAATAGTAACATGGTTTCAGCCTACTAAATCTACAGTTTCATGGACACCACAATCAAACAATATGCTTTCAACAACCGAAGTCGTATAGGCATTGAATCCGCAAAGGGTATCTCCATTGATTCGATGGTCTACCGGGGTTTCTTATTTAGGAGTCACTCCCTGTAAGATTACTCGTCTAATGCCATCACTTATCTTAGGTGTCACTCAAACTTTCCAGATGCGGCATCACCCACAGTCCCATTAGCAGAAAAATAAACACAGATATCAAGTAGGAAAAGCGATATATATATTTATTCCTAAAACTAACATCCTAGACCTCTTAATAGCTATAATCCTAGTCGTATACAGACAATGACTCCCCAGTAGAGTCGCCATTTTACTGTGGAAAATGGGGACGATGATGACTAGATCTTATAATGACTCCCTAGCAGAGTTTCCATTTTGCTGTGTAAAATAGGGACGATGATGACTAGATCTTACAATGACATCCCCAACAGAGTCGCCATTTTGCTGTGGAAAATGGGGACGATGATGACTAGATCTTACAATGACTCCCCAGCAGAGTCGCCATTTTGTTGTGGAAAATGGGGACGATGATGACTAGATCTTACAATGATTCCCCAACAGAGTCACCATTTTACTATAGCGAGCGATTTTTGTCGGTGACGCGACTACCTTATCGCTGAAATTGGGTTTTCTCCTCACAATGAGGAGGGGGTGCTACTTTCTGATTTCTTATTTATCCCATGAAGCTGGAAGGGAAAGGGAAGCTATCTAAAACTAACCTTGCACACGATTGTTTAACTAGACAAACACTTTAAAGAGATTGGGGGGTCCGGGGTCAGGTTATACAATGGGGAGTTGTCAATTACCCATCCTATAGTGGTTATCCATAAGATATTGTAGCGCGAATTTTTGCGTGGTTAAGAAGCACTATCGCTTTGGGGTACTACAGTTCGATTCATTTTTTATCCTATTGAAGCTGATGAAGGAAGTGAAATAGATGTCTCCAATTAACCCTGCTTGCAAACTGAGTTTAAATAGATGACTGTTGGTTTACAGATGCTATTAAGATTGTGGGTCTCTCTTAGGTTATTTTGTTAAAAAAAACACTGTCTAGGCTATTGGTAGGATGTTAGGGCTGATGCTTTTCGATTGATGTATGAAGGTACGGGATTTTGGGTTTTTGATTAGTATGCTCGCTAAGATTTTTCAAATCTTATGCCTACTTATTCCCGTTTAACGAAACAGGGAAATCAGAGCGATCGTAGTTCCTCCTATTCTATGGGAGGAAAAAAAAGGTTGTTTTGGTTTCTTGTTCAAAGCCCAAGACGTGAAGCTAAATGTGGTTTATATCTTGTTCAAAGCCCAAGATGTGAAGCTGAAGGGTCTATTTGTATCTTGTTCGAAGCCCAAGATGTGAAGCTAAAGGGTTTTGACTTTAGAGAGAATTTGTCATCTCTAAAGGGGGTCTGTTTGTCACAACTGTTGGGGTGACTGATTATAAAGGAGAATTACTTTAACTGGGATATGTGAATCCAGCAATGCCATAATTTCCTTTATATGGGATTTTTAACCTGAAGGAGAAGACTTTAACTCAGTTTAGAGCAATTCCATCTTTCCTTAGGAATTTCTCATGCTAAAAGAGGGACAGTGGTGTGGATGTAAATAATCCAGAGGCTTGCCACTTACAGCAATTAGATGAAGGAAAAGGAGTTGTTGATGTTTGTATACTGTGAGCGAGGCACAGATTTTGATGCTAAAAGGTTGATTGACTCAACCGGGGTTTCCTTATACAAAGCCTAAGAGGAGGCTGATGACCCAACAAGAGGGTGCTTTTATGTGTCTCGTACGAAGCCCGAGAGAGAGGCTAAAAGGGTTGACTTAACAAGAGAGTGCTAACAAGTGACTGACTCGACAAGAGAGTGCTTTTATATGTGTCTTGTACGAAGCCCAAGACGGAGGCTAAAAGGTGATTGACTCAACAAGAGAGTCTTCTATACTCAACAAGAGAGTGTTTTTGTATCTCGTACGAAGCCCGAGATGGAGGCTAAAAGGCTTTGACTCAATAAGAGAGTGTTTTTGTATCTCGTACGAAGCCCGAGATGGAGGCTAAAAGGTGATTGACTCAACAAGAGAGTCTTTTATACTTAACAAGAGAGTGTTTTAGTATCTCGTACGAAGCCCGAGATGGAGGCTAAAAGGCTTTGACTCAATAAGAGAGTCTTTTATACTCAACAAGCGAGTGTTTTTTTGTTAGCTCCGCTGGAGAGAATCATTTGTACAAAGCCCAAGAGGTGGCTATTATGCTGGTGACTGTTTCAGTTTATTGACAGGTCCAGTATGTTGGATAAAAGCGAAAATCAGTTCTTATAAAGGGAACGATTAAAGGTATTGTTGTGCTTTGGGATTGATCAGAGGATCAGGGTTATTTCCTGTTCTTTAAGGAAACGAGGAATCCAAAGGGTATTGAGACTGTCCAAGTCTACTGGTGTTTTGGAGAAATCGATTCTCGGATAGTGAAATGATCTTTGTATGATGCCCAATAGAAGACTGTATGTTAAGGGATGAAGGTCAACCCGTTGACAGGTCCGACACTTGACTCAGAAAGACAGCTCTAGCAAATTGATGACTAGGTTCTGTTCCTATACCTGTAGAGGTCTCTGGGTCCTTGTAATAAGCCCAAGAGAAGGCATGAGAGCTTTTAAGAAGCCGAAGGGTCCTTGTACAACGCCCAAGAGGAGGCGGGGATGCTTTTAAGAAGCCTGTGGGTCCCCAAACCCCAAGAAGTTCAAGACATGCCATTCACCGAGAATAGATCAAGCCAGGAAAGTCTGAGAATTTGGAAGAAACTCAAGAGATGCCATTCATGGAGAAAAGATCATCTCTGGGGAGTAGAGTCTCTTTGACGATTTCTAAGGGTGACAGTCTGAGAAAGGGTTCACTGAGAATGCTGTCTTTCACGTCTCCATATTGTTTAACCCCAAGAGGAGGGAAGACTGTGTCTGGTAATCCTATGGGGGATCTAGTTTTGTTTGTATTTAAGAGTGACCAACATGGCTTTACCTAATGCTAGACGTACTTGCCGGGGAAAACTCTAAATAACTATACTAGTATTACACAGTGGATATTTGACAAGTATATAAAAGTTTGTGAAAGAAGACTTACAGTGAGCAGCCCCACAATACAGTTATATATATGAAAGCGGATAAAGAAAGCGGGTAAACACTTACTCGATTGTAGAGCTTCCATGTTGTTTTGTTAGTATGTTCAACAAAGAAAGCTTTGATAACAATTATATTCAAAATCAAAGGAGAAAGTACTTTGAAAAGATTGTTGGGGCTTACAGCTCAAGGAGAGGCCCAAGGTTTTATCAGTGATTGCACTGTTGTTTTGTACAGGGGCTTATACAAGTGACTGAGGCCCAAAAATGTTTTCTGTACAAAGGGATGGGTCTTACACTCTCGTAAGAGGCCCAAAGGTGTTTAAAGAAAAAGAATGGGGCTTATAACACGAGGGTAGGCCCAGATGATTTTGATTTTTGAACGGGCGACCGCGCCGAGGTTTCTTTAATGTACTGGGTCTTATACAATGCATTGAGGCCCAAAAAGTTTTGGTTAAAAGGGGGTTGGGTCTTACACTCTAATAGAGGCCCAATGATTTATTTTTGTACAAGTGGTGGGGCTTACAAATCAAGGAGAGGCCCAGGGTTATTTGTTTTGAAAACGGAGATCGCGCCGAGGTTTTTGAAAGCACAGTGGGTCTTATACAATGACTGAGGCCCAAATATTTTTGGTTTCAAAAATGGGTTGGGTCTTACACTCTATTAGAGGCCCAAAGAATTTGAATGGGTCTTATAGCTCGAGGAGAGGCCTAGATGATTTGTTTTAAACGGGCGATGATCGCGCTGAACTTTTGAAATACAACGGGACTTATACAACATTTGAGGCCCAAATATTTTGGTTTCAAAAATGGGTTGGGTCTTACACTCTATTAGAGGCCCAAAGTGTTTGAAAAAGTTTGATAAGGGTTGAATTAATCAAAAACCCTAATTTGTTTTCAAAATGTATTTTAATTGAATAAAAATTCAATTAAAATGATCAAAATTGTTAAACATGTGTGGAAACAAATTGTGATCTTGGATTAATGTTTCAAAAATTATGTTTCTATCCACAAAATGATTGGAAATCATTAAAATTTGAAAAATCAAGAGGGAGAAAATATTTTAAATGTCAAAAAACAATTAAAATATTAATTCTTTACAAAAATATCAAGTATATGAAATAAATAATATTTTTGGGATTTTTTGGGAAAATAAAATATTTTAACATTTTTTTGAATAATTTAAAAAAGAATCAACTCAAAATCATTAAAATTCAGAGAGAAATTAATTTTTGAATCAATTAAATAAAATCACAAAATTCAAATATTTGAATTTTCAAAAAGGGCGCCAAGAACATGGCAAGAACACGCGCCACCCTCTGTTTCTGCAGATTTGCGTTTTCTATCAAATCTCACTGAATACTTGATGATAACATGCAATCTACATATCAATCTACTCGTTTTCACCTCACGATCATGTCTATGGTCCTTAATTTCATTTATTTTAAGCATGGAACAAGAAATCAAAGAGAAACCTCAAGAACCCTAAAACTTGCATGAAGGCTCAGAAATTTCATACACGATTCAAACAAAACAATTGATTAAGGGTAAACACTCTATGCATGATTATGAACATATGGCCAAATTATTGTGCAGCAAAAAATGCATGGATCATAGAGTTAGAAGAGCTCATGCTTACCTCTTGCAGCTGGTGGTCGTGTTTTGTGTTAGAGGTGTTACAGCTAGGTTCTAATGATGTGAATAGTGAATGGCAACTGCTGCATAGGTTTGGCCAATGTTGATCAATGAGAATCCAAGTCTCCTTTAGCCATTGACTAGAGGTTAGGGCACAGGCTACTGGTTCCCTTGGTCTTGGATAAGTCTTGACTGAATTCAGTTAGAAATGGCTCAGTCCATGCCACCTTGGAGCCTCCATTGAATGCTCCAAAACAAAATTGGAGTCTTGTCCCCTCTTTAGGGATTTCTAGGTTTGGCATGTTATTTTTAGTTCCAAGGACTTGGGAGGCTTGAGATCAGAGTTGGTTCCTCCTTGGTCTCCCCTTGAGGTGTTCAGATGGATAAGTGAGTTTGTCATTTGCACAAATTTGGAAAATCGAGCAAAATGCACAAATCTGCCTTGCTTTGACATTTTTCAGCAAGACATGTTGCCATTGTCATATCTCATGGCTCAAGTGGAATTTGATGGAGTTCTTGGCCATTTTGGAAAGCCCTCATATGACACAACAACTGTTTGATCATAATTGGTTTTGATACTTTTTGGATCCAAGTGAAAAATGCCCCTACATTTGGAAAAAAGTAAGACAAATTCTGACTTAGTGAAAATTTCACTAAGTGTTGGAAAAAAGTGACATTTTCACTTTTTGTGATTTTGATCATTCCATAACTTAAAATCCATGAGGAATTGGAATGAGTTATGTTTGAAGCTTTTGTAGAGTGCCATGAGAGCTACAAATCCAGCTTTGGATGGGGAAAAATGGCCTTGTGGTTTAGGAGTTATGATCCTCTAAAGTTGGTACCCTAGCCACTTTGTTCCATAACTTAGAAAATTTCTAAGTTTTTATGGTTACCCCTTTTACAAGTTATCCCACTTTTCTTGATTTTTCTTGATGAATGATGATTCTAATCACACATTAACATCATTTTAGGGTTAAGGAACCATAATTGTGAAAAATCTCAAAAAGTCAAAGTTGACTTTTGTGCACAGTTGACTTTTTGTCAGATGAATTCCAAACTGTGCGATCCTCTATGAAATCAAATCCTTGACCTAAAGAAAACTTGATGGATTGATTTAATAGGTGTTATAGGGTGTATTAAATCATGTCCCAAGGTTTGGGAGCATGTCTTGGTCAAAAGTCAAAGGCACTGTTGACTTTTTCCTCAAAACCCTAATTGTGGTTCTGATGAATTTGAAACTTGTTGATCAAGCTTCTTGGATCAATCCATTGTTGCAAATGGATCAATGTGGTTTATTAGAGACCCTCAAATCCTCTCTTCAGGTCTTGACTCATGTTTTGTCCCAAAAGTCAACTTAGGGGTGAATTAGGTCAAGAAACCCTAATTCCTGATTTTTGATGAATGCATCCCCTGAGGCTAAATTGACTTGATGATTGGGTCCATGAGGTTCCATGGGGTACATTAGGTTATGCTTTGAAGCATTGGCTCATGCCCAGAGGAAAATTCCCATCCAGAGGCCCTGGTCGACCAAAACCCTAATTTGGTGACACTGGCGATCTTGAGGCTTGATCCACTCAGAATGTTGTAGCCTTGTACTTAATCCTTGAGGTGGGAGTCCTATTGATCCATTGGGGATGTTTGAGAGGTTAGACAAGTTGAATATCTTGTCATTTCTTGATTGATCCTTTGCCTAAGCACTCAGAGAGGGCTTGAAACCCTAATTCTGATTGTAGTGAAGGCTCACCCATCTTTGGGGTATGATGGTTCATCCATATTGTGATAATGATTTGCACAATGATGGGAATCTTAGTGGTTAAAATTTGGGGTATGACAAATATTAGCATTAGGTCTCGCTTTGTACTTGATGGTGTTTATCTGGTAATGGGTTGGGAAAGTTTCTTGGGAAAGTATGACAGGGAGAATGAGTTTTTGTTGATATTCGGGTTCTTCCCGATGTTTTTGGTAAGGTACTGGACCTAAGTTTTGATTAGTATGCTCGCTAAGATTTCGCAATCTTATGCCTACGTATTCCCGTTTAAACGAAACAGGGAAATCAGAGCAATCATAGTTCCTCCTATTTTAAGGGAGGAAAATATGTTTTGGTGTGTTGTTCAAAGCCCAAGATTGAAGCTAAAGGGTTGAGTATTTGTGTCTTGTTCAAAGCCCAAGATTGAAGCTAAAGGTTTTGACTAAGAGAGAATTTCGTCATCACTAAAGAGGGATTGGACTTACTCTTAGGGGATTGTTGATTTTTGTGTGCCTTGATCAAAGCCCAAGGTTGAAGATAAGAGGTTGATTGACTCCACTAGGGAAGTCCTTATACAGAGCCTAAGAGGAGGCTGGGAATGACTGACTCAACATGAGAGTGTATATATATATATATATATATATATATATATATATATATATGTCTTGTACAAAGCCCAAGATTGAGGCTAAAAAGAGACTGACTCTTTGGGGATATCATTATACAAAGCCTAAGAGGAGGCTAAAAGTTTTACTTTTCTGGGGAAAAGGTTCTATCTGTCTTGTACGAAGCCCAAGATTGAGGCTAAAAAAGGGATTTTGACTCCGTCGGGGAGTTTTGTATGTGTCTTGTACAAAGCCCAAGTTATGGCTGAAAATGGGAAATTTAACTGACTCGGACGAGGATATTTTAGGTGTCTTGTACAAAGCCCAAGGCGGAGGCTAAAAGGATTTGACTCTGCGGGAGAGTATTATCTGTCTTGTACAAAGCCCAAGATGGAGGCGGAAAAGATTTTGACTCCGCTTGGGAGTTTATTTCCCAAAGCCTAAATGAAGGCTCGAAGGAATTGACTTCGCTGGGGAAAATGTTTGTCCCGAGCTTAAGAGAAGGTTATGAAGATTTATGTCTTGTACAAAGCCCAAGATTGAGGCTGAACAAACTGGAGAAATCATTATACATAGCTTGAGAGGAGGCTAACTCCTGCTAGGGGAAATTATTATACAAAGCCTAAGAGGAGGCTGAAAGGATTTACTCAACAAGAGAGTGCTTTTTATCTATTTCGTACAAAGCCCGAGATTGAGGCTAAAAAGGTCGACTCAACAAGAGAGTACTGAAAGGTGATTGACTCAACAAGAGAGTCTGTAAGAGTGATTGACTCAACAAGAGAGTCTGAAAGAGTGATTGACTCAACAAGAGAGTCTGAAAGTTGATTGACTTAACAAGAGAGTCTGAAAAGGTGATTGACTCAACAAGAGAGTTTGAAAAGGTTAGCTCCGCTGGGGAGAATCATTGTACAAAGCCCAAGATGAGGCTAACTGTGCTGAGGAAATATCATTATACAAAGTCTAAAAGGAGGCTAATCTCCGGCCGGGAATTATTGAGATCCCAAGACAGGTCCAAATTGGGAATCAACTCTTGCTGAGGATTACAGAAGAGTTGAGGTATCAGATGCCTTGAGGTTCTGATTTGAGATAGTGTTATCCTGATGATAGATCGACCCTGGCTAAAGAATTTTAGGAGATAAACTGGGTTTTAGAACCCATGGGTTTTAACTCTACTGGAGATTGATCAGGTGATCAGGGTTTCTTCCTATGTTTTGTAGGGAACTTGATAATGTCTTTGAGACTCAAGGGTATTTGGACTGTCCAAGTCTACTGGTATGGAAGAGTTTTATCTTTTGTATGATGCCTCCCATAGGAGGCTGACTCTTTTAAGGGATGAGTATCAACCCTAAGTTCGAGATTTGACACTGGAAAGACCGCTCTAGCAAAGGATGACTAAGTTCTGTCTTATACCTTTAAGAGGTCGTCAGGGTCCTTGTGTTAAGCCCAAGAGAAGGCATGAGAACTTCTAAGAAGCCGAAGGGTCCTTGTACAAAGCCCAAGAGGAGGCAGGGAATCTTTTAGGAAGTCTGTGGGTCCCAAACCAAGAAAAGTTCAAGAAATGATATTCACCGAGAATAGATCATTTAGCGAAAGTTCTGAAGTTTGAAGAAATTCAAGAGATGCTATTCACCGAGAATAGATCAACTCTGGGGAGTAGAATTTCTTTGACAATTTCTAATAGTGACAGCCTGAGAAAAGGTTCACGAAGAATACTGCCTTTCTCTTTGTTCCATATTGTTTAAGCCCAAGAGAAGGCAAGACTGTATCTGGAAGTCCTATGGGGATCTAGTTTTGACTGTATTTAAGAGCGACCAAACTGGCTTTACCTAGTTCTAGACCTAGTTGCCGGGGAAAACTCTAAATAACTATACTAGTATATATACAGTTGATGTATGACAAGTATGTAAAAGGATACGAAAGAAGGACTTACATTGCGCAGCTTCCCACAATACAGTTATATATATTTGACATGGATTTAAAAGCATGAAAGAAGGACTTACAGTGCGCAGCTTCCCACAATACAGTTATATATATATATATATATGAAAGCAGGTAAAAAAAAGCTGATAAAAACTTACAAGCGAGCAAGCTTCCATGCTATATTGTTAGTTGTTCAAAGAAATTAAAGAAAGTTTTGATAATAACTGTATATTTGAACCTAAATCAAAAGGGAAGTTGTTTTGAAAAGATCGTTGGGGCTTATACTCATGGTGATACCCAAGGTTTTAGCAGTGATCGCACCGTTGTTTTGAAGATTGCATCGGGACTTATACAACGACTGAGGCCCAAGATGGTTTATTTACAAAGGGATGGGTCTTACAACTCAAGGAGAGGCCCAAAAAGTGTTTTGAAAAAGAAAGATGGGATTTACAACACGAGGGGAGGCCCAGATGATTTTTGTTTTGAAATGGTGATCGCGCCAATATTTTTTTAATGTAGAGGGACTTATACAATATCTGAGACCCAAAATGATTTTGGTTAAAAGAGGGTTGGGTCTTACACTCTATTAGAGGCCCAAAGAGTTTTAAAAGGTTTGATAAAGATCAAAAACCAAAGAAACCCTAATTTCATTTTCTTTTAAAAGTAACCCTTTTAATAAAATGAATAAAAATGACAAAAATACCAAATAAGTCTAAATAAACTACTTGTGATTTTTTATTAAGGTTTGAAAAATTTGGTTTTAATCACAAGATGATTTAGGACTCATTTGATTTTGATTTTCAAGATGAATATTCATTTTTTGAAATGTTTAAAAACAATTAAAAATGAATTTATTTACAAAAATATCAACTATATTAAATAACTAATATAAATTTGATTTTTTTGCGAAATAAAATATTTCAACATTTTTGTGATTTTTTTTTGCAAAAAGAACCAATAAAAAATAATTAAAATTGAGAGAGAAATTAATTTTCCAAATCATTTAAAATAATATGACAAATATAAAAAAAAAGTGGAAAAAATGGTAAAAAAAAAAAGGTCTGGGGCAAGGGGATTCGAACCCCAGACCCCTTGGTTGTCGCGCGCACCTTCTACCACTGGGGTGGTGATACATCCGTGTATCAAAACCACCCCACAAATACATAAGGGGTGCCTTTGTGTTAGGCGTGGCCAAGGCAAGGCAAGTTTTTGGTCCAGAACATAAAGGTTATAACTTTCTCATTTCTCCATGGATTGGGACAAAATTTAGGTCTATCCTGCCTATAATTTCACTAGGAATCCAATGGTGCCCTTGGTTTTTTCAGATGAGGTCCCCATTTTAAAACCCGATAGGGTTTTGAAATAGGCCTATAATTGCATTTTCTGTGCTACCTCATGGTACAGGCATGAATTACATGATGAATTGGTTCAACCACAACATATATAACATGTATGAGATATTTATGATCAGTGGACTTCAAAGCAATGCATATTTCAAAGAGTTCAAGTTGTGATGCTTACCTCTTTAGGAGCTTTTTGTGCTATCTGCTAAGTTCCTTATTCCAGAAGTAATTTGATGCTTTGGACACTCTCAAATGATCCCTTAGGAGCTTTTAGAATGATCACCACCAGCTGGAATCCTCAGGAACAGAAACTGGCCCTTTCTTGCAAAAAGGGCAAAAGTGACCAATATGGCAACTCTCTCAAATGGTGTTCCAGATATGGGGAACCATTTGGGACAGTTCAAGGATGATATTTGAAGTGTGTTTGAGGTCTTATCTGGGTTTGAAGGTGACTGAATCAAGACATAGCTTGAAAAATGCAAAAAAGTCCAATTTTGAGGTTTTGAGAGGGGACTTTGTGATTTTGGTGTTACAGGTCACATATGAGAGTTTGGACAGCTTAGATATGACATATTGGATGTGTTTGGATCATGAGCTATGATGGAAATGCTCTCAAACTCAAAAACTCAGAGATACTTTGCAAGAGAAGGCATTTTGGCCTAAAGAGAGGGAATTTGAGGAAAGCATCAATTTGGGTGCTTTGGTGTACTCAAACTATTCACAATTGATGTCTATT
This sequence comes from Lathyrus tuberosus, assembly GCA_022829125.1. NCBI lineage: Eukaryota > Viridiplantae > Streptophyta > Magnoliopsida > Fabales > Fabaceae > Lathyrus > Lathyrus tuberosus. The sequence goes on from JALAZF010000294.1 coordinate 8,096,893, forward strand.
TATAGTGTGTCAAGTTTATTTTGGCATCAATAGTGAATGGAGGCTGCAGCAGGCCTTTGGCCAATATTATGCAAAAGGAATCTCAAGTCTCCTCTAGCCATTGACTTGAGATTAGGGTGCATGCTTTGTAGCTTTGGTTCAGAGATAAACTTGGACTGAATTCAGTTCGAATAGGCTCAGTTCATGCCACCTTGGTGCATCCATTGAATGCTTGGAAACAAAATTGGAGTCTTGGCATTTTTTAGCTCTTTTAGGTTTGGCATGCTACTTGTAGATTCTTGGACTTTGGAGGCTTGGAGATCAGATCATCCCCCTTGGATTTGATCCTTAGATGTGTCCAAAATGATGAAAAGGCTTGGATTTATCAGATTTGGACAAATCGAGCAAAATGCACAAATTATGCCTTGTAAAAACCAGTTCAGGCTGCCATGTTTCAAGGGTTGTATCTCCTTGCTCAAAATGAATTTGGAGAGGATCTGGTACTTGTTGGAAAGCCCCCATGGCATACTTTAACTTTGATGTCCACCCCTAGACCTGGTTTGACTTGGATCAAGGTGAAAAATGTCCATACATTTTTGAAAAAGTAAGGCAGATTCTGACTTAGTGAAATTTTCACTAAGTGTTGGAAAAATGTGATTTTCATGTTTTTAGCCATTTTGATCACTCTCTAACTAAAAATCCATGAGGAATTGGAGTTTCATGTAGTTGACACTTTTAAAGTATGCAATGAGAGCTACAAATCCAGCTTTGGACCATCCAAAATGGGTGATTGGATCTCAAGTTATGATCCTTGGAAGTTGGTACCCTAGCCACTTTGTTCCATAACTTAGAAAAATTATGTGTTTTTTATGGTTACCCCTTTTACAAGTTAACTCATTTTCTTTGGTTTTTATTGATGAATGATGATTCAAATCATATATTAACATTGTTTTAGTGTCAAGGAACCTTGGTTGACCAAAAAATCAAAAAGTCAAATTTTGACTTTTTGTACAGTTGACTTTTCCATCAGATGAAATTTAAACTGTGTGATCCTTTGTGAAATTAAGTCCTTGACCTAAATCAAACCTAATGGATGGATTCCATAGGTGATATAGGGTGTATTGAATCATGTCCCAAGGTTTGGGAGCATGTCTTGGTCAAAAGTCAAAGGTACAGTTGACTTTTCCTTCAAAACCCTAATTGTGGTCCAGATGAAATTGAAACTTGTGAATCAAGATTCTTGGATCAATCCATTGTTGCAAATAGATCAATGTAGTGTATTGGAGACCCTCAAATCATGTCCTGAGGTCTTGGCTCATGTTTTGTTCCAAAAGTCAACTTAGGGATGAATTAGGTCAAGAAACCCTAATTCCTGATTTTTTGGGTAAATGCATCCCCTGAGGTTAAATTGACTTGATGATTGGGTCCATGAGGTCCCTTGGAGTATCTTGGGTTGTGTTTTGAAGCATTGGTTCATGCCTAGAGGAAAATTTTCATCTGGAGGCCTCAGTCGACCAAAACCCTAATTTGGTGACATTGGCGGTCTTGAGGCCTGATCCACTTGGAATGTTGCAACTTTGTGCTTGATCCTTGATGTGGGAGTCCTCTTGATCCCTTGTGGGTGTTTGAGAGACTAGACAAGTTGAATATCATGTCATTCCTTGATTGATCCTTTGTCTAAGTGCTCTAAGAGGGCTTGAAACCCTAATTCTTGGTTGTAGTGAATGCTCAATCCTCTTTGAGGAGATTGATGAGGCATGTAAGTACATCCATATTGTGATGATGATTTGTACAATGATGGGAAATCTTAGTGGTCAAAATTTGGGGTATGACAATTGGGAAGGATGATTACTAATCCTGAGGCTTTCAGAGCTAAGCACAGAGGACTTTTGCCTCTGTTAAAAATCAATGTGGTTGAAGGGATCTTGTCTACACTGGTACAGTTCTACGATCCGGTTTACCACTGCTTCATTTTCCCGAATTATCAGCTCGCACCAACCTTAGAAGAGTACTCCCACCTGATTGATTTACCTATCACTGATCAAGCTCCATTTTCTGGACTGGAAGAAATTCCAAAAGATCCAGCCATTGCAAGAGCAATCTCTCTGGAAGAGTCAGAAGTCAGGGCTCATATGACCACTAAGAGAGGAATCCAGGGTTTACCAGCTAAATTCCTGAGGGAAAAAGCCTTATATTTTGCCAGTATAGGAAACGTAACTGCTTTCGAAGACGTCTTTGTTCTGCTCATATATGGGTTATTCCTCTTTCCCAACATTGACAACTTCGTCAATTCCAATGCTGTTAAGATATTCTAAATTGGAAACCCAATACCAACCTTGCTTGCAGATGCTTATCATTCTGTACACTTAAGCAATTTGTATAGTGGAGGGATGATCACATGCTGTGTACCATTACTCTACAAATGGTTCATTTTCCATTTGACCAAGTCTGTTGCTTTTTGGGATCACAAGAGTACTCTACGTTGGTCGCAGAGGATTATGTCTCTTACCAATTCTGGCATAGATTGGTGCAATCGGATTTACAAAGGGATACAAATCATCGACAGATGCAGAAATTTCCCCAATGTACCCCTCATTGGTACTTAAGGGGGATCAACTACCATCCAATTTTGGCTCGCCGTAAACTCGGATACCTGATGAAGAATATCCCACATAATGTTCATCTGGAAGGTATTTTCTTCAAGGAGGGGAGAAAATGACAGGGCACTAAAGAAAGAAATAATGCATGCCTGGAAACATATTCAAAGGAAAGGGAGAGAATCTCTGGGAAGACCAAACTGCACCACCATGGAACCTTATCTCACTGGGTGCAAACTAGAGCCCTCAAGCTGAGGATGCCTTACCCTCGCCAAGAAGTTTTTCCATTAAAGGAATTTGTCCTTTATTTCATGTCTGATACGGAAAAACTCCAGGTCACTCTCAATAAAGTCCAACGTGAGAAGAACTCTTGGAAGAACAAGTACCAGATCCTCAATTTAGAATGTACTAAGATTCAGGAACTGCTAAAGGAAAAGGATGCTCTGATTGATATTAGAACAACATGCCATAGAGAGTCAAGAAGAATGAAGAAATTTACTCACTCCTTTCACTTGGCAAAGGGTCATCGACCCGACAATGGCTGAAGAGGCCCGATCAAAGAAAAAAATACAGGAACCAGCATCTGAGCTCTCCTCAGAGAGAACTCAGGATCCATGAGCTTAAACTTTTCCTTCTCACACTTTGTAAAATACTGTACTTTTCCTTGTAAAATACTGCAATCTTTCGAATTCAATAAAAGGGGTCCTCCCTACTGTGTGATATTTGCAATCTAATTGTTAAAGTTTCTTTTAGAAAAAAAAAAACTAAAAAAATATGTCATTGCATATCATTCATCATTCTCACATAACTCATTTTTTATTTTTGAGTCTCATGTATATGTCACACTCTATAGTCAAACTGTCTAATTCATACAATACTCTGGCTAATAGACAAAAGAAAATGGACAATCTCGAGGAAGATAACAGAGAGCTGAGAGAAGAAATCGACACTCTAAAAGAAAGTTTGGAAAAAATTCACAACAACATGCATTCCCCGGCCACAGCTCAGGAGCAACAACATCAAAGGACTTTAATCTCAGAGATTAGATCTACACCCATATTTGAGATACATGATAATCATCCCCGGTACAACATGCCTAAAGGTCGCCCCTGGGGCATGCCTTTCGACTTTATGCCTGAAGGATATATCCCACCGGTCACTGAAGACCCATAAGCCGTAGCAGGATCCGCCAGACCTGAAGGTTACAAACTTCAGGAAAATGAAGATGCAAGGGTTACGGCGGAAACTCCCGAAGGTTACAAACTTCAGGTCACTGAAGCACCAAGAATCACCGCTATAATGTCTATACCATAACCAGTGGTACACACTGTCCCGGAAGGATAGATTCTGCAAGTAATTTCTGGCGGAAACGAAGACGTATATGAAAGGATGAATGAGTTCCAGGAACAATTCTTGGAAATCCAGAAGGAGCTGCATGTCATTCGCGGTCAAGACTTATTCGAAAAAGATGCCGCCGACCTCTGTTTGGTCCCTAATGTAAAGATACCGCATAAATTCAAGGTGCCCAACATTGAAAAATACAAAGGCAACTCTTGCCCTCAAAGTCATTTGGTGATGTATGCTCGAAAAATGTCTACTCATACAGAAAATCAACAGCTACTGATCCATTACTTCCAAGACAGTTTAACCGGTTCCGCACTCAAATGGTACATTGGTTTAAACCGCACCAAGATCAGTACTTTCAAATATCTCGGGGCAGCTTTTGTTCAGCAGTATAAATACAATTTAGACATGGCACCTGATAGGGACCAACTCAGAGCCATGTTACAAAAGGATAAAGAAACCTTCAAAGAATATGCTCAGAGATGGCGTGAAATTTTCGCCCAGATCTGTCCCCCTCTCGAGGAAAAGGAAATGACCAAGATTTTCTTGAAAACATTGAGCTCGTTTTATTATGACCGAATGGTTGCTAGTGCATCCAGTGACTTCACTAAAATGGTGAACATGGGAGTACGCCTTGAAGAAGCAGTCAAAGAAGAACGATTGGTCAAAGATGCAGAGCCATCCAGTAGTACCAAAAGATACGGTAGTGTTTTCCAAAAGAAGAAAGAGCAAGATATCAGTAATATCTCTATGGGAAAGCAAAAGCGAAGGTATCAACTGATAGCAGCAATAACTCCCGCTATCAACCCAACTCCGGCTCCAACTTATTAACCTCAGGTTGCTCAGCAGCATCTAAATCAACAACAGTATCAGCAAAGGCCGCAACAGCCTTTTCAGCATGCTCGTCCAAAGTACAATAACAACAACCATACTACACGACCATCAGGGTTCAACCCTATACTGATGTTGTACGCAGAACTATTTCCACTTCTACTGGCCAAGGGGCATGTTCAAACCAGGACTCCTCTCGCGGTACCAAAAAATCCACCCTTTTAGTTCAAAGCAGATCAAACTTGCCCTTACCATCAAGGAGGATCAGGACATAACATTGAGAATTGTCTCAGCTTCAAGTCTGATGTACAGAGCTTGTCAGGAACGGGGTCTTATCTTTTAAAGATACTAATCCAAATGTTCAGACGAACCCGTTACCGCAACATGAAAAGACGGCAGTGAATTTAATAGAAGAGGAATCTGGAAGTAGTTATCAAATTCACAATGTACTCTTACTGGGAACAAATCTGGTAAAGATGCATTGCAAACAGAGCGAGTACGACCATGTACCATCTCACAACTATCATCAGCGTGATATCTGCTCCAAGGACAATCAAGGGTGTACCATAAAACAAACAGCAATGCAAGAACAAATGGATCTGGGCTGGATTCAGGATCACAAGATTCGTGAAGTAAACATGGCCCATGCACATCCAAAAGTTGTTCAAAACCACAACATCCGTGCAATGAATGTCAATTTAGTGGCAATGCATTCGAGACAAAGTCAGTATTACAACTTTCCGCAACACGATTACAACGTTTGCCCAATCTGCTCAAATAACAACCAGGGATGCTCTTTTGTACAAGAGGCCCTCCAACGTAAAATGGATCTCGGATGGATCCAAGATTACCGTGAAAGGAATGATCATCAAGTCAATATGGTTCAAATCTTTGACATCCGCTTGATAAATACCAGTCTAGTGGAATTACATGCTAAGCAGGTCAGCCTCGGTTTTCTGGCCTCACATGATTATCAAGACTGTAAAGGATGTTACGAAAACGACCAAGGGTGTGCGCTTGTACAAAGAACCCTTCAACATCTATTGGACCACTGGTGGCTTCCTATCTACCTAGATGAAGATACACAGCAAGTCAGCTTGACTGATGGGAATCCTGGTAGATATCAAAGTCGTGATGTCCGCTCAATGGAAATGGATCTGGTAAGGATGCACTGCATACAAAGTGGATACGGTCGGGTACCTCCTCAGAATTATGAACGTTGTAGAGTATGCTCGGAAAATAATCAAGGAAGATATCTAGTACTAGCAGCCCTCCAGCACCAGCTAGACCGAAAAGAGATTCAATCATGTTTGAATTCTAAAATAATCAACATGATACAAGATTACCTCCCTGGTCAAAACAAAAACACTGTCATCATCTCCAGTCATGGAATAACCAAGGACGTTTGCACCATAATCCCTCTACTCAATGAATCAAAGATCCCTCTTGAAAGTAGAAAAGTTCCCAACCAGGAACTAATTGAGGTTGCCAATGACGGCCAGAAAAACCAAAAAGCCCATGTGGTTATCTACCTGCCAGGCCCAACTCCGTACAAGTCTGAAAAGGCTATCCCATACAAGTACAGTGCAACGACCATAGAAAATGGAAAAGAAACTTCATTACCCTCCGTTGTGAACATTGCCGACATCAGTCGAGTTACCCAGAGCAGTCAGATCTTCAACAGAGGAGTTGGAGAACCCGCCAAAGAAAAGGAACCTCAAACAGAAGTTCCTAACCAACAAGTTGGTCAATCCAGTATACCAGAAACTATAAAGAACAACGATGAGATGCTGAAGCTCATCCAGAAAAGCGAGTACAACATTGTCGATCAATTGTTGCAAACTCCGTCTCGGATCTTTGTGTTATCTCTCCTACATAGTTCAGAAGCTCACAAAGAAGCTCTGTAGAAGGTTCTCGAACAAGCCTTTGTGGAACAAGATGTGACAGTAGGACAATTTGACAACATCATCTCCAACATCACTTTCTGCAACAACTTGGGATTCAGTGATGAAGAACTGCCGAAAGAAGGCGAGAACCATAATATGGCACTTAATATCACAGTCAACTGCCAAAATAATGCTTTAGCCAGCGTACTGGTAGACACAGGTTCATCTTTGAATGTTATGCCAAAATCAACTTTGGTACGACTATCGTTTCAAGGAGCTCCGATGAGAGGTAGTGAGATCATTGTCAAAGCCTTTGACGGATCCAGAAAAACAGTTTTCGGCAAAGTCGACCTTCCCATAACCATTGGTTCTCACACTTTCCAAGTCACTTTCCAGGTCATGGACATCCGAGCAGCGTACAGCTGTTTATTAGGACGACCATGGATACACGAGGAAGGGGCAGCCACTTCGATACTTCACCAGAAGCTGAAGTTTGTCAAGAACGACAAATTAGTCATGGTGTGCGGAGAGCAAGCCTTAATCGTGAGCAACTTATCATTATTCTCCTGTGTAGAACCAGAGGAGGTCGTTGGAACTTAGTTCCAAGCACTCTCGGTGAGCAATGAGAATCAACAACAAGAAGGAGGGACGTCGATTTCCTCTTACAAAGACGCTCTCAAAGTGGTCGGGAGTAATGACATAAAAGGATGGGGACAGATTATCACTCCTACTGACAACAAGACAAGAAAAGGTCTTGGTTTCTCTCCAACCTGTACCCAGACTACAAAGAAGGATGAAAGTTTTCGTCCCATTCAGGATTTCTTTCATAGCGGAGGTTTCCTCCACCCAGTATCTCAAGAAGTCCACACCATCGATGGGAATGACTCCTCCGATACAGATGGAGAGTGGAAATCTTATCTCAACGATGAAGGTTATATGTCTTAGGGAGAAGCGCATATGCCATTCTGTTTTCCAAAGCAGAGCCCAAGATATATACCAAGATCAAATGTCAGAATGATTTACGGAGATTGTGATCCCGAAGGTTGTCGTGCTCCACCCAATTCATTAGAGGAAGACACTCTGATGAAAGATAACTTTGACTACAAGTATTATGATCCCCTGGATGACTTGCCTATCTGGAAGCCATACACGGAAGACTTGGGGAAAAAGAGTCAGCCGGACAATGCCTATCAGCTGAGTAATCTTAAAAAGAATACCTATGTTCCCACAGAGTCATGGAATCATTACTCAGGACATTCCGAAAATGTCCAACACCATAGTGATGAATTTGCAAAGATTGTAGGACAAGAATTTATTAGCTATGCATTTCCTGAGGTCAACGTCATTGAGGAAGATGACTCATCCATTCCCACAGAAACCTGGGACACCTTGGGACAGCCAAGCGGCAAGTACGACTTCCTAGTCAAATACACTGCTCCCGAAAGCTCTCGTATCAGGCTTGAGGACATCCAACCAACTGGATTGGGAGATCCTCTTGAGAGTGAAAATACTATGGAAGATACAGCAGAAGAGTTCTCTTATGATAACTCTGCATGGGAAGAATACTCCAATGATCCTACACCGGTAGAAATCAGTGTCATTTCTGAAGAAAAACCAAGAAGGAAAGTACCAGACTTTGTGATTCACCGAGGAGTTCGTCGCCATTGGGTTGTCGTCGATGTCCCGAAATTCGTCCATAAGTCGAAGTAATCACCATCTTTGTTTTAACCTTTCACTTTGCCCGGGTGAAATGGATATTTTTATAGGGCTCACCTTTCTGTTAATGTCCCTCTTTGCTTCGCCCAAAGCGACAGAGTTTTGTTTTATAGGGTTGTGTTTCGAGAATCGACAAATCATGAATAAATAATGTCATTCTGTCATTTCCGCATTTATTGCTGTTTTCACTTTTCGCTTTTTCAGAAAATGGTAATCCTAAAAAACAACCCAAAATAAAAACAAGCATTTCCAGAAAATACACTGCACACACTTTTGCATTCTCTCTGTCTTTGCTAAAAAAGGAATCATCACGTCATGCAGATTGCTTGTTTTAAACCCCATTGAAACATACGATCCAATGCCTTCTCCCAACTTTGAATTCCTGGTATTTGAAGCTGAAGAAGAAGAGGATGAAGAAATTCCAGAAGAGATCTCCCAACTACTCAGACAAGAGGAAAGGTCTATTGAGACTCACAAAGAGCCGTTGGAAACAGTCAATTTGGGTTTGGAAGAAGAAAAGAAACAAGTTAAGATTGGAGCACTGCTCAGTCCAACTGTCAGAGAAGGCTTGATAAAACTTCTCAAAGAGTTTCCAGATGTATTTGCTTGGTCCTACCAGGACATGCCAGGGTTGGATACCAGCATCGTGGAGCATCATTTGCCATTGAAAACAGAATGTCCTCCGGTAAAACAAAGACTGAGAAAGACTAATCCAGATATGGCCATCAAAATAAAGGAGGAAGTGTAAAAGCAGATTGACGCAGGTTTCCTCGCCACCTCAGAATATCCTAAATGGTTAGCCAACATAGTGCCAGTTCTGAAAAAGGACAGAAAAGTCAGAATGTGTGTAGATTACAGGGATCTGAACAAAGCAAGTCCAAAGGATGACTTCCCCCTACCACACATTGATATGCTGGTAGACACCACATCAAAATTTAAAGTCTTCTCCTTCATGGATGAATTCTCGGGCTATAATAAAATCAAAATGGCGCCAGAAGATATGGAGAAAACTTCATTTATCACCCCATGGGGCACCTTTTATTACAAGGTAATGTCGTTCGGTCTGAAGAACGCAGAGGCAACCTATCAAAGGGCAATGACAACTCTGTTTCACGACATGATTCACAAAGAGATTGAAGTATATGTCGATGACATGATTGCCAAATCTAAAACAGAAGAAGAGCATGTGGAACACTTGTCAAAGTTATTCAAGCGTCTGAGAAAATAAAAACTCCATTTGAATCCCAATAAGTGCACATTCGGTGTTCGCTCAGGAAAACTCTTAGGATTCATCATCATCCAGAAAGGAATTGAGGTTGATCTCAACAAGGTCAAGGCCATTCAAGAAATGCCTTCACCAAAGACTGAAAAACATGTCAGAGGATTTTCAGGACGTCTGAATTACATCTCAAGATTCATATCCCTCATGACCGCGACATGCGCGCCAATTTTTAAACCACTCAGAAAGAACCAAAGCTGTGTATGGACAGAAGACTGCCAAAAGGCTTTTGACAGCATCAAAGAATATCTGTTGAATCCACCGATTCTGTCTCCTCCAGTGGAAGAAAGACCACTGATCATCTACCTAACAGTCTTGGAAGACTCCATGGGCTGTGTGCTTGGCTAACAAGACGAAACAAAAAGAAAAGAGTCTTCCATTTACTACTTAAGCAAGAAGTTCACGGACTGTGAAACTCAATACACTATGCTCGAGAAAACTTGTTGTGCTCTGGCTTGGGCAGCTAAACGTCTTCACCAGTACATGATTTGTCACACTACTTGGTTTATCTCCAAGATGGATCCAATCAAGTACGTCTTTGAAAAGCCTGCTTTCACGGGAAGGATTTCCTGTTGGCAGATGTTGTTATCAGAATACGACATCGAGTACCATGCTCAGAAAGCCGTCAAAGGAAGTATCTTAGCCGATCATTTGGCTCATCAACCGATTGACGATCAGGAATCAGTTAAATTCGACTTCCCAGGCGAAGATGTCATGTACTTGAAAATGAAAGATTGCGATGAACCGCTACCCAGCGAAGGACCAGAACCGGGTTCCCAATGGGGACTAATTTTCGACAGAGTTGTCAACACTTATGGAAACGGGATTGGGGCAATCCTCGTAACACCTCAGGGTACCTATATTCCTTTAACTGCCAGATTGACATTCAAATGCATAAACAATGAGGCCAAATACGAAGCATGTATCATGGGTCTCGAAGAAGCTATTGGCTTAAGGATAAAGAACTTGGATGTGTATGGCGACTCAGCCCTAGTTATAAATTAAATTAAAGGAGAGTGGAATACATACCAATCAGGATTAATTCCTTACAAAGACTACACGAGAAGGTTGTTACCATTCTTTAATAGAATCGAGTTTCATCACATTCCTCGTGAAGAAAATCACATGGATGATGCACTAGCCACTCTCTCCTCCATGATCAGTGTGAGTCAATGGAACGATGTACCCAAGATTGACATAATGCGCCTTGAAAGGCCCGCTTACATCTTCACGATTGAAGCAGTCATAGATGACAAACTGTGGTATCATGATATCAAGTGCTTCCTTCAAAAACAGGAATACCCATCTGGGGTATCGAGAAAAGATAGGAAGACTCTCTGAAGACTAGCTGACAACTTCTTCCTGAACAGTGATACACTCTACAAGAGAAACTTCGACATGGTTTTGCTCAGATGCGTAGACAGGCAAGAAGCAAACATTATAATGAAAGAGATTCACGAAGGCTCCTTTGGCACTCATGCCAATGGACATACAATGGCAAGAAAAATTTTGAGAGCAGGATATTATTGGCTGACAATGGAATCCAACTGTTACAAGTACATAAAAAGGTGTCACAAGTGTCAGATATACGCTGACAAAATCCATGTACCGCCAACGCATCTCAAAGATCTTTTTTCTCCATGGCCTTTTTCTATATGGGGAATCGACATGATTGGCATGATTGAAGCCAAAGCTTCAAATGGACATCGGTTCATCCTGGTTGCCATTGACTACTTCACCAAATGGGTCGAAGCAATGTCGTACACCAATGTAACCCAACAAGTGGTAGTCCGATTTATCAAGAACAATCTCATCTGTCGTTATGGTGTTCCAAGCCAGATTATTACGGATAATGGATCTAACTTGAACAACAAGATGATGAAAGAGTTGTGCGCTGAGTTTAAGATTGAACACCATAACTCATCTCCCTACCGACCTAAAATGAATGGAGCAGTAGAAGCGGCTAACAAAAATATCAAGAAGATCATTCAGAAGATGGTTGTAACCTACAAAGATTGGCATGAGATGTTGCCCTTCGCTCTTCATGGTTATCGGACATCTGTCCGCACTTCAACAGGGGCAACCCCTTTTCTCTCTAGTATATGGCATGGAGGCAGTGCTCCCATATAAGTAGAGATCCCGTCAATGAAAGTATTGATGAAAGCCAAGTTAACAGAAGCGGAATGGTGTCAAAGCCGACACGATGAATTGAATCTGATCGAAGAAAAGAGAATGACAACTTTATGCCATGGTCAGTTATATCAGCAAAAAATGAAGAAAGTGTTCGACAAAAAGGTCTGACCTCGTGTCTTTAGAGAAGGAGACCTTGTGCTCAAGAAGATACAATCATTTCTCACTGATCCCCGGGGAAAATGGACCCCGAGTTATGATGGCCCTTACGTGGTTAAGAAAGCCTTCTCAGGAGGTTCCTTGAGACTCGCAACCATGGATGGAGAGGAGTTTACCTACCCCACAAACTTTGACTTAGTCAAGAAATACTTTTCCTAAATAAAAAAAAACGTCTCGGTGGATTGAAAACCCAAAAAGGCGGTCCAGGCAAAAATTAAAGACATAAGCAAAAGTCATCCCGATGGATTGAGAACCTCAAAAGGCAATCCAGGCAAAATTTAGGGATTTATGGCAAGTAACTACATCCGACATGTTTGACTCCTCAAAGACAACGTCATCCGTCAGGATAACTTCAGTCAAGGTCACCTTCGACAGAAGCTCAGAATGTCCAGAATTCAAAGTTGATGGAAGGAAAGCGGTCGTTATGTTTCAATGTAGCCCTTTTCCCTTTAAATTACCATTTTCTAAACTTTGTAATGCTCTATGGGATCACGCTCTTGGCTGATTACCATTCTATCAATAAAATTTGAGTCCGTGTGCCTTTTGTTTACAATTCTCATTTATTTTGCTTTACAGAATGACATTTTTAATATGATCAACTGATTCTTGAAAAAAATGAATTTACTTGTTAAAATTGCTTTTAAAATAAAGGTGGTAATTTCCTTTTGATTGATGAGCACAAAAAAGGAATATCGACTGCTTCTCCGAAAGTGATTAAACCTCAAAATGCAAGACCATTACAAAAGTTCCAAGTTAAAAAGATTACAAATTTCACTATAAAGCCACTATCAAAAGTTAAAATTGAAAAAATCTCACCAATTTCAATATAAAGACCATTACAAAAGTTCCAAGTAAAAAAAAAAACTCACCAATTTCACTATAAACACCATAATAAAAGTTAAAAATTAAAAAAACATACCAATTTCATTCTCAAAACCATAACAAAAGCTCAAAGTGAAAAAACTCCCAAATTTCACTATAAAGACCTTAACAAAAGTTTCAAGTGAAAAAACCCACCAATTTCACAATAAAGACCGTTACAAAAGTTCCAAGTCAAAAAACTCACCAATTTCACTATAAACACCATAACAAAAGTTCAAAATTAAAAAAAACATACAAATTTCATTATAAAGACCACAACAAAAGTTCAAAGTAAAAAAAACTCATTAAATTTACTTTAAAAACCATAACAAAATTTACAGGTCAAAAAATCAACTATTTTGCTATAAAAACCAAAATGAAAGTTCCAAGTTAAAAAAATTCACTAATTTCATAATATAGACCATTACAAGAATTCAAAGTTAAAAAACTCACCAATTTCCTCCAAAATCCATAACAAAAGTTCAAAGTTGAAAAACTCCCCAGTTTCACTATAAAAACCATGACAAAAGTTCCAAGTGAAAAAAATCACCAGTTTCACTATAAAGACAATTACAACTTTTCCAAGTTAATAAACTCGCGAATTTCACTATAAAGCCCATAACAAATGTATAAAATTAAAAACAATATCATTAGTTTCACTATAAAGACCATTACAAAAGTTTCAAGTTAAAAAGCTCACCAATTCCACGATAAAGAACACAACTAAAGTTCTAAGTTAAAAACTCACCAATTTCAGTCTATAAAGACCATTATAAAAGTTCCAAGTGAAAAACCACACCAATTTCACTATAAAGCATAAAACAAAAATTCCAAATGAAAAAAATCACAAATTTCACTATAAATATCATTACAAAAGTTCCAAGTTAAAAAGATCAACAATTTCATTATAAAGCCACTATCAAAAGTTAAAAGTGAAAAAAATTCACCAATTTTAATATAAAGACCATTACAAAAGTTCCAAGTCAAAAAAACTCACCAATATCACTATAAACACCATAGGAAAAGTTCAAAATTAAAAAGAAAAACATACCAATTTCACTCTAAAAACCATAACAAAAGCTCAAAGTGAAAAAAACTCCCCGATTTCACTATAAAGACCATAACAAAAGTTCCAAGTGAAAAAACCCACCAATTTCACAATTAAGACCGTTACAAAAGTTCCAAGTCAATAAACTCACCAATTTCAATATAAACACCATAGCAAAAGTCCAAAATTAAAAATAAACATACCAATTTCATTATAAAGACCACAACAAAAGCTCAAAGTGAAAAAACTCACCAAATTCACTTTAAAAACCATAACAAAATTTACAGGTCAAAAAATCAACAATTTCACTATAAAAACCAAAATGAAAGTTCCAATTTAAAAAAACTCGCCAATTTCATAATAAAGACCATTACAAGAATTCAAAGTTAAAAAAACTCACCAATTTCACTCCAAAATTCATAACAAAAGTTCAAAGTTGAAAAACTCCCCAGTTTCACTATAAAAAACCCATGACAAAAGCTCAAAGTGAAAACAATCGCCAGTTTCACTTATAAAGACAATTACAAATTATCCAAGTTAAAAAAACTCGCCAATTTCACTATAAAGCCCATAAAAAATGTTCCAAGTGAAAAAAATCATTAGTTTCACTATAAAGACAATTACAAAAGTTCCAAGTTAAAAAGCTCACCTATTTGACTAGAAATCCCATAACAACATTTTACAGTGAAAAAACTCACGAATTTCACTATAAAGACCATTATAAAAGTTTCAAGTAAAAAAACTCACCAATTTCACTATAAAGCCTAAAACAAAAATTCCAAATGAAAAAAATCACAAGTTTCACTATAAAGACCATTACAAAAGTTCCAAGTTAAAAAGATTACAAATTTCACTATAAAGCCACTATCAAAAGTTAAAATTGAAAAAATCTCACCAATTTCAATATAAAGACCATTACAAAAGTTCCAAGTCAAAAAAAACTCACCAATTTCACTATAAACACCATAATAAAAGTTGAAAATTAAAAAAACATACCAATTTCATTCTCAAAACCATAACAAAAGCTCAAAGTGAAAAAAACTCCCAAATTTCACTATAAAGACCTTAACAAAAGTTTCAAGTGAAAAAACCCACCAATTTCACAATAAAGACCGTTACAAAAGTTCCAAGTCAAAAAACTCACCAATTTCACTATAAACACCATAACAAAAGTTCAAAATTAAAAAAAAACATACCAATTTCATTATATAGACCACAACAAAAGTTCAAAGTAAAAAAACTCATTAAATTTACTTTAAAAACCATAACAAAATTTACAGGTCAAAAAATCAACTATTTTGCTATAAAAACCAAAATGAAAGTTCCAAGTTAAAAAAATTCACTAATTTCATAATATAGACCATTACAAGAATTCAAAGTTAAAAAACTCACCAATTACCTCCAAAATCCATAATAAAAGTTCAAAGTTGAAAAACTCCCCAGTTTCACTATAAAAACCATGACAAAAGTTCCAAGTGAAAAAAATCACCAGTTTCACTATAAAGACAATTACAACTTTTCCAAGTTAATAAACTCGCGAATTTCACTATAAAGCCCATAACAAATGTATAAAATTAAAAACAATATCATTAGTTTCACTATAAAGACCATTACAAAAGTTTCAAGTTAAAAAGCTCACCAATTCCACGATAAAGAACACAACTAAAGTTCTAAGTTAAAAACTCACCAATTTCAGTCTATAAAGACCATTATAAAAGTTCCAAGTGAAAAACCACACCAATTTCACTATAAAGCATAAAACAAAAATTCCAAATGAAAAAAATCACAAATTTCACTATAAATATCATTACAAAAGTTCCAAGTTAAAAAGATCAACAATTTCATTATAAAGCCACTATCAAAAGTTAAAAGTGAAAAAAATTCACCAATTTTAATATAAAGACCATTACAAAAGTTCCAAGTCAAAAAAACTCACCAATATCACTATAAACACCATAGGAAAAGTTCAAAATTAAAAAGAAAAACATACCAATTTCACTCTAAAAACCATAACAAAAGCTCAAAGTGAAAAAAACTCCCTGATTTCACTATAAAGACCATAACAAAAGTTTCAAGTGAAAAAACCCACCAATTTCACAATTAAGACCGTTACAAAAGTTCCAAGTCAACAAACTCACCAATTTCAATATAAACACCATAGCAAAAGTCCAAAATTAAAAATAAACATACCAATTTCATTATAAAGACCACAACAAAAGCTCAAAGTTAAAAAACTCACCAAATTCACTTTAAAAACCATAACAAAATTTACAGGTCAAAAAATCAACAATTTCACTATAAAAACCAAAATGAAAGTTCCAATTTAAAAAAACTCGCCAATTTCATAATAAAGACCATTACAAGAATTCAAAGTTAAAAAAACTCACCAATTTCACTCCAAAATTCATAACAAAAGTTCAAAGTTGAAAAACTCCCCAGTTTCACTATAAAAAACCCATGACAAAAGCTCAAAGTGAAAACAATCGCCAGTTTCACTTATAAAGACAATTACAAATTATCCAAGTTAAAAAAACTCGCCAATTTCACTATAAAGCCCATAAAAAATGTTCCAAGTGAAAAAAATCATTAGTTTCACTATAAAGACAATTACAAAAGTTCCAAGTTAAAAAGCTCACCTATTTGACTAGAAATCCCATAACAACATTTTACAGTGAAAAAACTCACGAATTTCACTATAAAGACCATTATAAAAGTTTCAAGTAAAAAAACTCACCAATTTCACTATAAAGCCTAAAACAAAAATTCCAAATGAAAAAAATCACAAGTTTCACTATAAAGACCATTACAAAAGTTCCAAGTTAAAAAGATTACAAATTTCACTATAAAGCCACTATCAAAAGTTAAAATTGAAAAAATCTCACCAATTTCAATATAAAGACCATTACAAAAGTTCCAAGTCAAAAAAAACTCACCAATTTCACTATAAACACCATAATAAAAGTTGAAAATTAAAAAAAACATACTAATTTCATTCTCAAAACCATAACAAAAGCTCAAAGTGAAAAAAACTCCCAAATTTCACTATAAAGACCTTAACAAAAGTTTCAAGTGAAAAAACCCACCAATTTCACAATAAAGACCGTTAGAAAAGTTCCAAGTCAAAAAACTCACCAATTTCACTATAAACACCATAACAAAAGTTCAAAATTAAAAAAAAACATACCAATTTCATTATATAGACCACAACAAAAGTTCAAAGTAAAAAAACTCATTAAATTTACTTTAAAAACCATAACAAAATTTACAGGTCACAAAATCAACTATTTTGCTATAAAAACCAAAATGAAAGTTCCAAGTTAAAAAAATTCACTAATTTCATAATATAGACCATTACAAGAATTCAAAGTTAAAAAACTCACCAATTACCTCCAAAATCCATAATAAAAGTTCAAAGTTGAAAAACTCCCCAGTTTCACTATAAAAACCATGACAAAAGTTCCAAGTGAAAAAAATCACCAGTTTCACTATAAAGACAATTACAACTTTTCCAAGTTAATAAACACGCGAATTTCACTATAAAGCCCATAACAAATGTATAAAATTAAAAACAATATCATTAGTTTCACTATAAAGACCATTACAAAAGTTTCAAGTTAAAAAGCTCACCAATTCCACGATAAAGAACACAACTAAAGTTCTAAGTTAAAAACTCACCAATTTCAGTCTATAAAGACCATTATAAAAGTTCCAAGTGAAAAACCACACCAATTTCACTATAAAGCATAAAACAAAAATTCCAAATGAAAAAAATCACAAATTTCACTATAAATATCATTACAAAAGTTCCAAGTTAAAAAGATCAACAATTTCATTATAAAGCCACTATCAAAAGTTAAAAGTGAAAAAAATTCACCAATTTTAATATAAAGACCATTACAAAAGTTCCAAGTCAAAAAAACTCACCAATATCACTATAAACACCATAGGAAAAGTTCAAAATTAAAAAGAAAAACATACCAATTTCACTCTAAAAACCATAACAAAAGCTCAAAGTGAAAAAAACTCCCTGATTTCACTATAAAGACCATAACAAAAGTTCCAAGTGAAAAAACCCACCAATTTCACAATTAAGACCATTACAAAAGTTCCAAGTCAACAAACTCACCAATTTCAATATAAACACCATAGCAAAAGTCCAAAATTAAAAATAAACATACCAATTTCATTATAAAGACCACAACAAAAGCTCAAAGTGAAAAAACTCACCAAATTCACTTTAAAAACCATAACAAAATTTACAGGTCAAAAAATCAACAATTTCACTATAAAAACCAAAATGAAAGTTCCAATTTAAAAAAACTCGCCAATTTCATAATAAAGACCATTACAAGAATTCAAAGTTAAAAAAACTCACCAATTTCACTCCAAAATTCCTAACAAAAGTTCAAAGTTGAAAAACTCCCCAGTTTCACTATAAAAAACCCATGACAAAAGCTCAAAGTGAAAACAATCGCCAGTTTCACTTATAAAGACAATTACAAATTATCCAAGTTAAAAAAACTCGCCAATTTCACTATAAAGCCCATAAAAAATGTTCCAAGTGAAAAAAATCATTAGTTTCACTATAAAGACAATTACAAAAGTTCCAAGTTAAAAAGCTCACCTATTTGACTAGAAATCCCATAACAACATTTTACAGTGAAAAAACTCACCAATTTCACTATAAAGACCATTATAAAAGTTTCAAGTAAAAAAACTCACCAATTTCACTATAAAGCCTAAAACAAAAATTCCAAATGAAAAAAATCACAAGTTTCACTATAAAGACCATTACAAAAGTTCCAAGTTAAAAAGATTACAAATTTCACTATAAAGCCACTATCAAAAGTTAAAATTGAAAAAATCTCACCAATTTCAATATAAAGACCATTACAAAAGTTCCAAGTCAAAAAAAACTCACCAATTTCACTATAAACACCATAATAAAAGTTGAAAATTAAAAAAACATACCAATTTCATTCTCAAAACCATAACAAAAGCTCAAAGTGAAAAAAACTCCCAAATTTCACTATAAAGACCTTAACAAAAGTTTCAAGTGAAAAAACCCACCAATTTCACAATAAAGACCGTTACAAAAGTTCCAAGTCAAAAAACTCACCAATTTCACTATAAACACCATAACAAAAGTTCAAAATTAAAAAAAAACATACCAATTTCATTATCAAGACCACAACAAAAGTTCAAAGTAAAAAAACTCATTAAATTTACTTTAAAAACCATAACAAAATTTACAGGTCAAAAAATCAACTATTTTGCTATAAAAACCAAAATGAAAGTTCCAAGTTAAAAAAATTCACTAATTTCATAATATAGACCATTACAAGAATTCAAAGTTAAAAAAACTCACCAATTTCCTCCAAAATCCATAATAAAAGTTCAAAGTTGAAAAACTCCCCAGTTTCACTATAAAAACCATGACAAAAGTTCCAAGTGAAAAAAATCACCAGTTTCACTATAAAGACAATTACAACTTTTCAACAAATGTATAAAATTTAAAAACAATATCATTAGTTTCACTATAAAGACCATTACAAAAGTTTCAAGTTAAAAAGCTCACCAATTCCACGATAAAGAACACAACTAAAGTTCTAAGTTAAAAACTCACCAATTTCAGTCTATAAAGACCATTATAAAAGTTCCAAGTGAAAAACCACACCAATTTCACTATAAAGCATAAAACAAAAATTCCAAATGAAAAAAATCGCAAATTTCACTATAAATATCATTACAAAAGTTCCAAGTTAAAAAGATCAACAATTTCATTATAAAGCCACTATCAAAAGTTAAAAGTGAAAAAAATTCACCAATTTTAATATAAAGACCATTACAAAAGTTCCAAGTCAAAAAAACTCACCAATATCACTATAAACACCATAGGAAAAGTTCAAAATTAAAAAGAAAAACATACCAATTTCACTCTAAAAACCATAACAAAAGCTCAAAGTGAAAAAAACTCCCCGATTTCACTATAAAGACCATAACAAAAGTTCCAAGTGAAAAAACCCACCAATTTCACAATTAAGACCGTTACAAAAGTTCCAAGTCAATAAACTCACCAATTTCAATATAAACACCATAGCAAAAGTCCAAAATTAAAAATAAACATACCAATTTCATTATAAAGACCACAACAAAAGCTCAAAGTGAAAAAAACTCACCAAATTCACTTTAAAAACCATAACAAAATTTACAGGTCAAAAAATCAACAATTTCACTATAAAAACCAAAATGAAAGTTCCAATTTAAAAAAAACTCGCCAATTTCATAATAAAGACCATTACAAGAATTCAAAGTTAAAAAAACTCACCAATTTCACTCCAAAATTCATAACAAAAGTTCAAAGTTGAAAAACTCCCCAGTTTCACTATAAAAAACCCATGACAAAAGCTCAAAGTGAAAACAATCGCCAGTTTCACTTATAAAGACAATTACAAATTATCCAAGTTAAAAAAACTCGCCAATTTCACTATAAAGCCCATAAAAAATGTTCCAAGTGAAAAAAATCATTAGTTTCACTATAAAGACAATTACAAAAGTTCCAAGTTAAAAAGCTCACCTATTTGACTAGAAATCCCATAACAACATTTTACAGTGAAAAAACTCACGAATTTCACTATAAAGACCATTATAAAAGTTTCAAGTAAAAAAACTCACCAATTTCACTATAAAGCCTAAAACAAAAATTCCAAATGAAAAAAATCACAAGTTTCACTATAAAGACCATTACAAAAGTTCCAAGTTAAAAAGATTACAAATTTCACTATAAAGCCACTATCAAAAGTTAAAATTGAAAAAAATCTCACCAATTTCAATATAAAGACCATTACAAAAGTTCCAAGTCAAAAAAAACTCACCAATTTCACTATAAACACCATAATAAAAGTTGAAAATTAAAAAAAACATACTAATTTCATTCTCAAAACCATAACAAAAGCTCAAAGTGAAAAAAACTCCCAAATTTCACTATAAAGACCTTAACAAAAGTTTCAAGTGAAAAAACCCACCAATTTCACAATAAAGACCGTTAGAAAGTTCCAAGTCAAAAAAACTCACCAATTTCACTATAAACACCATAACAAAAGTTCAAAATTAAAAAAAAACATACCAATTTCATTATATAGACCACAACAAAAGTTCAAAGTAAAAAAAACTCATTAAATTTACTTTAAAAACCATAACAAAATTTACAGGTCACAAAATCAACTATTTTGCTATAAAAACCAAAAATGAAAGTTCCAAGTTAAAAAAATTCACTAATTTCATAATATAGACCATTACAAGAATTCAAAGTTAAAAAACTCACCAATTACCTCCAAAATCCATAATAAAAGTTCAAAGTTGAAAAACTCCCCAGTTTCACTATAAAAACCATGACAAAAGTTCCAAGTGAAAAAAATCACCAGTTTCACTATAAAGACAATTACAACTTTTCCAAGTTAATAAAACACGCGAATTTCACTATAAAGCCCATAACAAATGTATAAAATTAAAAACAATATCATTAGTTTCACTATAAAGACCATTACAAAAGTTTCAAGTTAAAAAGCTCACCAATTCCACGATAAAGAACACAACTAAAGTTCTAAGTTAAAAACTCACCAATTTCAGTCTATAAAGACCATTATAAAAGTTCCAAGTGAAAAACCACACCAATTTCACTATAAAGCATAAAACAAAAATTCCAAATGAAAAAAATCACAAATTTCACTATAAATATCATTACAAAAGTTCCAAGTTAAAAAGATCAACAATTTCATTATAAAGCCACTATCAAAAGTTAAAAGTGAAAAAAATTCACCAATTTTAATATAAAGACCATTACAAAAGTTCCAAGTCAAAAAAACTCACCAATATCACTATAAACACCATAGGAAAAGTTCAAAATTAAAAAGAAAAACATACCAATTTCACTCTAAAAACCATAACAAAAGCTCAAAGTGAAAAAAACTCCCTGATTTCACTATAAAGACCATAACAAAAGTTCCAAGTGAAAAAACCCACCAATTTCACAATTAAGACCATTACAAAAGTTCCAAGTCAACAAACTCACCAATTTCAATATAAACACCATAGCAAAAGTCCAAAATTAAAAATAAACATACCAATTTCATTATAAAGACCACAACAAAAGCTCAAAGTGAAAAAACTCACCAAATTCACTTTAAAAACCATAACAAAATTTACAGGTCAAAAAATCAACAATTTCACTATAAAAACCAAAATGAAAGTTCCAATTTAAAAAAACTCGCCAATTTCATAATAAAGACCATTACAAGAATTCAAAGTTAAAAAAACTCACCAATTTCACTCCAAAATTCCTAACAAAAGTTCAAAGTTGAAAAACTCCCCAGTTTCACTATAAAAAACCCATGACAAAAGCTCAAAGTGAAAACAATCGCCAGTTTCACTTATAAAGACAATTACAAATTATCCAAGTTAAAAAAACTCGCCAATTTCACTATAAAGCCCATAAAAAAATGTTCCAAGTGAAAAAAATCATTAGTTTCACTATAAAGACAATTACAAAAGTTCCAAGTTAAAAAGCTCACCTATTTGACTAGAAATCCCATAACAACATTTTACAGTGAAAAAACTCACCAATTTCACTATAAAGACCATTATAAAAGTTTCAAGTAAAAAAACTCACCAATTTCACTATAAAGCCTAAAACAAAAATTCCAAATGAAAAAAATCACAAGTTTCACTATAAAGACCATTACAAAAGTTCCAAGTTAAAAAGATTACAAATTTCACTATAAAGCCACTATCAAAAGTTAAAATTGAAAAAATCTCACCAATTTCAATATAAAGACCATTACAAAAGTTCCAAGTCAAAAAAAACTCACCAATTTCACTATAAACACCATAATAAAAGTTGAAAATTAAAAAAACATACCAATTTCATTCTCAAAACCATAACAAAAGCTCAAAGTGAAAAAAACTCCCAAATTTCACTATAAAGACCTTAACAAAAGTTTCAAGTGAAAAAACCCACCAATTTCACAATAAAGACCGTTACAAAAGTTCCAAGTCAAAAAACTCACCAATTTCACTATAAACACCATAACAAAAGTTCAAATTAAAAAAAAACATACCAATTTCATTATCAAGACCACAACAAAAGTTCAAAGTAAAAAAAACTCATTAAATTTACTTTAAAAACCATAACAAAATTTACAGGTCAAAAAATCAACTATTTTGCTATAAAAACCAAAATGAAAGTTCCAAGTTAAAAAAATTCACTAATTTCATAATATAGACCATTACAAGAATTCAAAGTTAAAAAAACTCACCAATTTCCTCCAAAATCCATAATAAAAGTTCAAAGTTGAAAAACTCCCCAGTTTCACTATAAAAACCATGACAAAAGTTTCCAAGTGAAAAAAATCACCAGTTTCACTATAAAGACAATTACAACTTTTCAACAAATGTATAAAATTAAAAACAATATCATTAGTTTCACTATAAAGACCATTACAAAAGTTTCAAGTTAAAAAGCTCACCAATTCCACGATAAAGAACACAACTAAAGTTCTAAGTTAAAAACTCACCAATTTCAGTCTATAAAGACCATTATAAAAGTTCCAAGTGAAAAACCACACCAATTTCACTATAAAGCATAAAACAAAAATTCCAAATGAAAAAAATCGCAAATTTCACTATAAATATCATTACAAAAGTTCCAAGTTAAAAAGATCAACAATTTCATTATAAAGCCACTATCAAAAGTTAAAAGTGAAAAAAATTCACCAATTTTAATATAAAGACCATTACAAAAGTTCCAAGTCAAAAAAACTCACCAATATCACTATAAACACCATAGGAAAAGTTCAAAATTAAAAAGAAAAACATACCAATTTCACTCTAAAAACCATAACAAAAGCTCAAAGTGAAAAAAACTCCCCGATTTCACTATAAAGACCATAACAAAAGTTCCAAGTGAAAAAACCCACCAATTTCACAATTAAGACCGTTACAAAAGTTCCAAGTCAATAAACTCACCAATTTCAATATAAACACCATAGCAAAAGTCCAAAATTAAAAATAAACATACCAATTTCATTATAAAGACCACAACAAAAGCTCAAAGTGAAAAAACTCACCAAATTCACTTTAAAAACCATAACAAAATTTACAGGTCAAAAAATCAACAATTTCACTATAAAAACCAAAATGAAAGTTCCAATTTAAAAAAACTCGCCAATTTCATAATAAAGACCATTACAAGAATTCAAAGTTAAAAAAACTCACCAATTTCACTCCAAAATTCATAACAAAAGTTCAAAGTTGAAAAACTCCCCAGTTTCACTATAAAAAAACCCATGACAAAAGCTCAAAGTGAAAACAATCGCCAGTTTCACTTATAAAGACAATTACAAATTATCCAAGTTAAAAAAACTCGCCAATTTCACTATAAAGCCCATAAAAAATGTTCCAAGTGAAAAAAATCATTAGTTTCACTATAAAGACAATTACAAAAGTTCCAAGTTAAAAAGCTCACCTATTTGACTAGAAATCCCATAACAACATTTTACAGTGAAAAAACTCACCAATTTCACTATAAAGACCATTATAAAAGTTTCAAGTAAAAAACTCACCAATTTCACTATAAAGCCTAAAACAAAAATTCCAAATGAAAAAAATCACAAGTTTCACTATAAAGACCATTACAAAAGTTCCAAGTTAAAAAGATTACAAATTTCACTATAAAGCCACTATCAAAAGTTAAAATTGAAAAAATCTCACCAATTTCAATATAAAGACCATTACAAAAGTTCCAAGTCAAAAAAAACTCACCAATTTCACTATAAACACCATAATAAAAGTTGAAAATTAAAAAAAACATACTAATTTCATTCTCAAAACCATAACAAAAGCTCAAAGTGAAAAAAACTCCCAAATTTCACTATAAAGACCTTAACAAAAGTTTCAAGTGAAAAAACCCACCAATTTCACAATAAAGACCGTTAGAAAAGTTCCAAGTCAAAAAACTCACCAATTTCACTATAAACACCATAACAAAAGTTCAAAATTAAAAAAAAACATACCAATTTCATTATATAGACCACAACAAAAGTTCAAAGTAAAAAAACTCATTAAATTTACTTTAAAAACCATAACAAAATTTACAGGTCACAAAATCAACTATTTTGCTATAAAAACCAAAATGAAAGTTCCAAGTTAAAAAAATTCACTAATTTCATAATATAGACCATTACAAGAATTCAAAGTTAAAAAACTCACCAATTACCTCCAAAATCCATAATAAAAGTTCAAAGTTGAAAAACTCCCCAGTTTCACTATAAAAACCATGACAAAAGTTCCAAGTGAAAAAAATCACCAGTTTCACTATAAAGACAATTACAACTTTTCCAAGTTAATAAACACGCGAATTTCACTATAAAGCCCATAACAAATGTATAAAATTAAAAACAATATCATTAGTTTCACTATAAAGACCATTACAAAAGTTTCAAGTTAAAAAGCTCACCAATTCCACGATAAAGAACACAACTAAAGTTCTAAGTTAAAAACTCACCAATTTCAGTCTATAAAGACCATTATAAAAGTTCCAAGTGAAAAACCACACCAATTTCACTATAAAGCATAAAACAAAAATTCCAAATGAAAAAAAATCACAAATTTCACTATAAATATCATTACAAAAGTTCCAAGTTAAAAAGATCAACAATTTCATTATAAAGCCACTATCAAAAGTTAAAAGTGAAAAAAATTCACCAATTTTAATATAAAGACCATTACAAAAGTTCCAAGTCAAAAAAACTCACCAATATCACTATAAACACCATAGGAAAAGTTCAAAATTAAAAAGAAAAACATACCAATTTCACTCTAAAAACCATAACAAAAGCTCAAAGTGAAAAAAACTCCCTGATTTCACTATAAAGACCATAACAAAAGTTCCAAGTGAAAAAACCCACCAATTTCACAATTAAGACCATTACAAAAGTTCCAAGTCAACAAACTCACCAATTTCAATATAAACACCATAGCAAAAGTCCAAAATTAAAAATAAACATACCAATTTCATTATAAAGACCACAACAAAAGCTCAAAGTGAAAAAACTCACCAAATTCACTTTAAAAACCATAACAAAATTTACAGGTCAAAAAATCAACAATTTCACTATAAAAACCAAAATGAAAGTTCCAATTTAAAAAAACTCGCCAATTTCATAATAAAGACCATTACAAGAATTCAAAGTTAAAAAAAACTCACCAATTTCACTCCAAAATTCATAACAAAAGTTCAAAGTTGAAAAACTCCCCAGTTTCACTATAAAAAACCCATGACAAAAGCTCAAAGTGAAAACAATCGCCAGTTTCACTTATAAAGACAATTACAAATTATCCAAGTTAAAAAAACTCGCCAATTTCACTATAAAGCCCATAAAAAATGTTCCAAGTGAAAAAAATCATTAGTTTCACTATAAAGACAATTACAAAAGTTCCAAGTTAAAAAGCTCACCTATTTGACTAGAAATCCCATAACAACATTTTACAGTGAAAAAAACTCACCAATTTCACTATAAAGACCATTATAAAAGTTTCAAGTAAAAAAACTCACCAATTTCACTATAAAGCCTAAAACAAAAATTCCAAATGAAAAAAATCACAAGTTTCACTATAAAGACCATTACAAAAGTTCCAAGTTAAAAAGATTACAAATTTCACTATAAAGCCACTATCAAAAGTTAAAATTGAAAAAATCTCACCAATTTCAATATAAAGACCATTACAAAAGTTCCAAGTCAAAAAAAAACTCACCAATTTCACTATAAACACCATAATAAAAGTTGAAAATTAAAAAAACATACCAATTTCATTCTCAAAACCATAACAAAAGCTCAAAGTGAAAAAAACTCCCAAATTTCACTATAAAGACCTTAACAAAAGTTTCAAGTGAAAAAACCCACCAATTTCACAATAAAGACCGTTACAAAAAGTTCCAAGTCAAAAAACTCACCAATTTCACTATAAACACC
Organism: Lathyrus tuberosus; assembly: GCA_022829125.1. Lineage (NCBI taxonomy): Eukaryota > Viridiplantae > Streptophyta > Magnoliopsida > Fabales > Fabaceae > Lathyrus > Lathyrus tuberosus. Next base: position 8,123,811 of record JALAZF010000294.1, read on the forward strand.
ATAACAAAAGTTCAAAATTAAAAAAAAACATACCAATTTCATTATCAAGACCACAACAAAAGTTCAAAGTAAAAAAACTCATTAAATTTACTTTAAAAACCATAACAAAATTTACAGGTCAAAAAATCAACTATTTTGCTATAAAAAACCAAAATGAAAGTTCCAAGTTAAAAAAATTCACTAATTTCATAATATAGACCATTACAAGAATTCAAAGTTAAAAAAACTCACCAATTTCCTCCAAAATCCATAATAAAAGTTCAAAGTTGAAAAACTCCCCAGTTTCACTATAAAAAACCATGACAAAAGTTCCAAGTGAAAAAAATCACCAGTTTCACTATAAAGACAATTACAACTTTTCAACAAATGTATAAAATTAAAAACAATATCATTAGTTTCACTATAAAGACCATTACAAAAGTTTCAAGTTAAAAAGCTCACCAATTCCACGATAAAGAACACAACTAAAGTTCTAAGTTAAAAACTCACCAATTTCAGTCTATAAAGACCATTATAAAAGTTCCAAGTGAAAAACCACACCAATTTCACTATAAAGCATAAAACAAAAATTCCAAATGAAAAAAATCGCAAATTTCACTATAAATATCATTACAAAAGTTCCAAGTTAAAAAGATCAACAA